>CM060890.1:127078764-127521264 GCA_030762935.1 Hymenopus coronatus
GACAAATTCCTGTATGTTTTTCAAAGCTGTAACCAAAAACAAGGATTATCTCAAAAACAATCAACTCCACGAAAAAAATTATATAACATAAATTGTGTGTTTTAACATGTTCTACATTTTTTGTGTTTTAAATGTTCGTCCATTTCTTACGGTTTAGCAGCTATGCAAAATTCCGTAAAATCATCCAAAATAAAGTATTCTTCAGAAGCTATTCCCAGAAATTTCAAGATATACATTTTATTTGTCAGATAAATATCCTTAATATACGATATTTTAATCCAAATCGTCAGAACCATTTTTAAGAAAATCAAACTTTTCGAAATGTTTTCCATGTAAACGGTAGTTTGGGGTGGGGGAATTTGTTTGAAAATCTTCGTGTCGCATCCTTGGACGATACCAAACTTAAATACTAAGGTTGGTATTTAGTTTTTGAGCTATGCTGCCTACAGACATACACACACACATACACACAGACAGACACATACGGACATTTTTCTAGAAATGCTCTTTTTTTTGATTCAGGGAATCTCAAAACATATATTTCCGGTGAAATCTCGGTATCGAAATTTTGGGTGCAATACTATAACTTCTCTATACACTATGTACATAGTACGTATAGAGAAAGATAAAATGTTACATGGTTGCATCCGCGCCTTTCTATGTTGGCGACATCTATGTTAGCATCGAGCACCTAGGGTACGAACAGGCAAAACACCGCGTAGCCTGTTCGGACGTTTTTTGATCACCCGGTATGTCATAACTCTGAGCTAAATTTACTTAACAGATGCTTTGAAACAGGTTCCCTGTTTCTAAAATATGTGAAAAGATCTGAGGTGATCCATTCACATGAATTTTTCTACCTGATCTGCAACCAAAATACTATTACAGAATATTATTACTTTCTTTCCATGTTTCATGTATATAGTGTATAGAAACGATATTGTATTCCACCCAATAATTCCATACCGAGATTCCACCGAAAATGTATATTTTACGATCCCCTAAAACAAAACAAAAAATGCATTTTTAGAAAAAAATGTACTGTGTATGTGTGTAAAATAGTATGGACGCTCTTTAACAACTGAGCTTCTCATTCTAAATTGGGCGTAAAATACCGCTTAATTTTGCTCAGAGGCCTCTCTATCAGGCTTAAGATTTCTTTACTTCTCTTCCGAAGGAAACCATGCTAAGGATTTTTACACCTACATAGCTCAAAAACGAAAAGTGCGTTATATATTAAAATTGAAATTTAAGTTCTATATCTACCAACGATGCGACAAGAAGATTTTCAAGAAAACTTCCCACCCCAAACTACCCTTTACATGTAAAATATCTTAAAATTTTTGGTTTTCTCAAAAATGGCTCTAACGGTTTTACTTAAACTACCCGGCATTGAAGACACTTACCTGAAAAATAAAATGTATATTTTGAATTTTCTGGGAATAGCCTCTGAAGACCTCTATTTTAGTAAATTTTGTGGAACTTTACATAACTAGTAAACCGTAAGAGATTGACAAAACACACCATTTATATCATGTACCTTTTTATGTGAAGTTGACCGTTTTCGAGATATTCTTTCTTATTGGTTTCGGTTTTAAAATAGTTTTCACATACGGGAATTTGTCGACTCTTGGTCATGCAAAGACGGATTTCAGTTTCCTAGCAAATAGGTTTTAAAACATATGACTATTGCTTTAGCCTATTGCATTCCCGTATTTTCCTCTTACTTATAAGGAAGCAGGTAATAAGACCATTTCTGCTAATGTTTATTTGAACTAGCATAAAATAGAAGAATAAGTTATTTCACAAAAATTTGTCACAGAGATATAGAGAAAGTCATGCTATTGAACACATCAGATTTTCTTTCTATTTAATTCATACTAATCAAGATAAACATTTTCTTGGAATCAAATTTTTGGGTGAAATATAATATCTTCTTTATAGACTATGTAAATAGTACGTGTAGAGAAAGTAAAAAATATCTGCGCAACGCTACATTCACATCACTTTTTCTACCATTTATCGTTAATTAGTGGGTATTGAAATTATTTTTTAGAAAGCTTATACTTTCTCTACTATGTAAATAGTAAGCAGAGAAGGTATTGTATTCCCCTAAAATGTATATAATCAAAAATCCATATTTAGAGGATCATTAAATTAAAAAAGAACCTGAGTCCGTGTGAATGTTTGTCGTCAGGAAAAGTAACCTATTATTAAATAATATTAAATACTTGGTATTTTAAGTTTCGTATCTTCCAAGGATGTGACACGAAGATTTTAAATAACATTTTCACCCACCCCCAACTGCCCTTTACACAGAACATGTTTTGAAAATTTAGATTTTTTCAAAAATTGCTAATAAATTGTTTAAGGTATTTGCATGACAAATGAAATGTATATTTTGAATTTTCTCGGAATAGCTGCTGAAGAGCTCTTTATTCTGAATGACTTTTGTATAACCAGGAAACTGTAAGAGACGGAAAAAAAAACTTAGTGTACAAAATATATTGTTAAAAACACAATTTATGTCATATACCCACTTGAAACATAAGAAGGAAGTGCAGTGAAAGGGAAATCAGAGAAGGAACATCGAGGAGAAAAAGGAATCATGCCAACATTCCTTTAACGACGAGGAAAACTACGAAAAATCCAAAGTTGGGTAAATAGAACCCAGGACCTCCCGAATACGAGACTAACGGGATTCCTTGAAACTAACTTGCTCCATAAGGCCTTTATAACGGGGCTTAGCGCTAAAAATAGCCAAAGCGGCATCCGGATTTAGCAAACACAAAAGGCGAAAGTGTATACGAGAGTAAAAGCAAACGGTTAAAAATAGACATAAAAGGGAAAACGTTAAAACATAAGAAAAATAAATGGTCAGGGAGGAGAGGGGAGGACGAGGAGTACCTACTTCCTGTTGATAATAAACTCGAGATAGAATCGCGACGAAAGAATTTTGAAGAGCCCCCATTGTTAGCAGGAACAAGGCGCCGTTGTTTCCGGGGCAGGCGTCTAGACTGAAATGCGTCAGCCCAATTCAATTTTCCCCGCGCAATCGATCTGCATGCTCTCCGCAAACTGTTTACTAATAAAACGCAATATTGTCAGTGTTTCATAAACAACTGTATCGGAATTTTAAAATGAGCCGGTATACTTGTAAATGTTTACCTCACATCGCTCTAAGTGCACTTTAAAACAAGTACAGAGGTTCAAAGAAATATATGCTTTGTTACTAATCTATACGTACTCCATGAAACACTCTGTAATACGAAATGCAATATACAGTCAAAAATCTACATTTGGACACCCCTGTATGTTACACATCTTGGACATGCTTTCTTGGAACCAAATTCCTAAGATTTGGCTTAGACTGGGATTGGCCAGGTATCAAATTTGTTAGTAAAAGGCATAAGAATCTGTCCCTAGAGTAGAGAAGAAGAAGCCTAGATTTATATGCTTGCTTACTGAAAAGAAACGGAAGAGCCAAGGATGAAATATCTGCCAATTTCTGTGTTAACTCAAATTAAAAGGTCTAGTGAACCTTTATGGTTCAGAGGGAGGATGAGAGGCTATTGGTACAAACAATTCTTGCAAAAGATTGTAATTTTATCTACATCATGCTAATCGAGATAAAAAAAAATTTGATGTGTTCCATTCACATGACTTTCCCTACGTCTCTGCAACAAATTGTTGTAAGAAAGCTTATGCTTCTATTTAATTCATGCTAATCGAGAAACATTTGCAGAAATAAGGGAGTACCATAGATTAAAGTGATAGTCAAAAGCACGTTGCTTTGTGACTGAAGTTCCTTTGTAATGACAGAATTTGACAAATTCCTACATGAGAAAAGAATAAGATTTTTACTTTCTCTACACGTACTATGTACATAGTGTATAGAGAGGGTATTGCACTCCACCCAAAAATTCAATACCGAGATTTCAACGGAAATATGTTTTGGGGTCCCCTATATAAAAAAAAGCATTTTCACAAAAACGTCCCTGTGTGTGTATATGTGTGTGTGTCCGTGTGCCTGTGAACACGATAACTCAAAAACGAAAAGTCGGTAAAATACCAAACTTGGTATTTGGGTTTAGTATCATCCAGAGATGCTATACGAAGATTTTGATAAAAATCCCACCACCCCTAACTACCGTTTACATGGAACTTTTTTTCGAAAATTTCGATTTTCTCAAAAATGACTCTAACAATTTTGATTAAAAGATCGTATATTAAAGATATTTACCTGACAAATAAAATGTATATCTTGAATTTTCTGGGAATAGCCTCTGAAGGCTACTTTATTCTGGATGAATTTTACGGAATTTTGCATAACTGCTAAACTAAAAGAGATGGACAAAAACTTACAACACAACAAATGTAGAGCACTTCAAAACACACAATTTATGTTGTGCACATTTTTTTCGCGGAGTTGATTTTTTTTTCAGATATTTCTTGTTTTTGGTTTCAGCTGTGAAAAACTATACTTTTCTCATACAGGAACTTACAAAGGAATTTCAGTCACAAAGCAACCAGCTTTTGACTATCACTTTAACCTATTGTACTCCCTTATTTCGCTTCTACTTACAAGGAAGCAAGTAATAAGGCTAATTCTGCTAATTATTTTTTCAATTAATGTGAAGTATATAGAAGCATAAACATTTTAACAATAATTTGTTGCAGAGAGGTAGAGAAAGTCATGTGAATGGAACACATCAAATTTTTAAAGCTGAAACCAAAACCTAATTTTGCATAATTAGTAAACCGAAAGACATACACAAAATTTTAATATAAAAAAGTAGACCTCTTTAAAATAGAGACTCGCATTAGCCTATTAGCTATTCCAATATTTCCCTTCTACTTTCAAGAAAGCATTTCTGTGATAATTTATTATAGAGATGTAGAGAAAGCCATGTGAATGGAACATATCAGATTTTATTTTTTAGATTCAGGTGGTCCCAAAACATATTACAATACCTTCTATATACAACATGTACATAGTACGTATAGAGAAGGTAAAAAGAAGAGCAAGGTTTTGTAAGAATACTTTGTGGAAGGGTAAGCAGAGATTATAACACGCCCTAATGTTTTTCTCGCTTTCTTTACTGTTCCGTGTATCACAAATGGGCGTACAATCCTGGAAGTGATAAGGATCAACGCGTATAATTCTCGTTTATTCAGTAACAGTCGTTTTCTCAAGCGCAGAAGAAAATGTAGCATCAAAGACAAAGTACATTATGTGAGGAAAAGCTACAGACACCCCCTGAGAAGATTGCTTTTAGGGTTAGCACGCCACCTACAGCGCGTCTCACACACCATCCGCAGTCGTAAAGAGATCCTGAGAGTGGGTCGTTTCGTAGATATCACGGCCTTCTAAAATAATTGGGTGTCCCAACGCAGGAGATTTCCAGCTTGATAAGCTGTTTCGGCTATTATAGTCAAGGAAGGGCGCAGCGAGACGTTTAAAACTTCAAAGTGATAGGTCGATCTTTCCCAGCAACAATCGTGAGAGCTGAAAAGGCTCGAGAAATAGGCAGGCTTTTCTGAGAAACTGTACAATGTATCAGGATATATAGGATCTTCCCAAGCCAACTTCATAATTTAAAGCCCTATAAATATTATAAATTTGAGATATAATACATAAAAAATCTGATGTGTACCATTCACATGACTTTCTCTACATCTCTGCAACAAATTATTCATAAAAAGCTTATGCTTCTATTTACTTCATTAGCAGAAATAGTCTTATTACTTGCTTCCTTGTAAGCAGAAGCCAAATAAGGGAGTACCATAGGTTAAAGTAATAGTCAAAAACAGGTTGCTATGTGACTGAAGTTCCTTTGTCTGTATGTACAGCAGTTGACAAATTCCTGTATGAGAAAAGTAAAAGTTTTTCATAGCAGAAACCAAAAACAAGGAACGTCTCAAAAACGATGGATTCCACGACAAAAATGCATATGACATAAATTGTGTATTTTAACGTGCTCTACATTTTTGTGTGTTAAGCTTTTGTCCATCTCTTACGGTTTTGCAATTATTCTTAATTCCGTAAAATTCATCCAGAATAAACTACTCTACAGAGGCTATTCCCAGAAAATTCAAGATATACATTTTATTTGTCAGGTAAATGTCTTTAATATATGATATTTTAATCAAAATCGCTAGAGCCATTTTAGAGAAAATCGAAATTTTCGAAAAAATTCCATGTAAAGGGTAGTTGGGAATGGAGGGATTTTTCTCAAAACCTTCGTGTCGCATCCCTGGAAGATACTAAACTTAAATACCAAGTTTGGTATGTTACCGACTCTTCGTTATTGAGTTATCGTGTTCACAGACACACGGACACACACACGGACTTTTTTGTGAAAATGCTTTTTTTGGATATAGGGGACCCCAAAACGTATATTTCCGGTGAAACCTCGGTATCGAATTTTTGGGTGGAGTGCAATACCTTCTCTATACACTATGTACATAGTGCGTATAGAGAAAGTAATATGTATTCGGAATAGGTAGAGTCAGTCTGAAAATTCAATGCCATAGCTGGGATTTGATCCACGAATCCTCATCTGGTTAAATAAAGTAGTGTGTTATTTACGGACGCTCTTTAACTACTCTGGTTCTCAGCGTCCCATTCTATACTGGGCGAGAAAGACCGCTTAATTTAGCTCAGAGGTCTCTCTATAGGATTGAGGTTCTTTTACGTGCTGTAAATCTACAACACGGGACCAACGGTTTTACTTCCCTTCCGAAGGAAGCCATGCTAACGATTTTTACGGCCGGGTTTGAACCCGTGACCTTGGGTATATGAAGTTAGCATGGTAACCTTTACACCACGGAGGATCATGGTAAAATAACGGTACGGAATTAAATTTATCAACTGACTATCATGTTTCCAGTGGACTACAACACAAAGCGATCTCAAATTATTTTGAATTTGTGGTTTACCGGGAAACATGCCAGTTCAGTTGAAAATGTAATGTCATGTTACCATGGTAGCTCAGTGGTAGAGCAACCGGCTAGAGACCGGGAAATCTGTGGTTTATTCTCTTATATATACAAGGAACAAAGTAATTAAGACAATTTCTGGTAATATCGATTTGTATGGTGTAGATAGAAGAATAAGCTGTTTAACAATAATTACCACAGGAACAGTTTTTTGTTTTTTAATTGTTTCATTTGTATAGCCCCCTTTAACTTCAATGTTCATATTGGGGGCTTTGATTTGTGAAATAACTCGTATTACTGTAGACTTAGGACATCAGGTTAATCCATTTTTACTTTCTCTACACGTACTATGTGCATAGTGTATAGAGAAGCTATTGTAATGCACCCAAACATTTGATACCGAGATTTCACCGGAAATACATGTTTTGAGACTCCCTAAATCCAAAAAAAAAAACATTTTTTCCGTGTGTGTGTCTATGTATGTGATTGTGGGCAGCATAGCTCAAAAACGACAAGCCCGTTAAAAACCAAACTTGGTATTTAGGTTTGGTATTTTCCAAGGATGCGACACGAAGATTTTCAAGAAAATCCCCCACCCCCAACTCCACCTTACAAGGAACCTTTTTCGAACATTTTTATTTCCTCTAAAATGGCTCTAACGATATTGATTAAAATATCGTATATTAAAGATATTTATTTACCTGACAAATAAAATGTATATCTTGAATTTCCTGGGAATAGCCTCTGAAGACTACTTTATTCTGGAGGAATTTTGCATAACTGCTAAACCGTAAGAAATGAACAAAAACTTACCACACCAAAAATGTAGAGCACATTAAAACACACAATTTATGTTACATATAATTTTTTCGAGGAGTTGATCGTTTTTTAGATATTCCTTGTTTTTGGTTTCAGCTTTGAAAAACTTGTACTTTTCTCATATAGGAATGTGTTAACTCGTGTCCATACAAACAAAGGAACTTCAGTCACATAGTAACCAGCTTTTAACTACACCTTAACCTATAGTACTCCCTTATTGCGCTTCTACTTACAGGGAAGCGATAATAAGACTATTTCTGCTATTTTATTCTCAATTAGTATGAAGTAAATAGACGCAAATGCTTTATAACAATAATGTGTTGCATAGATGAAGAGAAAGTCATGTGAAATAACCACATCATATTTTTATTACTGAAGACACGCAGGTTCATTCTCACATTAATACTTCTAGCTTTTTGGGGTTAGGAAATAATTCTGGTTAAAGAGAAATTCCCGGCCTCTGTCGAGAATCGAAACCGAGACCTCCTGACCGCTCGACCGTGGAGACAGTTTTGTTGAATAAAAGGTCAGTAATTTTACTCATACTACTATAAGAACTTGTTAGTTACAAGTCATGCCGCTATCACTAAATGATAAAATACTATTATGAAAGCAAAAGCACATTTTTTTTAAGGTCAGAGAAGATTTGGAACTCTTAGCAACTTAAGAATAGGTCCATTTATATTCGTAATTATGCTGAGTGCTATAAGGCCAAAGGTAATACATTGTCACGGATGCTGGGTGCTTCTTGTAAGCAAAGAAGTAAGTAGAAATAATAATTATGGAATTAGTAGTGTTGCTCAGGTATTGAGGCAACTTCACATGAGTAATATCATAGTTTATAGAATTCTAACAAAACATCTTTGCCTGAATCATATAAACTAAAGTCAACGTTTGTACTGAAAGAATGTGAAAAGCGGTAGAGATATGATTTTACTTTATTTGTGCTATCAGAGATTGAAGTTAATGATTGGTTGAAAGTTTTTTGGACAGACGAAACACATTTCTCTCTCAATGGTGGAGCTAACACAAACAACTGCAGAATTTGTTCAGAAATTTAACCTCAAAATGAATCCACGAAGGTCTTCATGGTTTTAGAACAACTATATGGCGTGGCTTCAATTCATAACTCGTCATTAATACTTTGAAGAAGACAATAATGGAATAAGACAACTGTTACTGTAAATACTATGGCATGCTACAAAGCCTCATATATCTAAACAGAGAAATCTTGATATGGAAAACATTAACTACATTCAAGATGATACTCGGCCACATATGTATACCCCTGCAAATTCAATAATTACCCAGATCGTTGATGATCGTGTCATCAGTAGATACCTTAAAATAGAGTGGCCACCGCGATCTTCAGATTTCAATCCGACTGACTTTTGGTTGCCGAGTCACCTTAAACAATATCCTCATATCCAACAAACTGACAGGTACTGAAGGTATTTTGCAAGGAATTTATAATACTCCATGACATCATCCCTAAAATGTGTGCATGAAGTCACAGAAAGAATGGTGTACGTTGAACAAGAAAATGGAGTACGTCTTCTCAATCTGTTATAACATTTAATTTGGTTACTTAGTATGTGACTTCGTTTATTTTTTCCCTATCTAAAATAATATAATATATATAACAGTTTAAAGTTTGAAATGTCTTTGGAAAGATCCTCTGACTGTTTAGAAAGTTATAACCACACAAACAGATGGTTAACACCATGTTTATTCTTTTGATATTTATATCATTGTGTTTAACGTGCAGATATCAATTTATTTCCAGCTTTTATATTTAAATAATGCATCTGTGAAATCTACCAATATCCATAGTGGGTATGCAAGATATTTTGTTTGCATTTATGCGAGACACAAACGATCTTTTCGTCATTTTCAAAATTCTAGTCTGCATATTTAATAATTTTTCTTGGCCTAATTTATTTTTCACATCTATTTATACTGTGTGTTCGGGGTATAGATTCAAATACGTTGATAAATGTGTACTCATTTTGGACACATAATAGAATTTACTAGTTGTTATCTTAACTGCAATTAGCACTGCCTAGGTGAACGCCAATAGGGGAGGAGTAAGGAAACATTTCATCTGAATGGCTGGAAACCATGATTTACAAATATGGGCAACAGCAGCCCTCGGTTGAGTTCGTCTCCTACTGGATTGATGTCAAAGGTCTAACACAAATAATATGTATATTTTGAACTTTCTGGGAATAGCCTCTGAACACTACTTGATTCTGGATGAATTTTATGAAACTTTGCAAAACCGTAAGAGATGGACAAAAACTTACCACACAAAAAATTTAGAGCACATTAAAACACACAATTTATATTATATACTTTTTTACTTTCTCTAGCCCGTATGTACAACGTACATAGGGACAGAGAAGTATTATTCCACCCAAAAATTCGATACCGAGATTTCACCGGAAATATATGTTTTAGGGTCCCCTGTATAAAAAAAAAAAGCATTTTCACAAAAAGGTCCGTGTGTGTGTGTTCGTGTGCCTGTGAACACGATAACTCAAAAACGAAAAGCCTGTAAAGCACCAAACTTGGTATTTAAGTTTAGTATCTTCCAGGGATACGACACGAAAATTTTGAGAAAAATCCCCCCAACACTACCCTTTACATGGAACTTTTTTTCGAAAATGTTGATTTCCTCAAAAATGGCTCTAACGATTTTGATTAAAATATCGTATA
Organism: Hymenopus coronatus; assembly: GCA_030762935.1. Lineage (NCBI taxonomy): Eukaryota > Metazoa > Arthropoda > Insecta > Mantodea > Hymenopodidae > Hymenopus > Hymenopus coronatus. The sequence goes on from CM060890.1 coordinate 127,089,244, forward strand.
TTAAAGATATTTAGCTGACAAATAATATGTATATCTTGAATTTTCTGGGAATAGCTTCTAAAGACCTGTTTATTCTGGATGAATGACAATTGCATAACGACAGCTTTTAAAACATTTTACTGTGGCTTTAGCCTAGTGTATTCCCTTATTTTTTCCTACTTATAAGGAACTAAGTAATAAGAACATTGTGCTAATGAGTACCTTGATTAGCAAGATGCAGAATGAAGAAGAATCTTATGTAAGAAGTTTGTAGAACAGCTAGAGAAGATCATATGAGTGTAACACATCAGATTTTTTTCGTTGTGTTGATTGTTTTTGAGATATTTCTTTTTTTGATTTCAGCTTTAAAAAACTTATACTTTTCTTATACAAGAATTTGTCAACTCGTGTCCATACAAACAAAGGAAATTCAGTCACATAGCAACCAGCTTTTGACCATCACTTTAACCTTTGGTATTCCCTTATTTTGCTCCTACTTACCAGGAAGCAAGTAATAAGATTATATCTGCTAATTTTTTCTCAATTAAAAAGAAGCATTAGCTTTTTAACAATAATTTGTTGCAGAGACGTAGAGAAAGTCATGTGAATGGAACACATCGGAGTTTTATGTTTATATCCTAACAACCTGTATATTTACATTTGCCCAGAAAGCTGGTTCTGGATATCAAACTCAAAATCGTGTAATTGTATGCTGCTGCTCAGATTAAAGGGAGCAGACGCTTGCACCAGGCGCGATATGAGAATCAGATCCAAAGTTAACCTCACGAAAGCCGAAACAAATGTGAAGGTAATTCACAAATAGAAACTCACGAACACGGTGGCTTCCTCTTGAAGGATACTCTCCTGCACGTTCCTCTTTAAGTCTACATCATCATCAACAGCATCAGCACAGGATATTTATCTCAAGACGTTGCCCCATCAATCAACACATAAAACAACCTTCACAATGGACCATCCCTTTACAACTTGAGATGCTTGCGTTACTGACGTAATATCAAACTCTTCCTTTGTCTTGAGGCTCTTTAAACAAGAAGTGTGAGTGGAAACAGACCATCAACAAGTCAACTGCCCTCAAGAGTTCCGCAGGTGTCACCTTCAGCCTAGGTGACATATCGCGTCCTATTCCGCAATAACTACACTTACATATTTGCATTCTTTGCATATCCATTAACATTTTCAGGTTATTACTTTCTCCAGAAAGTATCTATTATGTACACAGTATATAGAGAAAGCAGTGTATTTCACTCAAAAATTGATAGAGAGATTCCACGGTAGATAAATGTTTTGAGACCCCCTGAAGCCAAAAAACCTATTACTTTCTCTATACGAAGAGAAGGTATTGCACTCCACTAAAAATTTTGATACAGAGATTTCACCGGAAATATGTTTTAGGGTCCCCTTTATCTAAAAAATGTATTTTCAAAAAAAGGTCCGTGTGTGTGTGTGTGTGTGTGTGTGTGTGTCCGTGTGCCCGTGAACACGATAACTCAAAACGAAAAGTCGGTAAAATACCAAACTTGGTATTTAAGTTTGGAATCTTCCAGGGATGCGACACGAAGATTTTGAGAAAAATCCCCCCACCCCAAACTACCCTTTACATGGAACTTTTTTCGAAAATTTTGATTTCCTAAAAACTGGCTCTAACGGTTTTGATTAAAATATCGTAAACCAAAGATATTTACCTGACAAATAAAATGTATATTTTGAATTTTCTGGGAATAGCCTCTGAAGACTATTTTATTCTGAGTGAATTTTCCGGAATTTTGTATAATTGCTAAACCGTAAGAGATAGACAAAAACTTACCACACAAAAATGTAGAGCACATTAAAACACACTATTTATGTTATATACATTTTTTTTCATGGAGGTAATCGTTTTTGAGATATTCCTTGTTTTTGTTTTCAGGGTCGAAAATCTTAACTTTTCTCATACAGTAATTTGTCAACTCATGCCCATACAAAGGAACTTCAGTCACACAGTAACCAGTTTTTGACTATTGCTTTAACCTATGCTACTCCCTTATTTCCTTTCTACTTACAAGGAAGAAAGTAATAAGACTATTTCTGCTAATTTTTCTAGATTAGCATGAAGTAAATAGAAGCATAAGCTTTTTAAGAATAATTTGTTGAAGGGATATAGAGAAAGTCATGTGAATGGTACACAAAAGATTTTTTTAGATAAGCTCTGTGAGTGTCTGTCTCTGCAACAAATTATTGTTAAAAAGCTTATGCTTCTATTTTCTTCATACTAACAGAGGACAAATTGGCAGGAACAGCCTTATTACTTACTTCCCCTTAAGTAGGAATAAAATAAGGGAGTGCCATAGGTTCAACTGATAGTCAAAAGTTGGTTGCTATGTGACTAAAGTTCTTTTGTTTGTATGAACAGGAGTTGACAAATTCCTGTATGAGAAAAGTATAAGTTTTTTTTTAAGCTGAAACTAAAAATAAGGAATATCTCAAGAAAAAATGTAAATTTAAATCTTATATGTAACTCCGCGAAAAAAATGTATATAAAATAAATTTTGTGTTTTAACGTGCTGAACAATTTTTGTGTGGTAAGTTTTTGTCAATCATATATTTTGAATTTTCTGGTAATAGCCTCTGAAGGCTTCTTTATTCTGAGTCATTTTTACGTAATTTTGCACAACTGCTAAACCGTAAGGGAAGGACAAAAACTTACCACACAACAAATGTAGAGCACTTTAACAAACGCACTCTGTTACATACATTTTTTTCGTGGAGGTGATTGTTTTTTAGATATTCCTTGTTTTTGGTTTCAGCTATAAAAAAACTTATACTTTTCTCATACATTACTTTGTGAACTCGTGTCCATACAAACAAAGGAACTTCAGTCACATAGCAACCAGCTTTTGGCTTTCACTTTAGCTTATGGTACTCCCTTATTTCGCTTCTACTTACAATAAAGCAAGAAAATAGACTATTTCTGCTAATTTTTTCTCGATTAGCAGGAAGTAAATAGCTGCTTAAGCTTTTTAAAAATAATTTATTGCAGAGATATAGAGAAAGTCATGTGAATATAACACATCAGATTTTTTGTTATTGGTTTCAGTTTAAGCTACTTAAATTTGTCTCAAACGGCAGACAGTGTTTCATTTCATCATAATTTTGTTTTACTCCTAGCCGTACAAAGCGACCCGTACTTCAATTGTTTCATATGTGGACCTTCTTTTTAAAAGATTTGACTATCGCTTTAGCCTAGTGTAATACCTTATTTCCCTACTACTTAGAAGCAACATAATTAGACAACAATTTCTGTTATTGTTTATCTTAATTACAACTTATAGAGAAAAGAATAATCCTTTGTAACGACAATTTGTAGAGAAAGTTTTGTGAATGGAAACATCAGACCCTTTTATGAAGTTTTTGTTTTATTTTTAGTCGTATAAAGCGAACCAACCTTCTATTGTTTCACATAGCAACCAGCTTTTAAAAAGAGTTGGCTATCACTTTAGAGTGCCCTCCGTGGTGTAGTCGGTTAAAATGCTAAATTGATATAGCCAAGGTCGCGGGTTCAAACGCGGCGGAGGACGATGGATTTATTTTCGGACATAAAATGCCTTAGTATGGCTTCCTTTGGAAGGTAAGTGAAGCCGTTGGTCCCGTAGACTTACCTCGAACCTGATAAAGAGGTCTCGGAGCAAAATTAAACGTGTCCAGTGTAGAATGGGACGCGGAGAACCAAAGCAGTTAAAAAGTGTCCATAAATATATCGCTATTTCATTTCTATCGCTTTAGCCTAGTGTAACACCCTATTTCCCTTCTACTTAGAAGTAACATATACAACCATTTCTGGTATTGTGTAATTCAATTATCACTATATACTGCAGCTCTGACAGACAAAGTGTAAGAGGTGTGAACTTATCCTCCATCTCGTCCCCACTAATCTTTTTCAACAGTCACGTAGAGCCAAAGAAACCGGTTCTTTCTGGTATTAACCCCGTGGCAGCCTTATCAGTGCAGTGGTGGTTTACATGTGCAATATGAGTGAGCGGTGAATGTTAAATGGGCCTGGGAAAACAAGTATTTTTAGTTCCTCTACGCGAACTATGTAGTGTATAGAGAAGGTATTGAATTTCGCCCAAAATTCGATACCGTGATTTTCCACGGAAATATATGTTTTAGGGTCCCCTGAATATATATAAAAAAAAAAAAACAAAAAAAAACGCATTTTTACAAAAAGGTCCGTATGTGTGTATGTGTCTGTGGACATCATAACTCAAAAACGAAAAGACCGTTGAACACCAAACCGTATTTAAGCTTGGTTTCTTCCAAGGATGGGACACGAAGATTTTCAAGAAAATTCCCCCACTCCCACCTACCTTTTACATGGAACTTTTTCGAACATTTTGATTTTCTCAAAAATGGCTCTGACGATTTTGATTAAAATATCGTATATTAAAGATATTTACCTGATAAATAATATGTATATCTTGAATTTTCTGGGAATGGCATCTGAAGACTACTTTATTCTGGATGAATTTTACGGAGTTTTGCATAACTGCTTAACCGTATGAGATACACAAGATCTTACCACACAAAAAATGTAGAGCACATTAAAACGCTCAATTTATGTTTTATACATTTTTTGTGGGGTTGGTAGTTTTTGAGATATTCCTTGTTATTGGTTTCAACTTTAAAAAACTTATACATTTCTCACACAGGAATTTCTCAACTCCTGTCCATACAGATAAACAAACTTCAGTCACATAACAACCAGCTTTTGACTATCACTTTGACCTATGGTTCTCCCTTATTTCGCTTCTACTTACAAGGAAGCAAGTAATAAGACTATTTCTGCTATTTTTTCTCGATTAGCATGAAGTAAATAGCAGCATATCCTTTTTAACAGTAGTTTGTTACGGAGATGTAGAGAAATTCATGTGAATGGAAAAAATCAGATTTTTTTATGGAATTTTCAATCAGGTTAAGCACTTTAGTTTAGACTGAAGATGTACGGGCAGTTTATGCTTCAAGGTACTAAAACTAAGAAAATTCAACCGCTATTGTTTGAGAGCTTGCATTGTCAACAGAAGTATAGATGGCATAGTTGTTCGCTTCGAGACCATTTATTTAGTACAAGCTATCCATGGACTGTCATCCATGTCACGGAAATATGGAAAAGAAACACAATACCTCTTGAATTACCTCCATTTTCCTGGTGTATTCATTGACTGCAATCTTTAAATCTCACAATAGACATGCTGTATCCTCCAAGGGTGCAATTTCTATTCCCTTTCGTGGCATTTACTAGCTCTAAGAAACTAAAAGCGTTGCCATAGTAACGCAGCTCCTATACAGTAATTCCCGATCGTATCCTTACCAGTTCTAAAACAAAACAGGAAAGCTTTTATCTAAAGAGAAATAATGAATAACAGTCTTTCTCTGTCTCTCTTTCACTACCGCCACTGTTCAGGTAAAAGACAACGGAAGCAAAAGGAAACTGATGTCGAAAAAGCACTTTCGCTTTAGAATATGAGATGAGGTATTTTTGAAAAATATAGTTCTGTATGAACAATGGATCATCCTCATGGATCGCTTTAAAAAGACATTCTCTGAGCTGCAAGTTGGTAGACCTTATAAGCGACTCGAGATTACTTGCAATTGAAGAGCAGTTGTGGATTATGCAAGCTATCAGTGATGACATTGTTAGCAAATGTTTCAAGTTATATTTAAGGCAAGGCAACGCCACACTTGTTATTTTTGTGTAGTTCTAGTACAATTTATTAAATAATAGTACACTATCGATTATTCGTGCGGATTATCCGGCTTGCAGATTATCCGTGTGTGGATTATCCGATTTGCGAATTATCCGGTTTGCGAATTATCCGGTTTGCGAATTATCCGGTTTGCGGATTATCCGGTTTGCGGATTATCCGGTTTGCGGATTATCCGGTTTGCGGATTATCCGATTTGCGAATTATCCGGTTTGCGGATTATCCGGTTTGCGGATTATCCGGTTTGCGGATTATCCGGTTTACGGATTATCCGTGTGCGGATTATCCGATTTGCGAATTATCCGGTTTGCGAATTATCCGTGTGCGGATTATCCGATTTGCGAATTATCCGGTTTGCAGATTATCCGTGTGCGGATTATCCGATTTGCGAATTATCCGGTTTGCGGATTATCCGGTTTGCGGATTATCCGGTTTGCGGATTATCCGGTTTGCGGATTATCCGGTTTACGGATTATCCGTGTGCGGATTATCCGATTTGCGAATTATCCGGTTTGCGAATTATCCGGTTTGCGGATTATCCGGTTTACGGATTATCCGTACACCCCTCAAAAATTATTTTGTTTTAATGTCAACTCACGTTTGTTTATTTTTTTTTTTCGTTTCTCTATCATTCCCTTTAACTTGCTTCGTTGACACTAATACGCTGGTTAACATCAGAAAAACTTAATTGCTTTTAATTAGCACGGAATAAGCAGGCCGATAACAACGGAAACGATATTCTGATGTTCGCTTAAACAATTGAAATGGCATTTATTGTCACGCGGCGGGTCCTTTATTGCTGCTTTGTAAAGAAAAACAATACCTATGCAGGGAGGTCGAATAAAGTTTTGTACAAAGAATATATGTTGAAAAATACTTTTAAACGTGCTATTCGTGCTTTTTCTCCCCCACGTTACCCCGGATAATCGAGAGTATACTGTATTAAAGCTATGACCTAACTTTTTCAGGCTTTCAATTATAATAACATGAGTAATTTTTTTTAAAAAATCACTTACTTTTTCATTATGATTTAAGAAAATTGTTTTTAAAAAAATAAAGACAAAAGGATATGAAATCTAACGTTTTCCATTCACATGACTTACTCTAGCTGTTCTGCAAGCAAACCTTTATTAACAAAAGACTATTCTTTTATCTAATCATACTAATTGAGATAAATATTAACAAAATTGGTTCTTATTTGCAAATAAAGGGAAACAAGGCGATAAACTAAGCGTCATTCAGATAATTTATAATCCGGTCGCTATATGAAAGAATTTAAATTCGGTCTCTTTGCTTGCCAACTGAAAACAAAAAAGATATGAAAAGAACTGTTTCGCAGGAGTCTGAGTAAATGAAACCAATAACAAGGCTGAAAGGGTTACCTCTATATAAAAAAGGTTCATGATATAAATTATGTGCTTTAACGATAGATGCTACATTTTATATAATCTATATTTGTCTGTCTCTCACGGTTTATCGACTATACAAAAGGTATACAGAAGTCATCCGGAATGAAGAGGTCTTCAGAGGTTATTTCCAAAAAATTCAAGATATATATTTCATTGGAATATACTGCAGTTAAATATCAAATATCAACATATCTTTATATATAACCTAACACACTGCATAACGAATAACAGTTAATTATCGTTTTAAGCTCCTTATATTCTCTTATCTAAAAGTATTTCTGCAAACTTTATGGCGATAAACATGAAGGGGATAGGAAAAAAAATTGATGAATTCCATTCCATGACTTTCTTTACATCTCTGCAACAAATTATTATTAAAAAGCTAATGCATATATTTATTTCATGCTAATCGAGAAAAAATAAGCAGAAATAGACTTAATATTTGCTTCCTTGTAAGTAGAAGCGAAATAAAGGAGTACCATAGGTTAAAGCGATAGACAAAAGCTGGTTGCTATGTAACTGAAGTTCCTTTGTTTGTATGGACAAATTAGAAAGGTGTTTTTCAAAACAGAAAGCAAAAACATGGAATATTTCAAAAATAACAGCTCCACGAAAAAAATGTATATAACATAAATTATGCGTTATAACGTGCTCTACGCTTTTGTGTGGTAAGTTTTTGTCCATCTCTTATGGTTAAGCACTTATACAAAATTCCTTAAAATTCATCCAGAATATAGTAGTTTTCAGAGGCTATTCCTAGAAAATTCAAGATATACATTTTATTTGTAACTTAAATATCATTTAGATTCGACATTTTAATCAAAATCATTAGAGTCATTTTTTAGAAAATCAAAATTTTTAAAAAAAAATCCATATAAAGGGTAGTTTGGTTTGGGAGGATTTTTCACAAAAGGTTTGTGTCGCATCTCTGGAAGATACTAAACTTAAATAACAAGTTTGGTATTTTACCGACTTTTTGTTTTTGAGTTATCGTATTCACAGAGATACGGACACTGACACCCGGACCTTTTTCTGAAAATGCTTTTTTTTATACAGGGGACCCTAAAACATATATTTCCGGTGAAATCTCCGTATCAAATTTTTGGGTGGAGTGTAATACCTTCTCTATGTACATAGTTCGTGTAGAGAAAGTAAGAAGTTTTTGTGGGAATGGTTTTTGGAACAGATTTAAAATGAAGCAGTGATTCTCAATGTAGGATTATTAGGACAGTTGAAGGCAGTTTGTGGTTGCGCTCTGTCGATGCATTGAAACGACCGCAAGTTTCTTGCGAGCGGATATCGGATAGGTATTTGCAATGACAACGAATTTCGGCATCCCAGTGGATAATAGTCGATAAGGTTCAAGTGTTTGGTTTTAGTGAAGTATTTGAAACGGAGCGAGGGTGGGTGTGTTTAAGGATCGATAGGTCGCCGGGTCGACTTGTAGCTAACACACGCGAGCCCGAGATGCTATCTGCCTAAGGTCCTCAGTCCATCTCGTGCAGATGTGGTGTGCAGTCATACCAACTAAATAATTCTATTTCCACCAACGAGGTAAGGCAGTTACAGAACGATAATACTGAAGTTTATTTCTAAAATGCGGTGTTAAAATCGCACGGAATTGGTATTAAAATTGAAACTGTGTAACTCTGCAGCATACTGGGTGAGCTGCCCTTAAGATATTCGCATCTGTGTATCCCGAAACACAGACTGGAAGGATATAGCATTGTACTGTTACTGAACTATAGGCAGGGACGTCGCATGTAACAAAGGATTTTTTTTTTTTTTAATTTATGGACGCTCTTTAACTTCAATATTTATATTTATTCACAAAATCTGCCGACATTTTATGAATTTTATGTCATGTTTATAATATTTGATGTTCAATTGTTTTTATTCCTTTGCTTCCGAAGTTGAAATCGCTGGATGCAAATGTTTATTACTCCTTGTGCTTTCGTCGCATTTAAGTGTTTTGATTTTCTCGATGCGATTTTGTTTTTCAACAGTATCTATAGTTACGTGTTGATTTTCTGGCTGGTGACGCCAAGTTATCATGAAGAAGGAGGCTTCTTCACGCTTAATGGAAAAGGCCGTTTAGAGATAACGCGTAAAAATGTATTCGTGTTGAATTATACGCGCCCATGGATTCACAGCGTTCAACAAAGTAAAGAATTGCATCGAGCGATTACAGTTTATCTTTGGAATTGTAAAAAATAACTATAAAAATAAACTGCGATTCTACAAAAATTCTAGCGACTTATTATTTAAAAAGCCGCCAGGTTGTCTGGATCTGGGAAGCCCAACAAGCCCAGTAAAAAAACGCCCTGAGAAGAGTCAAATGCTACACAAAGTCAAACATAAGCGCGAGTAGATCTACAATCCAACATTTGACGAGCGCTTATAGAAGCTTTATATTTAATGCTTCAAACTACTTTGGTTCTCAGTGTACCATTCTGTATAGAGCGTGAAAGACGGATTAATTTTGTTCAGAGGTCTCTTTATCAGTTTGAGGTTCTTTTATGTGCCGTAAATCTACGTCACTGGACCAACGGCTTTACTTCCCTTCCAAAGGAAGCCATTCTAACGGTTTTTACACATGCGACGTCTGATAAAAGATAACAAACCAATCTCCTAACTTTCACAGAGTATTTTACGTTTTCTGACACCACTCAGACCGGTTTTTACTTTCTCTACACGTAATATGTACATAGTGTATAGAGAAGCTATTGTATTGCACTAAAAAATTGGATGCCGAGATTTCATCGGAAATACATATTTGGAGACCCTCTGAATCCAAAAAAAGCATTTTTAGAAAACTTTCCGTGCCTGTGTGTATGTGGGGGGGGGGCATAGCTAAAAACGAAAAGTCCCTTAAATACCAAAGTAGGTATTTAAGTTAAGTATCTTCCAGGGATGCGACACGAAGTTTTTCAAGAAAGTTCCCCACCCCACAACTTTTTTCGAAAATTTAGATTTTACAAAAATGGACTAAGGATTTTGATTAAACTACCTTATGTTTAAGATATTTTTATGACAAACGAAATTTACATACTGAATTTTCTGGGAATGACCTCTGAGGAGCTCTTTATTCTGATGGAGTTTTGAGGAATTTTGCATAAAACGCAAGAGATGTACAAAAATGATCGCAAAAAAAATATAGATCGCGATAAAACATAATTGTATCATATACGTTTTTACTTTCTCTACACGTGCTATGTACATAGTGTGTATAGAGAAGGTAATGCACCCAAAAATTCGATACCGAAATTTCACCGGAGTGATATGTTTTGAGACCCCCTGAACCCAAAAAAAGCATTTTTAGAAAAATATCCATGTGTGTGTGCTTGTGTGTATATATATCTGTGGGCAGTAGAGCTCAAAAATGAAAAGACCTTTAAACACCAAGCTTAGTATTTAGGTTTCGTATCTTCCAAAGATGCGACACGAAGATTTTCAAGAAAATCCCCCCTACACCAAACTACCCTTTACATGGAAAAAACTTCGAAAATTTTGATTTTCAAAAAATGGTTCTAACGATATTGATTAAAATCTCGTAAATTTAAGGTATTTACTTGACAAATAAAATGTATATCTTGAATTTCCTGGGAATAGCCTCTGAAGACTACTTTATTCTGGATGAATTTTACTGATTTTTGCATAACCGCTAAACCGTAAGACTTACCACACAGAAAATGTAGAGCCCACTAATACACACATTTATGTTATATGCATATTGAGACGGTATCTCTTGAATATCCGCGTGAAAATATCGAAATCATGTTGCTAACAATAATATGTAAAAATAAGATGTATTGCGCAATGAACCGATAGTGATAATTATACTTAATTAAATTGATAACCTTTGTATATAGTAATGTAGTATTAATCATAGTAAGGGGAATAAGTTTTTCTTTAACTATTATGTTTGTGAATATTTGTAGCTTGTTAGTATTTTACACGCTAAGACGACAAGGTAGGAAATGTGGTTTTAACTGTAAATGTACAGATTTCCGTTAGCAAAACCTTGAAGTATTGTTAGTGGAGCTTTCAAAAGGAAACATTCTAAAAAGGTTATTGCTCTGTCATTTGTCTTTTGTTGAGTGGCTTTAGGGAATAGAGGCATAAGTACATGCAACCAATAGCAAGAAGGGACGCTATGCATACAGAAGGCAGTTCTACGCCAGATTCCAAGGGCGACACTATGTCGGTCGCTGGAGCAAAATAGCGCCACATGGCTCACCGCGGTTAAAACCAAGAAGTCGTGGTTTTGTTCCCCAGTTTATAATCATGTGTTCAGGTGTCACTTGGTTAGGGTTAATACAGTGTAATATTATACCATGCAACTTTCTTCAATAATATTTACGAACCAGTGATTATTGTTATTTTCTTACTACCTCTTGTATTTTCCTTCTGTACCACGCCCTGTACCGAGGAATTCATGCTCGCCGATGAAGAAGAGAAACCTGAGGTAACACCGGAGCAGCAAAGACAGACAGAAGGTAGGGAAATGTCACTAGGTTCCACCCTAACCGGACCAACTGACCCACTCAATAACGCCGACGCTACTTTGTTCAATACCATTTAAATAGTATTCTCGAATCACTTTGCTCACCGCGGTTGAACCACAACAGTTGCAATATTTTTCGTGGAGTTGATTGTTTTTAAGATATTCCATGTTTTTATTTTCAGCTATGAAAAACTTATACTTTTCTCATACAGGAATTTATCAACTCCTGTCCATACCAACAAAGGAGTTTGAGTCACATAGCAACCAGCTTTTGACTATCACTTTAACCAATGGTACTCCCTTATTTCGCTTCTGCTTACAAGGAAACAAGTAATAAGACTATTTCTGTTAATTTTTTCTCGATTAGCAGGAAGTAAATATAAGTAAGAGCTTTTTAATAATAATTTGTTGCAGATATGTAGAGAAAGTCATGTGAATGGAACACATCAGATTTTTCTTGTAGAGCTGACCGTTATGATATTCATTGATATTAGTCTCAATTTTAAAAGAATTAACTTTTCTCAAATACGACTATGCAAAGCAAACCGGGTCTCAATTGTTACTTATAATGACCTGTTTTTAAAATATTTGCCTCCGGTTTTAGCCTTGTGTATTCCCTTTTTTCCTTTCTATTTTCAAGGAAACAATAATAAGATCAATTATACTAACATTTATCTAGATCAGCATGACGTAGAATAAGGAATTATCTTTTATAAGAAGTGGAACAGCTATGTGAATGGATCACATCAGATCTTTTATCTGCCTCTCAGTTGCACTGGACTCCTTACCTTAAAACACATGCTGAAAATATAGACCATCTGCTCCCTGACAGACTGTATAACAAGTTAAAGAGGTTCTCGCCGATTCAACTAAGCTCAGCAGCAGAAATTCCTATATAATCTATAGAAAGTTAGTGATAGTATCTTGCAAGAAATCTTGATGATTCCTGCTGCTAAGCTCAGACGAGTGAGCGAGAATATTTTCGCAAATTGTGCTGCCCGTATGTGAGCAGAAGGTCAACATTTCCTAATTTATCTCAAGATATGCATTTTAGTGCGACTTTGCCGGCACCACTTTCCCGGCGACTCTCGGTCTCTCGCGCAGGTGACAGGGGTTACTTTATAGTTTAACGACTCTATATATTTTTTCCGTAAATATGTATGAATTATGAGTTTATTACAATAGATACCTTCTCTACTTATTATGTGCATACATAATATGCAGTAAAATACTTTTTTTCTATATTCAAGGTCCACAAAACAGGTATTTCATAAGTAGTATCACGAATATTTTCATCTTGTCCATAATTCACGACGAAGTGAAGCGATTTATAATTTATAATATATGGGAAGGAAGATTTTATGGGGTTATGATTGTAATACATTAGTTCTCAAATAGTAAATGACGCATTCGACCATGCTTATTTACCGAATATTGTTTCTTTCTTTCTTCACTGCCTCAATTATATGGCCGATCGTGCCTACACCCAATTCACGAATATCGACAGCAACAATATAAATAGGGAACAATTATTTTATTTCAGCTTTTAATAACTAATACATGAAATGAAAACAAACGTTATTACTTTCTCTATACGCACTATGTACATAGTGTATAGAGAAGGTATTGCACTCCACCCAAAAATTCGATACCAAGATTTCACCGGAAATATATGTTTTAGAGTCCCCAATATCCAAATAAAAACATTTTCACAAATAGGTCCGTGTGTGCGTGTGTGTGTGTGTGTGTGTGTGTGTGCGTGTCCCATTGTCTGTGTGTCTGTGAACACGATAACTCAAAAACGAAAAGTCGTTAAAATACCAAACTTGGTATTTAAGTTTAGTATCTTCCAGGGATGCGACACGAAGATATTGAGAAAAATTCCCCCACCCCCAACTACCCTTTACATGGAACTTTTTTCGAAAATTTTGATTATTCTCAAAAATAGCTCTAACTATTTTGATTAAAATTTCGTATATTATACATATTTAGCTGACAAAGTGTATATCTTGAATTTTCTAGGAATAGCCTCTGAAGAGTAGTTTATTCTGGATGAATTTTACGAAACTTTGCATAAATGCTAAACCGTAAGAGATGGAGAAAAGCTTACTACACAAAAAATGTAGAGCACGTTAAAGCACACACTTTATGTTATATAAATTTTTTTCGTGGAGTTCGTCGTTTTTGAGACATTCTTTATTTTTGGTTTCTGCTATGAAAAACTTCTCATACAGGAACTTGTCAATTCCTATCCATATAAACAAAGGAACTTCATTGACACAGCAGCTTTTAACTATCACTTTAACTTATGGTAGTCCCTTATTTCGCTTATACTAGTAATAAGCATAACTACGCAAGTAATAAGACTATTTCTGCTAATTTTTTCTGATTAGCATAAAGTAAATAGAAGTATAAGTTTTTAAGAATAATCTGTTGCAGGGATATAGAGAAAGTCATGTGAGTGGTACACATCAGATTTTTTTTATGAACTGAATACATTATGAACTGGATAAAACTTTAAATAAACTCTGTAATTGAAAGTACAAATGTGGAACTGGCAGTTTTTAAAAGTGAATGTTGGCTCGCTGGATTGTCACATCGACATCAAAATGTTATAACTCAACTTCTCCTGCTTACTGTACGCAGTAGAGAAAGTAAAAAGCAATGAAACACACAAATATATAATGTATAATAATAGCAGAAATAAAAGCAAACACGCGGGAGCAAAGAAAAGGCTATTCCAGATGTTGTTTGAAGAGTAGCAGGTTAAAAAACACATTTGTGGAATAGAATGTGTATATTTTTAGAGCCATTTTCCTTCAACTAGCGGAACGGTTTGTTTCTGTATTCTCAGGCAGTGTTATTGCCTTATTTCCCAGGAGTACAGCGTTCATTCTTTTTTTATTCTCATGAGCACACCTTGTTCGCGTTCTGTTTCTTTACTGTCTATCGTCCTTCCAGGTTTCACAGTTCAACACCTTCTGTCACTTGCCTTTGAAAATCCTTACTTGAAGAGAAATTCGTGTACTGCGGCTTCTATATTTCCCAAAATTTGGCACCGTATTTTAAACCAGTAAATCATTAATTTTCTATAAATGCTCCTTCTTCGACTTCATGGATTAGGTGCTTTTAGCCTGTTCTAACTGCAAAATCTAGACGAGTCCATATTTTTACCTTCTCTAAACGTATTATGTACATAATGTATACAGAAAGTATTGTATTCCTACCAAAAATTCAATAGGTATCGAGGTTTCAGCAGAAATACATATTTTGAGACCCCTGAGTCCAAAAAAGCATTTTAGAAAAAGAAGCACGAGTTGTATGCGCGCGCGTGTGTGTGTATCTGTGTGTGTGGACGTCACATTATGATAAATACCAAACTTGGTATTTAACATTGGTATTTTTCAAGGAATCCAACGTGAAGACTTTCAGGAAAATCCCTCATCTGAATTATCCTATACAGGGAAAATTTTTCGAAAATTGTAATTTTCTTTGAAATTAAAATATTTATTAAAATATCTTACTACTTTCTCTAGCCCCGTAATTAAAATGTACATAGTGGATATTTTTTTATAGTATTTAACACCCGCTTTTACTGTACAGGCGATGACACTGATGATACATGAAGATGGAGCCCCGGTGGAATGTAATGGCGGGGGAAACCGTAGAACCCGGGGAAAACCCGCCCCTACGCCGCTTTGTCCACCACAAATCTCACATGCGATCGCTTAGGACCGTCTAGGTGAGAGGTGAGTGGTCCACGGCGTGGCCCACATAGTGGATAGCGAAAGTATTGTATTGTATTCCAAAAATTAGATGTCGAGATGTTTTGGGGTCCCCCGAGTCCCAAAAAGCATTTTTAGAAAAAGGTCAGAGCGTTTGTGTTCTCTCGATCTGTCTGTCTGTCTGTCTGTCTCTCTCTCTCTCTCTCTCTCTCTCTCTCTCCAATCTTGGTATTTAAAATTAGTAGTTTTTCAAGGATTCAGCACAACGAGTTTCAGAAAAATCCCCCACACCAACTATACCGTAACGATTTTCGAACAGTTTGATTTTCTCAATAATGACAATGATTTTAATTAAAATACCTTATGTTTAATATATTTTCATGACTATCAAAATGTACACTAATCTTGAACTCTTTGAGAACAGCTTCTGAAGACATTTTTGTTCTTTATAGCTTTAGTATAAATCGTAAAATGTAAGAGATATTCAAACGCTTACTACACAAAAAATAGGGATCACATTAATTTTCGCACCATTTTTAATTTCTCTGCACGTGCTATTAATATAATGTATAGAGAAGGTATTGCATTGCATCGAAAAATTCCAACCGAGATTTCACTGGAAATACGTGTTTTTGGACCACCTGAATCCAAAAAAAAAGCACTTTAAGAAAATGTCTATGTGTATATCTGTGTGCCTGTGCGTGAACAATTTTGATTTTCTCAAACATGGCTCTAAAAGATTTTGATTAAATTACTATATGTTTAAGATATTTATGACAGACGAAATGTATATCTTGAATTTTCTGGGAATAGCTTCTAATGGCCTTTTCATCCTGAATGCATTTTGCTGAACTTTAAATAATATTACTTAGTCTGTCTCTTACGGTTTACCAGTTACTCAAAATTCAAAAAAATGCATTAAGAGTACAGAGCTCTTTAGAGGCTATTCCCAGAAAATTCAAGATATATATGTTATGTGATATAAATATTTTTAATTTACGGTATTTTTGACAAAATCATTAGAGCCATTTTTGAGAAAATTAACATTTTTGAATCTTTTTCTTTGAAAAGGGGTGGGGGGGAATTTTCTCAAAATCTTCGTGTCGCATCCCTGGAAGATATTAAATCTAAATATCAAGTTTGTATTTTATTGACTTTTCGTTTTTGAGTTATCGTTTCAAACTGACACGGACCTTTTTCTAAAAATGCTGTTTTCGGATATAGGGAACCTAAAACGTGTATTTTCTGTGAAATCTTGGTGTTAAACTTTTGGGTGGAATGCAATACCTACTCTATACACTATTTACATGGTGCGTGTACAGAAGTAAAAATATACATCCTGTTAAAACACAATTCATGTGAGATACATTATTTCTGTAGTTAACCATTTAATCTATATTTATTAATACACATTTCGATGTTTTCTTTACATTTACCAATGTTATCATAATCTAAATTAAATAGAAATGATACAAATATGGTGGTAGCTTTGTCAGCACAAAATTCTGTTCCATCACAATGGCCGCGCCGTGATCGAATGGTGTGAGCACTCGCCTATCACCAAAGTGACCCGGGTTCTATCCCAGGCAACGCATGTGGGATTATTGATAAAGCGGTGCAGGGACAGCTTTTCTCCGGGTTCTACAGCCATTGCATTCCACCGGTGCTCCATCTTCATTCCATATTTCAGTGTCATCGCCTGCGGTGCCTATGTAATAAAAGCGGGCGTTAAACACTGGTTTAATTTTTTTCACAGAGGCCGTGTATAGGAGAGGAGTTAGACAGGTAGAAAAATTCAATTTGAACCATGCACCTTCCGGTATATAACCGGTTGGTCAAAAATACACAACAATTAAATGAATACTAATTTACCATAATAGTTGGCTATACCATGAACCTTGGAACTTGAAGTACTTACATTGTAAGTCGCCATTGGAGTGTGTCATCTCAAAACATTTGAAATCACTATGTGGTTTACCGGGAAACATGCGAGCAAATGAGAAATCAAATGCTATATTGGCATGTGGTTATGGTAGCATAGTGGTAGAGCAACCGGCTAGAGATCGGGAGATCAATAGTTCAAATCCCGGCTATGGCATTGGATTTTTCAGTCTGACTCTGCCTATTATAACTACTATTTGTTTTACCTGGAACCTCCCCATTCTTACCAGACACGTGTTTATGTTGTTTCGAAGATTCGAACTTACGTAACATCCAGTATGAAAATACAGGCCAGTGGTGCTGAACATTTTACCTTCCTGAGCGAAGATGTACAGATCAGTTAAAGTGAGATTTATAAGATTACAAGGATACATAGTACGCCCTCTGATTTCAAATTTGGTTTCAACCGAAATAAATTGAGCTGGAAAGGGTAATGCAGGGGAAGTAAAATATTCACTTGTTACTATACATATAGTATATAGAGAAGGTATTGTATTGCACCCGAAAATTAGATTCCGAGATTTCACCGGAAATACAACATTTGGGAGCCTCTGAATTAAAAAAAAAGGATTTTTATAAAAATGTCTGCGGGTGTGTCTGTGAACCTGTGTTTGTTTTGTGTGTGTGAGTGTGTATAGCATAGGTCAAACTTGATATTTAAGTTAAGTATCTTCCTAGGATGTGGTACGAAGATTTTTAAGTAAATCCCCCACCCCAAACTGCCCATTACATGGAAACAAATTCGAAAATTTTAATTTTCTCAAAAATGGCTGTGATGATTCTGATTAAAATCTCTTATATTTAAGATATTTACATGACAAATAAAGTGTATATCTTGAATATTCTGGGAATAGCCTCTGAAGACCTGTTTATTCAGGATGTTTTTTATTTCATGCTGCATAACTGGTAAACCGTAAGAGATAGACAAAAATGTACCACACAATAAATGTAGAGAACATTAAAACACACAATTTATGTTATATAATTTTTTTCGTGGAGTTGGCTGTTTTCGAGATATTCCTTGTTAATTGTTTCGTTTTAAAATACTTCAACTTTTCTCATACATTCCTGGCCACGCAAAGAAATGAATTTTAATCCCATAGCAACTACATTTTAAAACATTTGACTGTCTGTTTAGTCTAGTGTATTCCTTTAGTTCCCTTCTACTTATAAGGAATTAAGTAATAAGACCTTTTCTGCTAATGTTTTAGTATGAAATAGATAATAAGCTTATTAATAATGATTTGTTACATAGATGTAGAGAAAGTCATGTGAATGGAGCACATCAGATTTTTTTATATATCAACAGTACTAGGTGTGTGTGTGTGTGTGTGTGTGTGTGTGTGTGTGTGTGTGTGTGTGTGTGTGCAATTGTTAGAGAAAACCGTGTACTGTTACACACGAGATATTTTCAAATCACGTGTAGAGAAACTTTTACAGCACGCCGGCGCCTGCCAAGTTCCCATAATTGATCATACTTAAGGTCTGCGTTTTTATTACTTTATTGCATGCAAAGTGATGTTTTCATACTTTTTCAGTATGCATATGGAGGTTGGAAGTACTGCTTCACCTTACATTAAACCTGCATAACGAATATAACGATATCAGCGCAATTTGTGTGTGTGTGTGTGTGTGTGTGTGTGTGTGTGTGTGTGTGTGTGTCTGTGTGTGTGTAAAGAGTTCTGCAGTCCATAGAAAATCTGATGTGTTGCATTCACATGACTTTCTCTACATCTTCGCAACAAATTATTGTTAAAAAGCTTATGCTTCATGCAAATCCTGAAAAAATTAGCAGAAATAGTCTTATTATTTGCTTCCTTGTAAGTAGAAGTGAAATAAAGGAGTACCATAAGGTTAAACGAATAGTCAAATCTCATTGTTATGTGACTGAAATTCCTTTGTTTGTATGAGCAGGAGTTGACAAATTCCTGTATGAGAAAAGCATAAGTTTCTCCAAGCTAAAACCCAACACAACCAATATCTCAAAAGCGATCATTTCCACGAAAAAAATGTATATGACATAAATTGTGTGTTTTATCCTGATCTACATTTTTTGTGTAGTAAGTTTTTGTGTATCTCTTACGGTTTGCCAGTTTTGCAAAATTCAGTAAAATTCATGCAGAATAAAGCAGCCTTCAGAGGCCATTCCAAGAAAATTCAAGATATACATTTTATATTTCAGGTAAATATCTTTAATATACGATAGTTTAATTAAAATTGTTAGAGCTATATTTGAGAAAATCAAATTTTTCGAAAACTTTATCAAGCAAATGGTAGTTGGCGATAGGGGGTTTTTCTTGAAAATCTTCTTGTCTTCTTCTATCTTTGGAAGATACTTAACTTAAATACCAAGTTTGGTATTTAATGAGTTTTCCGTACTTGAGCTATGCTGCCCACAGACACTCACACAGGACATTTTTCTAAAAATGCTTCTTTTTGGAATCAGAGGGACCCAAAACCAGTATTTCCGGTGAAATCTGGGTATCGAATTTTTGGGTGCATTACAATACCTTCTCCATACACTATGTACACACTACGTATAGAGAAAGTAAAAATATTTGGGGTGTTTATCATATAACAAGGCGATATAAATGGTTGACTAGCCTATTAACTTACGTAAAAAGTCTGGATAATCATTTCTAATTCCTATAATTTTAACATAATGGCCGCAGTGTGTAAGCGGCTTGCATCGGATGTTATAGTTGATTGTTATCGTCCATTGTTTACCTGCAACTCTAGGTCACGTGTGGCATCGGAGAGTTCTTTTGACATCGAAGCCGCGGTTTTCACACCTGAGGGAGTTTAACATCTACAGTGGTTTCCACATGCGAAAGCATTTGCAACTTTCCTTCAAGTTCATCGAAAGGTATAAAAAGGGGAACGAAACCTGCAGAGAGTTCTAATCTACTCATGATAACGGACTACAGTCTGCAACTGCTGAAGAAATGTCTAGGGTTGTTTATCATGTCCCCTTCTCTTTCCCGTGACACTCCTACACAAAGTCTATCATACATGGAGGACGAGATAAGGCGCCGGGGAGTTAAATTCAACCAAGGCTAACCCTTCCATCGGAGCGCCCTCGTTACGTCACACATTAAAATCACAGAAACCGCCGCTTTAGGCGGTACTAACCTCCCCATATGACTTGCGAGTTATCTTCGGTAAATATGGAACAACTCCACTAGCTGCTACAGTTCAGCTAATATACAATTCTTCTAATAGTTCATTTAATTGATTTTTACTTTCTCTACACGTACTACGTACTAAGTGTATAGAGAAGATATGCACACACAAATTCGATCCTAAGGTTTCACCGGAAATATATGGTATGGGTCCCCCTGAATCCAAAAAAAAAACACTTTTGGAAAAAGGTCCTGTATGTGCGTGTGTAAGTGTGTGTGTGTGGATAGCATAGCTCAAAAACGAAAAGTCTCTTAAATACCAAACTTGGTATTTAAGTTCAGTAACTTCCGAAGATGCGCCATTAATATTTTCAAGAAAATCCCCACAACCCCAAATACTCTTTACATCGAAAAATTTTCGAAATTTTTAAGTTTCTCAAAAATGGTTCTTAA
Organism: Hymenopus coronatus; assembly: GCA_030762935.1. NCBI lineage: Eukaryota > Metazoa > Arthropoda > Insecta > Mantodea > Hymenopodidae > Hymenopus > Hymenopus coronatus. The sequence continues at coordinate 127,110,139 of CM060890.1, forward strand.
CGGTTTTGATTAAAATATCGAATATTAAAGATATTTACCTGACAAATAAATTGTATATCTTCAATTTTCTGGGAATAGCCTCTGAAGACTACTTTATTCTAGATGAATTTTGCGGAATTTTGTATAATTAGCAAACCGTAAGAGATAGAGAAAAACTTACTTGATAGAAAATGTGGAGCACGCTAAAACACACGATTTATGGTACGTACATTGTTTTCGTGGGGTGGATCGCTAGTTCATTCTTTTGTTTAGTCATTGTCTCCAGTTTATTTCTTTATCTAGCATTATGTACATAGCTAGAGAAGATATTGTATTCCGCCTAAAATTTCGTTGTCGAAATTTCACCGGAAATATATATTTTGAGGCCCACTGATTTCCAAAAAACACTTTTAAAATGAGTTCCAACCGCGCGCCTATGGAAGCATAGCTCAGAAACAAAAAGTAAATACCATACTTGCTATTTATGTTTAGTATCTTCCAAGGATGGGACACAAAGATTTTCAAGAAAATCCCCACCCCAACTACATTTTATACGAAATATTTTTTGAAATCTTTGATTTTCTCAAAAATGAATCTAACAATTTTGATTAAAATACTGTATATTAAAGATATTCACATCACAAATAAAATGTATATCTTCAATTTTCTGAGAATAGTCTCTGAAGATCTCTTTATTATGCATGAATTTCACTGAATTTTCCATAACAGTTAAACCGCAATAGATAGACTAGACTTACTTCAGCAAATATGTAGATCTTCTTAAAACACACAATTTATGTAATTATATTTTTTCGTGGAGTTGGTCATTTTGTAGATATGTCTTCTCATTTGTTTCAGCTTTAAAATACTTCAACATTTCTCATGCTGGAACCTGTGGACTTCTTCACACGCAAAGAAACAGTTCTCAATACCATAGCAACCATGTTGTAAAACATTTGATTATCAGTTTAGCCTAGGTTGTTTCCTTATTCCCCTCTACTGATAGGGAACTAAATAATAAGACCACTTCTGCTAATGTTTATCTCATTTAGCATGAAGTATAGAAGAATGAGATTTTTCAATACGAGAGTTGGTTGATAAGTCCCAGTCTTAGAAAATGAAAACAGCATTTAAAAAATTGCTTTAATTCTCAACATAATCTCTAGAAAGGCCTTTGTCACATCGGTGTTCTCTGTTAACCATCTCTGCGGTGCGATTTATCAAGGTCCTCAAAATAGCTATTTACCGCATCAATGACTTCCTCGTTGCTGTGAAATCTTCGTCCTATAAGAACTTTTTTGGTGGTAGTTCTCTGGATGCAAGATCAGCCAAATAAGGTGGATTTGCAAGCAATTCGAACTTTAATTCGCACAATTTTCCCATGGAAAGGACTGAACAATGGGCCGGAGCAATGTCGTGATGAAACAATTTTTTTTGTTTTGCCAAATGAGGTCTTTTTCTTTTCACCTCATTATTCAAACGTTGCAGTAAGCTTGCGTAGTAGTCACCAGTTATACTTTTACCCTAATCCAAGTAATCAATAAAAATAATTCCCTGTGCATCCCAGAAAACTCTCGCCATAACCTTGTTAGCTGACAAAATTGACTTTGCCTTTTTTGGAGTTGGTTTTCCTAGCGCAGTCCGCTGGTTTGACTGTGATTTACATTCTGGAGTGTAGTGATGTATCCAAGTTTCATCCATGGTAATAAGCCGTCTCAAAAATTCACTGGGATTTTTACGGTAGGGCTCCACATTCTTAACAGAAACAGTTTTTATTTGCAACTTTTGACCAGGAGTCAACAAACGCGGCACCCATCTTGCACAGACCTTGTGAAAGCCCAAAACATTACTTAAAATACTACCTGCACGTTGTTTTGATATTTTTACGGCCTCTGCTATCTCAAATAGCTTTAATCTGCGGTCTTCCAGTACTATACGATCAACTTTTTTATATTTTCTCTGGAGTTGTCACTTCTACAGGGCGTCCAAACCGAGGCTGTCCCATTTAATCTCTGCAACCCACCTTTTAATCATTGAATATGAAGGGGCAGAGCCTTTCAATGTACTGTCCATTTCCTCCTTGATTTCTTTAGGTGTTAAGCCTTTAAAATGGAAGTATTTTTCATTGCATTTTCGTGAAGAACTCTAAAGTTTAAAATGCTGTCATTCGAAAACTAAACAAACCATTGACCTGTAGCTATGGATACAAGCTAGTCTAAAGTTAAATTATGGGATGCTACCGTCTAACTGGCCTAGTGGCGCCATATCTGTGAGAGGCCCGGGACTTATCAGCCGACTCTCGTATTTTATTACAGAGAAGTAGAGAAAGTCGTGTGAATTTAACACTTCAGATTTTTATAGAATAACGTGTAGGGACTAACTGAACGTCGAGTATTTGGGATATGGTAATAAATTCATATTTTATTTATGAAATAGTCCAGATAAATATAATTCAATAGTCTGACCTTGCTTCGCTCGAGAATTTATCGATTAGGTCACACGTCTTATGATATTGGAGATTTAGAGAGGCTGCAAAACAGATGAAAGACTTGGTAATAAAGCGGAACAGACTGTTGTCTAAACCATGGAGGGAAGAAGTTTTGTAATCCGAGTTTACAAAATTAAACATTTATTTTTGCATAAAGGAATCTAAATGCCACATTTGTAAACATATTAAGTGGCATGTAAACATTTGCAGTTGAGCGTAGCATTGGCCGCAATACGACCTTCTGCAGAGAAAAAGATGAAACACCGTGTAAAAATAGAGAGCGGATATTTTGGGAACCCTGTGTTTCGTCAGGCGCATTAATGTAATTGCAGGGGCGGTCAGTATCATTTAGTTTTCGCTTTTAAATATTTCTTGCTATGCGAATTTACGTGGGAGGTTCATGTGTTTGGAATACATTACAGCTTCTCATGTGCCAGCTGCGTCTGAGCTCGGTAATGAGTCGCGCGCCCTTCAGGTGAGGGCTGAGGGCTTATAAAGAGCGCCCTATCACCATGTACGAGAAGCGCAAGGAAGCTATGGACAGCGAGTTTTCCTCACACAATTATTCAGCTCAACTATTAAAGCACCAATACAATGGCCTAGTCATCTGGCTGGAGCGATCTTATCATTTCTTTGAAATCTTCTCGCAATTGAAGTTCCTTTGTTTAATCTCCTGGTTACCTTATTGATAACAAGATAACAATTCAGTCAGCCAACCTTCACCTCTAATTACTTCCACAATTGTACTTTAAATTAATTCAGTTAAAATGTTTTTTTTTAAAGTTTTATCCAGTTCATAATGTATTTAGTTAAATCTGATGTGTACCATTCACATGACTTTCTCTATATCCCTGCAACAAATTATTCTTAAAAGGCTTATTACTTACTTCCTTGTAAGTAGAAGCGAAATAAGGGAGTACCATAGGTTAAAGTGATAGTCAAAAGCTGGTTGCTATGTGACTGAAGTTCCTTTGTTTGTATGGATACTAGTTGACAAATTCCTGTATGAGAAAAGTATACGTCTTTCAAAGCAGAGACCAAAAACTATGAACTCCACGAAAAAAATGTATGTAATACAAAGTGTGTGTTTTAACGTGCTCTACATTTTTCATGTTATAAGTTTTTGTCCATCTCTTACGGTTTAGCAGTTATCCAAAATTCCGTAAAATTCATCCAGAATAAAGTAGTCTTCAGAAGCTATTCCAAGAAAATTCGAAATATACATTTTATTTGTCAGGTAAATATCTTCAATATACGCTATTTTAATTAAAATCGTTAAAGCCATTTTTGAAAAAAATCAAAATTTTCGAAATAAGTTCCATGTAAAGGGTAGTTAGGGGTGGAGGGATTTTTCCCAAAATCATCGTGTCGCATCTCCAGAAGATAGTAAATTTAAATACTAACTTTGGTATTTTACCGACTATTCGTGTTATCGTGTTCACGGACACACGGACCTTTTTCCGAAAATGCTTTTTTTGTTAAAGGGGACCCTAAAACATATATTTCCGGTGAAATCTCGGTATCGAAATTTTGGATAGAGTGCAAGTACCTTCTCTATTAACTATGTACATAGTGCGTATAGAGAAAGTAAAAAGAAATGAAAATAATCATTATTTGCATTTCTTATGATATAAAATAAGTTTTCCCTATTTCTATTGTTGCTATTGATATTCGTACATTGGGTGTAGACACGGTCAGCCATATCGTAATCCAGAGGCAGTGAAAAGAGAAACAAAATATTCGGGAAATAAACATGGTCGAATGCGTCATCTATCATTTAAGAACTAATGTATGCATTAAAACCACAACCTGATAAAATCTCCCTTCCTGTGTATTAAAAATTAGTAATAGTAAACACACACGGACCTTTTTCCATTAATGCTTTTTTGGATTCAGGGGGACCCAAAACATGTATTTCTGGTGAGGTCCCGGTATCAAATTTTTGAGTGCATTATTTTTTTTGTAGTGTTTAACGCCCGCTTTAACTACTTATGGCACCGCAGGCGGTGACACTGATGATACCGGAGTACCCGGAGAAAACCCGCCCCAGCGCCGCTTTGTCCACCACAAATCTCAATGCGGTCACTTGGGATCGAACCCGGGCCGTCTAGGTGAGAGGCCACGGTGCGGCCTCTGGGTGCATTACAATATATTGTCCATACATTATGTACATAGTACGTGTAGAAAAGTAAAAATGCTTTTTAGTGATTTTACTAAAAAATGTACATTTTTAGGGTTTTTGTGCAAAATATATATACACCATACGTTAAAGTACATTTTAGCAATATTTTACTCTCCTAATTGGATGTAAAAGCTTTTCGGTATCATTTTAAAGCGTTACGCCAGCTAAATGCCTCAAAATGTAATTAGTAAGCCCTGTTTAGGTACAATTTTTCTTTTTCTTTTTGCTATTTCTTCAAATTCAAAATGCTGTATTTTCTCCCACAAAATACAGCTAGAGGTGTGAAAATTTTTCCCAAAGCAGCTCAGAATATGTGTAATAAACTTAACTGGTTGTAATTTTGACAACGAACATAGATCAATGTTAAAAATGTAATTCGTAAAATGACTCTCTGTTAATATCTTCTATGAAGTAAACTATTTAAAACATTACATCTACAATAGAAAATTTCAGCCAGCAATTTATTATAAATATATTAATTAATGTAACTTAGAAAATCTGATGTATACCATTCACATGACTTTCTCTATATCCCTGCAACAAATTATTCTTAAAAAGCTTATACTTCTATTTACTTCATGCTAATCTAGAAAAGTTAACAGAAATAGTCTTATTACTTTCGTCCTTGTAAGTAGAAAGGAAATAAGGGAGCAGTATAGGTTAAAGCGATAGTCAAAAGCTGGTTAGTATGTGATTAAGGTTCCTTTGTTTGGATGGACATAAGTTGACAAATTCCTGTATGAGAAAAGTTAAGATTTTCGACCCTGAAGTCAAAATCAAGGAATATCTAAAAAACGATCAACTCCAAGAAAAAAATATATATACAACATAAATTATGTGTTTTAATGTGCTCTACATTTTTTGTGTGGTAAGTTTTTGTTTATCTCTTACGGTTTAGCAGTTATACAAAATTCCGGAAAATTCACTCAGAATAAAGTAGTCTTCAGAGACTATTCCCAGAAAATTCAAAATATACATTTTATTTGTTAGGTAAATATCTTTAATATAGGATATTTTAATCAAAATCTTAGAGCCATTTTTTAGAAAATCAAAATTTTCGAAAAATGTTCCATGAAAAGGCTAGTTTGGGGTGGGAGGATTTTTCTCAGAATCTGCGGTGTCGCATCCCTGGAAGATTCTAAACTAAAATACCAACTTTTCTTACCGACTTTTCGTTTTTGAGTTATCGTGTTCACAGACACAAGGACACACACAACACACAGACCTTTTTCTGAAAATACTTTTTTTAGATAAAGGGGACCTTAAAACATATATTTCCGGTGAAATCTCGGTATCGAATTTTTTGATGGAGTGCAATACCTTCTCTATACACTACGTACATAGTTCGTATAGAGAAAGTAAAATACGCACTTTTATGGGAAACACTTTCAAATCTAACTTCCACAGTTTTAAAGCTACGAATTAAATTTTGTACACATATGTTAAATACCTTATATACGTATAAAGCCATTTAAATTTCAACACTATATTTTCAATATTTGTTAAGTTATTAATGTGTTGTATTTAAAAATACATATTTTAAAAATGTATCTCCTGCTGTAATTTTAATGCATTGAGGCTGCAAATGTTACCGATTGATCTAGAAACTGTGATTAATAAAATAAGTATCAGAGATTTTATGTCTCCTTCCTGTTCAGAATAAAAGTATTTAGTGTAGTGTGACAAAAATGTTGCATTTTTTCCTCTCTCATGTCGTAGCATTGTTTACTTTCCCTACACGTACTAAAGAATTTCTAAAACCGGGACGAGATTTTGAAATTCTTATATTTAGTATACAAAGTTTACATTTTCAGATAAATTAACTTATACTTATAACAACAAAACATAGTAAAATCTAACTATGTATAGCATATAGAGATGGTATTGTGTTTATCCAGAAGTTCTATAACGAGATTAAACCGGAAATGCATGTTTTGAGACCCCTGAATCCAAGAAGCAATACAATAGCTTCTCTATCTAGTGCATAGGTGCATAGTACTTGGTAGAGAAAATAACAAAATTACTACTCATTCTGTTTCATTTTCTATCACTCATGAATAGGTAAAATTACCCCCCCCCCCCCCGGGCTCGGAATATGTATAGGTACAATCCGCGCCTCGTAACTATGCCTATTGATAAAAGCAAGTACTATATTTTCAGTATTTTGCGGAAACTAATGCTACCATTTGATTGAAATGTATTTGCCTCTTTCCTTCATCAGATATTACAAAATATATAATGGCATAAAGTTTGAAGGGAGTTTTGAATTATCGTATTGAAATTGCGACGGGACGAGAAAATTTCCACTGCTCGAGAAAAGATGGTCTCCAGCCCAAGGCAATTCATTGACAAAAGTTCTCTGTAAACAAATCCGCCCTTGATACCATTGAGAAAAAGGCGGAAGAAGATGTTTACTCTTAGAAGAGTGGGGCCAATATGGTCCATCTCCGATCGGATGCTGGAGGCTGTGTCCGCAAACAAAAAATGGTTCAGAAGATTCTACTGGCTAGCCTCTCTCTCTCTCAAGTTGTGTAGGAGTAGCAATAAATATAATTAAAACATATTCGGGTTCTGAGGAAATTCAAAGTTCAATAAACACTGAGATGTTGAGTAAATACACGATTTACCCTATTATGACTCCTTATACTACTGTGTCAAGAAAGTTCCAGGAATTGGTCAATAAAACACAAAAAATGAATTATTCATCCAATTTTATTTTATCGCCTTCAAAGTAGGCCCCTCCTGAAATTATACATTTTTGCCAACGAATAATCCAAACATCAAAACATTTTTTCTACGCACTTTTAGGAATCGATGTCAATAATTGTCGCCGCGATTTCCTTTATGTTTTCTGTCGACTGACAACAGGTGCCTCGAAGTGGTAACTTAAGTTTTGGAAAGAGAAAGAAATCAGCAGGAGCCAGATCAGGTGAATACGGTGGGTGTTCTATGAAATTTGTTGCGTTTTTGACCAGAAATTCGTTCACAATAATAGCCTTGTGAACTGGTGCGTTATGGTGGTGCAGAATCCATGAGTTGTCGTTCCACAAATCTGGCCTTTTTCGCCGTATTTGTTCTCTAAAACGCAGCATAACGCTCAGATAATAGTCTTTATTTACCATTTGACCTTCTGGCAAGAAATCTGAGTGCACGACACCGCGATAATCGAAAAAAAAAACTGTCAACATGACCTTCAGTTTTTATCGAGTTTGACGTGCCCTTTTAGGTTTCGGTTCAGTTGGAAGGCGCCATTCGGAAGCTTGTTGACTGGTTTGAGTGACAAACTCGTAAACCCACGTCTCATCACCAGCTACAATGCGTTTTATGAATGTGGGGTCGGAACTGGCTCGTTCTAGCATGTCTTCTGCAATCCTTACGCGATTGAGTTTTTGTAGAAAATTCAAGTCTTTCGGAACTAACCGAGCTGCAACGCGTGTCATGCCCAAACAATCGATTAAAATGGTACGAATCGATTCGTGAGACACAGAAAGCTCAGCGAAAATCTCTCTCAGACCTAAATGATGATTTTCAGACACCATTTTCTTCACTTTAGCGACATTCAGTTCAGTTGAAACCGTTGATGGCCGACCAGAGCGATGCAAATCTTCCACCACATCTCGACCACTTTTGAATGCACTTTACCACTCATATGCACGTGTTTTTGATAAAGTCGATTCACCGTAAGCCCTCTGTGACGTTTTCAGCGATTCGGCACACGAAATACCATTTGCAATGGAAAATTTGAGACAGATTCATTGTTCAATATTTGTATCCATCATAAAATCGCAAATCACCTTTGAGATGAACTAACAAAATGGCGTACTGTAAAGAAAGTAGATGACAGATGACGACCAAGCGTGGGTATAGAGGAAAGTTGTACCAACTTAGCGACAACAATAATTTTGAATCCCATTTTAAACAGGATTTTTAAATGATCAATTCCCGGTACTTTCTTGACAGAATATACACCATATAATACAGGATGGACTAGAAGTGTTAAGGTTCTAATATGGACCGTAGCTAGCAATATAGACAGGTTCCGGCGCGAATCTACCTTACATAATAATGCTAGTCTTAAACATGACTAACATTAAAAAGCTTCATGATTTAACTGTGTCTTTTCTACGAATTTAAAAATCAATTTATTTCTCTGTGTAAAATATAGATGTATTAGTACAGTATGTCTTACCTAATCGAGTCATAACTGGACTAAAAGATTCACATGATTTCAGTTCGCGCCACAGCCTGTTTATCTCATTAGCTACGTATGTGCCTAATAAAAGGTATGAGGGGCATTTAAAGGTCCTTTAGAAAAACAGAGATAAACAAATTATTTTTGGAACATTTTTTTTATCTTTATTTTCTCTATATGTACTATGTACAAAGAGTATAGAGAACGTATTGCATTCCACCCAAAAATTCACCATCGAGATTTCACCAGAAATACATGCTTTGGGTCCCCCTGAATCCAAAAAAAGTTTTTATAAAAAGGTTCGTATGTGTGTCAGTATGACTTAGCACAGCACAGCTCAAAAACAAACAGACTGTTAATTATCAATATTGGTATTTAAATTTGGTATCTTCCTGGGATGTGACACGAAGATTTTCAAGAAAATCTTACATGCAACTTTTTTCGAAAATTTTGATTTTCTCAAAAATGGCTCTAACGATTTTGATTAAAATCCCTTATATTTAAGATATTTACATGCCAAATAAAATGTATATCTTGAATTTTTTGGGAATAGCCTCTGAAGACTACTTTACTCTGGATGAATTTTACGGAATTTTACATAACTGCTAAATCATAAGAAATGGACAAAAACATACCTCACAGGAAATGTAGAGCATTTTAAAGCAAACAATTTATGTTGTATACATTTTTTCCGTGGATTTGATCGTTTTTGAGATATTCCTTGTTTTTAGTTTCAGCTTTGAAAAACATACTTTTCTCATACAGGTATTTGTCAACTGCTGTCCATACAAAGAAACTTCAATCACATAGCAACCAGCTTTTGTCTATCAGTTTAAGCCAAGTAATAAGTAATAAGACTATTCCTGCTAATTTTTTCTCGTGTAGCATGAAGTAAATAGAAGTATGAGCTTTTTAACAATAATTTGTTGCAGAGATGTAGAGAAAGTCATGTGAATAGAACACATCAGATTTTTATTAATGTCATGTTTGAAAGCAAATTTCCTCAGTAAATAATTGCCACAAAGAGCTGCAATTTTTACCACACATTTGCACTAAAAAGGCTTTATTTAAACAAAAAAGATATTTGTATATATGGATTAGCTATTTATTTTAAATTTAAAAATGTATAATTTGTCAATAAAATTTTAATAGATTTATTTAACAAATTATACTTTCCTTCTAATAAACAGAAGTATTCTACTTTTCATTAAGCAACTGTAAAGCTATTGTTGAATATACCTTGAAAAATTTAGCTTATTATCTTAAACAGTTGCTCAGATAATGGGTTAAACTTTAACATTGGCAGGGCATTTTGACTCAAATTAATACAATAACAATCCTTCCACCTGATATTTTTGATAAGGTGTCAGTATTCTAAATTATAACTTGATAATGACACCATGATATAAAATGTATAATTACAAGAAGGTTTATCTATAAGCTTTGTTTGTATGCCAACCTCATAATATATAAATGAAAGTTGCCAGGCCTGCTTGAATGCGGCCTCAGGGGGCGAGTAATGGAAAATAATTGATGAAGCGGTCGGTCGGTCTTCTTCTACGAAGCAGCGGTATATTCCGACTGTCTGTTGTTATGGAAATAGCTTGCATATTGTGTACAGTACGTCGCGTTCCCGGAAAATATGGAACATTGATCCTTCGGGACTAAACTGTATTAGAGATGGTTGGTGTTTCGGGCAATGCTGAACACCGACTTTATAGATTCGGACAGAAATGTGGAGATGGTTTCGAAAAATAAACTTAATGGAGTTCTCATTTCAAATTTGGAATACCCTTTACGTATGTGGAAAGCTAAACCAATAGCAAAAATTAGTGCATTTTTACTGTCTCTACACCCAAAAATTCGATACCAAGATTTCACCGAAAATATACTTTTTCAGTCTGGAAAAAAACATTTTTTTAGAAAAAGGTCCATGTGTGTTAGTGGACAGCATAGCATAGTGGACAAAAAGTCCGTTAAATATCAAACTTGGTATTTAAGTTCAGTATCTTCCAAGGATGTATCACTAAGATTTTCAACAAAATCCTCCCTTCTCCAACTGTCCTTTACATGGAAGCAAAAATCGAAAATTTGGATTTTCTCAAAAGTTGGCTCTAGCGATTTTGATTTTAATATCCTATATTAAAGATATTTACATCATAAATAAATTATATATTTTAAATTTTCTGAGAATACCCTCAGAACATCCCTTTATTCAGGATGAATTTTACTGAGTTTTGCATAACTAGTAAACAATAGGAGATAGACAAAACCTTATCACACAAAAAATATAGATCTCGTCAAAGCACACAATTTTTGTCATATTAATTATATTTGACCATTTTTTAGATATTGCTTATTATTGGTTTCAGTTTTAAAATACTTAAACTTTTCTCATACGGGAGTTTGTTAGCTCCTGGTCATTCAACAGCATAGCAACCAGTATTTAAAAGATTCGACTAGCGCTTTAGCCTAGTGTATTCCCTCATTTACCTCCTACTTACAAGGAAACAAGTAATAAGACCATTTATATTAATAGACTAGCATAAAGTAGATAGAAGAATAAGCTTTTTAACAATAGTTTGTTACATGAGCTTTGAGAAAGTTATGTGAACGGAACACATGAGATTTTTTGTGTATATATTCGTGATATGCTACATTGGCATTTTAATAAAAAAAAATCTGATGTATTACACTCACATGACTTTCTCTAGTTGTTCTACAAACCTCCTACAAAAGATTATTCTTCTTTGTACACAAATGCTAATCGAGATAAATATTAACAGAATGTATTACTTAGTTGCTAATAATAGAAGAGAATAAGGGAATGCGCTATGCTAAAATTATTGTCAAATGTTTTAAAAGCTATCGTTATGCGTTTGTCATTCCAAATCACTTCTTTGCTTGGCCAGGGGTAGAACAAAAGAAAAGCGGACACTTCCTGTCTGAGAAAAGTTCAAGTACTTCACAATTGAAACCAATAACAAGGAATATCTCAGCAACGGTTACCTCCACAACAAAAACGTAAAGGACATAAATTGTGTGTTTTGTCGTGATGTACATCTTTTGTGTAGTGAGTTTCTTTTCTATCTCTTACGATTTAGCAGTTAAGCAAAATTCATCCAGAATAAAGAGTTTTTAAGAGGCTATTCCCCAAAAGTCCAAGATATACATTTTATTTCGGACATAAATAGCTTTGATATACGGGATTTTAATCAAAACCGTTAGAGCCATTTCGAAGAAAATCAACATTTTCGAAATTTGTTCCACGTAAAGGGTAGTTTTTAGTAGGGGATGTTTTTTAAAAATCTTTGTGTCGCATCCTTGGAAGATACTAAACTTATATACCAAGTTTGGTATTTAACGGTCTTTTCGTTTTGGGGCTATACTGTCCACACACACACACACACACACACACACACACACACACACACACACACACGGACCTTTTTTTATAACATATTTTTTTCGGACTAAGGGGACCCCAAAAAATATATTTCCGGTGAAATCTCGGTATCGAATTTTCGGGTGCATTACAATACCTTCTCTATCCCTATGTACACTGTATATATGGGGCTAGAGAAAGTAATAATACAATACAGGAATTTGCCAACTCCTGTACATAGAAACAAAGGAACTTCAGTTACATAGCGACCAGCTTTTGACTGTTGCTTTAACCTATAGTGCTTCCTTATTTTGCTTCTACTTACAAGGAAACAAGTAATAAGACTATTTCTGCTAATTTTTTCTTGATTAATATGAAATAAATAAAATCAAAAGCTTTTTAATAATAGTTTGTTGCAGAGATGTAGAGAAAGTCATGGGAATGAAACACATGAGTTTTTTTTCTTATTTAAGCAATGCACGTGAATTTCCAGTGAAAATTTTTTTACGATTTTTGCCACAAATATTTTGCTTTCTTTGTCTCATTTAAGATGTAGAGTGTTTTATATCCTGTTAACGTTATTTTCATTGAAGTACAGCTCTCAGCAATTATGTTGGAAAAGTAATTAGGTATTTATGAAGCATACTGTACAGCTATGAATGTTGGCCGGAGCTGGCCAAGTGTGTGTTTGGGTGGGAGGGTGTGTGATATATTTAGAATATATCTAACTGATGTACGACCTGCTTGCCCTGGTACCTTGACACATACAAAAATGGTTTTTAAATATCACAAACCAGGTGCCGGTCTATCCTCCGGTGTCTAGTTTGTATTTCTATGCTTGAACCACGTATCACAAACTTGAACTTAACACTGCATTTATCTTAGTGACAAATCGCAATGCAGCAAATGGAAATTATTATGAATTTTAAATTAAAGATTCGTTTTACTTTCTGTACGACATGCAGTCACTAGCTATGTGTGTATAAATATCTCTAGCACATATTTACACACAATATAACCGGAAGAATACGAGATGCCGGTCCCCATGGCCGCGCTCGCCAAGGCGTCCCGCTTTGGTGCTTCGTAGCGCTGGGGATCGTGGGTTCGAGTCCCGCCTTGGGCATGGGTGTTACATGTTTGTGTAAATGTGTGTGGTGTAAAAGTAAGAAAACAGCAATCCAGTAATAATACCGCAAAACGAGTTAAAAAAAGCTAAAAAAAAGTAGGGTATATAGTGCCGGAGTCCCGATCAGACTCCGGTACTGTATTTTATGAAAAAAAAGAGAAAAAAAAAAAAGAAAAAAAAAGTCCGTTGAGAAATTCAATGCTATGCCGGCACGTTGCCATGTTAGCTCAGTGGAAGAGCAACCGGCTAGAGATCGGGAGAACCGTGGTTCAAATCTCGGGTATGGAGTTGTATTTTTCAGTCTGACTCTACCTATTTAACTACTGTCCTCTACACGTCCTGTGTTAAAAACAATTAAAACCAATACAAAATGACCATAATTACTATGAATCTTGGGACTTAAAGTACTTACAATATTGTAAGTCACCATTGGGGTTGTCATCTCAAAAATAATTTGAAATCAACTTGTGGTTTACCGGGAAACATGCGAGTCAGTTGAAAAATTAAATGCTAGGCCGGCGTGTTGCCACGGTAGCTCAGTGGCAGAGCAACCATTGGAGATCCGTGGTTCGAATTCCGGCTATAGCGTTGAATTTTTCAGTCTGACTCTACCTATAAACGCCCTGTCTGAAAAACAATTAAAAACACGCTATATATATTGAGGTTCCCTGTGTTCGTAATAAACATTTTTAGAAAAAGATTTGCACGCACGTGTATGGTCTGTGAACAACATAGTTCAAAAACGAAAAGGCTGTTAAATACCAACTTGGTGTTTATGTTAGGTATTTTTCTAGAATACGACACGAAGATATTCAAGAAAATTCCTTCACCACAAATTGTCCTTTGCTGGAAAAAAAATTTAAAATTTTGTTTTCCTCAAAAATTTAAGATTTTTATTATAATGTCGTATATTAAAAATATTTACTGCAAAATGTATATCTTGAATTTTCTGGAAATAGCTGAAAACCTCTTTATATTAGATGAATTTTGCAGAACTTTGCATAATGGTTAAACCATAAGAAATAAGACATCTTATTAGACAAAAATTGTATATCTCGTGAAAACATAGTTTATGTTATATACACTTTCCTTGCACAGTTGACCATTTTTGAGTTACTCCTTATCATGGGTTTCAGTTTTAAACTAACTTTTCTGAAACGGGACCATGAAAAGCGAACCGAACTTCACTTAGTGACCAGATTTTAAAAGATCTGACTATCGCTTCTGCATAGTGTATATTCTTTGTTTCCCTTCTACTTAAAGTAATAAGACCAATTCTACTAATGTTGATGTTGATTAGCATGACGTAGTTAAGATAATAGCTTTTGTAAGAATAGTCTGCATATGAACATATTGCATATGTGAATTAAGTGAATGGAACACATCATAGGAGAGTCGTTTTTTTCTTTTCAACCTCTGATAGTCTATAAATAAAAAAAATCTGATGTGTTTTATTCACATGACTTTCTCTACTTTTGGGTAACAAATTATTGTTAATAAGCTTATTCTTCTATTTATTTCAAGCTAATCCAGAAAAAATTAGCAGAAATAGTCTTTTTACTTGCTTCCTTGTAAGTAGAAGCGTAATATGGGAGTATCATAGGTTAAAGTGAAGTCAAAAGCTGGTTACTAGGTGACTGAAGTTCCTTTGTTTGTATGAACACGAGTTGACAAATTCCTGTATGAGAAAAGTTTACGTTTTGAAAGCTGAAACCTAAAACAAGGAATATCTAAAAAACGATCAACTCCTCGAAAAAAATCATATTACATAAATGGAGTGTTTTAATAAGCTCTACATTTTTTGTGTGGTAAGTTTTTGTCCATTTCTTATGGTTTAGGAGTTATGCAAAATTCCTCTAGAATAGTCTTCAGAGGCTATTCTCAGAAAATTCAAGATATTCATATTATTTGACACGTAAATATCTTTAATATACGATATTTTAATCAAAATCGTTAGATGCATTTCTGAGAAAATCAAAATGTTCTAAAAAAGTTCCATGTAAAGAGTATTTGGGGGTGGGTGGATTTTCCTGCAAATCTTCGTGTCGCATCTTTGGAAGATACTAAACTTAAATACCAAGTTTGGTATTTAACGGTCTTTTCGTTTTTGAGCTATGCTGTCCACAAACACACAGACGCACACACAGATAGACAGACACACACACGGACCTTTTTCCAAAAATTCCCTTTTTGGATTCAGGTGAACCCAAAACGTGTATTTCCGGTGAAATATCGGTATCGAATTTGTGGGTGGAATACAATACCTTCTCTATACACTATGTACATAGTACGTATAGAGAAAGTAAGAAGTTCATAGAAAACGATTGTTTCATTACAAAAAGTTTTGTACACTTGGTTAGTTTTCAACATTATCACCGAAAATATCGAGACATTTATCATACCTGTGCATGAGCTTTGCAATACCCGCTTCAAAAAATGTTGCTGCCAATAATTTCAAATGAGCATTGACGTTGTTTTGAAGATTTTCATTGGCTTGAAAGTGCTTCCCTGCTAGCCACGTCTTCAGTTCTGGGAAAAGGTGAAAGTCGCTGGGTGCCAGGTCAGGACTGTACGGCGGATGATCGAGAATGTCCCATTGAAACTGTTCAAGGAGCCGATGGGTTGTGCCAGCAGTGTGTGGACGAGCTTTGTCATGGATCACACAATTCCTGAAGTCAGCATCCCTCTTCGTTTGTGTTGAATGACTCTCCGCAAACGTCGTGAAGTACCAAGATCTTCAAAACAACGTCAATGTTCATTTGAAAACATTTTTTGAAGCGGGTATTGCAAAGCTTGTGCACAGGTACGATAGATAAATGTCTCAACCTTTTCGGTGATTATTTAGAAAAGTAGCCATAAGTGTACAAAACTTCCAGTAATAAAATAATTGATTTCTATGAACTTGTCTTTTATTTATAGTTTATCGGAAGTTGAAAAAAAAAAAAAACAAAAGAAAAACGGCCCTCGTATTTTTCAGTCTGAGTATACCTCTTCAACTTCTGTCCTACACACACTAGTGCGGAAGATACAATTAATACCAATTTATATTTTGGCAAGCCATTCAAAATCAATATAGAATGGAGACTGAAGAGGTGCTTTGTCCAAAGGGTACTTTGATTTGGTACACAGACGGCTCTAAAACAGACAATGGGTCAGGAGCTGGAATATATGGGGAGGCTCCAAATTGCGGCATTTAGATCGCAGTACCAATGTATTCCAAGCCAAACTTTTTGCAATTGTAACCTTCTCAGGGAGAATCTAAGAAGAACGTACAAAGATGGCAACATCTGGATTTTCTCTGATAGCAGTCAGGTAGCCTTAAAAGCAATTGTAACTTACCAGATAGCATCTAGGTTACTCTAGAACTAATAAACCTCATACAACTGGCAAAACACAAGGTTACTCTTGGGTGGGTGCCTGGGCATAAGGGAATTTTAGGCAATGGAAAGCCAGATGCCTTGGCAAGAAAAGGCTCTGCACAAACATGCGCTGATCCTGAACCAGTTTTTGGCACCTCTATTATATTTTGTTCAAAAAAACATTGATGAATGGATTAAATATTACCATCAACAAAATGGGTACAAACAGAAGAATGCAAGGAAAATCAGAAAATGATGAGAAGAACATCTTCCCGATTAACTAAATACACACTTAAACTAAACAGAGCCCAAATAAACCTGATAACAGGTAATTGATGAGACATTTCAGATAAAACAAACATTTACATACAATGGAAATCTTCAAAGAAGATCCAATATGCAATGTAGAGGAAGAAACAGCCTCTCGCATAATCTTAAAATACGAAGCTCTGAGTAGTGAAAGGTGTGAATTACTGGGCTTGAGTGAACCCAGAAGATGATCATCCCAAAGAAAATTTAGCTAATAACCTATTGCCTCTCATTAGAGATATATGCCTATTTAACTAAAACTATAGAGAAAGGCGATAATACAATAAATTATAAGTTTCAGTGCTAAGGGCAAATAAACCGATTCCTTATTGTTGATAAAGTCTAGCCACGGCACATATATTAAATAGTGGAAATATATATTCCATCCATCGAAAAATTTGATCTCGAGATGATGTCACTAGAAATATTCGTTTTGAGGTTTGTAGTCGGCTTGCCCTTCTCATATTTTAAGCCTGACATCCCCTAGGACTTACAAACGGATGCCTAGTAGTCAGAAGTCTATCGTGCCAACCGCACGAAACCACAGAATGGAGAACCTGGAACGAGTGGTTGACTCTTACCCTTGTATAAGATGGAAGTTGTATGATGATGGCGCTATGGGTGGAATGAGTGGCAGGGGAAATCGGTGGACCGGAGAAAATACGCCCAGACTCCGTCCACCGCAAATCTCACACGCGAGCGCTTGGGATCAAACCTGGGCTGCCTAGATGGGAGGCGAGTGGTGTATCTACTTGGGCACGGCACCACCAGGAGGCACAATTAATAAAAAAACTCAGTTTTAGAAAGCAAGGTCTGTGTGCGTCTGTGTGTGTGCAAGTGCATTAACGCCATAACTAAAAAGTCTTATGTATTACGTTCACAGGACTTTCTCTACATATTTGGCAACAAACTATTCTTACAATGCAAATTATACATATGTTTGTTTGTAAACATGTTTGAATTACTACTTCTTTTTAGACATACGGACTAAGGTATAGCGCAGGCCTGTCACGATAGTCAATTTTTTCAAGAGTTGGGTGTTCATGATACATTAAGTCTAGAAAGAACAATGAATAACGATTTTCCAATTTGAGAAATGTAAACGTAATTTAAAATTCAAATCAATAACTAAGAATATATCGGAAAGAGTGAACTCCATACAAATGTATAAGATATTAATTGTGTGCTTTGCGATATCTGCAGTTGTGTGTATAACGACTTGTTCTATTTAATAAGGTTTACCCCTTATACAAAAGTCATTCAGAATGAAGAGGTATTAGCTAATTTACAGAAAATAAAAAATATATATTTCGTTTGTAATGAAAATATTTTAAATCAGTATTTAATACAAATGTTTAGAGCTATTTTTGAGAAATTCAACATTTTCCATTTAAAGGATAGTTACCGGTGGGGGCAGGATTTTGCTGAAAATCTTCGTGTCGCATCTTGGAAGATACAGAACTTTATTCCAAGTCTGGCATACATACACACAGATAACACATACAAACTGAACTTTTTGTAACTCTTTTTTTTGTCACTGCGACCTCAAAACATATATTTCCGTGAAATTTGGGTATCGAATTATTGGGGGAAATACAATAACTTCTCTACCTACTATGTACATAGTGCGCGTAGATAAAGTAAAAAGGTTTCGTAAATATTTTAGTAAAGGGTAACTAAAAGTCACCACAGTGTAAAATAGTGAAAACATTTTCATATACATCAAATAACAATGAAAACAACATAAGTAAACCTGCAAATATGACAAATGGAAGAGTAAAATTTAGATGTATTCTATTCATATGACTTTTTCTACAGTTCTGTAACAAAATATTGTTAAAAAGTTTATGCTTCTATATACTTAATGCTGATTGAAATAAACTTTAGCAGAAACGCTTTCTTGTAAGTAAATAAGGGAATACACTAGGCTACAACGATAGTCAAATATTTTGAAAGCTAGTTGCCATGTGGATGAAATCCGTTTCTATGCGTTGCCAGCAGTTGACAAATTTCCGTATGTGAAAAGTTTTTTTAAGTATGTAAAACTGAAACCAATAACAAGGAATATCTAAACAATGGTCAACTCTAAGATAAAAAAATTGTGGCATAAATTATGTGTTTTATTGAATCCCTCATTTTTTGTGCAGCAAGTTTTTGTCTATCTTTTAGGGTTTACCAGTTATGTAAAATCTAGAAAATTTCATCTAAAATAAAGAGGTCTTCAGAGGGTATTTCCAGAAAATTCAAGATTTACGTTTTATTTTAATCAAAATCAGTAGAGTCATTTTTAAAAAAAATCTGTAGTTTGGGTTTGGGGCATTTTGCTCAAAATCACCATTTCGCATACTTGGAAGATACTAAACTTATATACTAAGTTTGGTATTTTACTGACTTTTCATTTTTGAGTTATCGTGTTCACTTACACACGGATACACATGGACGTTTTTCTAAAAATGCTTTTTTGTATAAAGGGGAGCCTAAAACGTCTATTTCCGGTTAAATCTGGGTAACGAGGTTTTAAGTGGAATGCAATACCTTCTCTACACACAATGTACCTAAAACGTGTAGAGAAAGAAAAATGGAATCGTTGCAAGAACCTTCTCTGTATTGCAGGTGAATTTATTTTTAACCGGGACAGGAAACACGCTGACGATTTTACAATATGCCTCATTCTTTCTCCGGTTACTTTCAGTCGGTACTGCTATCCAATCCAAACCCCTGCATAATTAAAATTTTTAATCAATTTTATTAAACCGTGCGTGCCCCGTGTAGTGCAGGTGGTAAGTACAGCGGCAGAGTACAGAGTAGGTGGTACAGGGTCTCATTCCCGGCAGCTAAACACGGATGTTTCTCTATACAGTCCTGCGGGCAGGTATGCAAGTTGGTACCCGGGGCTTGTTGCGTGTAAACCTGGTCTGATAGTTTAGCGAGGCAGGAACGTGGTGCTGCAGGCTACCATAGATAGTTTCAAGGAGGCCATGTTCATGAGTATCTAATATACGTAACCTAATCTGTCGTGTAAACCTAATCTGATAGTTTACCGAGGTAACAATCAATGTTTATTGAAGCACTAAAAAATACATATCTTGTACTGTCCACCAGAGTTTGGCCCAGGCCACTTTTTCAGTGGGCAGTTCCGTTTAAGTTGTACAAAATTGCCACTACCATTACTATTAAATGCTCGTGAACTATAGTTCTTTTCTGTTAACAGCCCATTTCCCTTTATTTTTGACTTTTTCTAGATATTGTCCCAATGTGTTACAGTTTTTATCTATAATGTTATTTACATCGAGTATACTATTTATTTTTGACCATATACTTTCTTACAATAAAAAATTATATGCTGAACATCTCCCCCCCCCTTAATGGACATTCACATTGTGGGTGCCCGTTTCGTTGTTCGTTTAGCCTCCATATTCCTGCTTTTAGCCATATTTTCTTCATGACTAGTGATATCTATATATTTTTCTATTTATCAGCTATTTTGATGGGAAAATACAAGTGATTTCCTCTCTGATAGCTGACTAACAATGTTTGAATTTCTATATCTTTAAATCTTTTTCTTGCTCCCTTCCAAAAACATTATAATTTGTTTCTCTTTTTCTGCAAATATCACCTAAACAATTATTTTGTAAGTTATTTCTTAAATTACTTACCCAACTAGTATAGTAAACTTTTTTCTTGATATTTAAAATATCGTTCAAGCAAATTACTACCATGATAATTCATCCCGTGCTGCAAGCTAATCTACAGTAAGCTACTTTAATTAGTTTCATGGGAATCTAATATACCTACCCTAATCTGTCGTTCAAATCTGGAGCTGTAACGTAATTCAGGGCTCCGGTTGTAAATATTTATAAGTGACGTAATAGCTATTTATGATATAACAGCGTCAAGTTATGGTTTTTAATTCGAGCGGAAATATTGAGAAACAAGACTGCATCTCATTTCACATCTATGCGAGAATCAAAAACAAGCTTTACGCTCGCGTATCATACAATGTTTGTTTTTTTTCTATGAGAATTTTCTGACATTAAAAGAAAAGCAACGGAAGATGAAATAAATGTGAGGTTAAGTTTGAGCCATTGAGGGCTATAGGTCGTTATTTACTTCGCAGTGTTAGGATAGGGTGCGTTCAGTAGGTATAGTTTCGCTTTGTGGTTGCTGGGCGCAATGACAGTAAGGTTATAGTAGGCCGTGACACACCAATATTATTGTTGTTCTGTGATGTATTTTAAGAAAATGGCAGATATTGAGAATTATGATATATTTTGAGCTGCAGAATCAAATTTACTACTTGTTAAATCTGCAGAAGCTTTTTGAACATAGCATTATACGATGCACGACTAATTTTAATTGTTTGTCTGTTGATCACTGATGCATACATACTAATAACATGGATTATTTGGCGAGCGTAAAGTTGGAACAAAATTACTTTACGCTTGCTGTACTTCTTTACACGTGGATCCCGTAAAAATCAAGTTTGCGATCTGAAAACTCGTAAACTACTCAATTATGTTCGGTCTAGAAAAAAAATATTTTTGGATTTTCATGTTTGAAACTATGTAAAGATTGATTGAAGTATAATTTTAATTTCTCTACTTCAAACACAGTACAAAGTAAAAGACGGTATTGCATTTGCCCCAAAAATTCTATACAACGGTTTCACTGGCCACTTCAATCCTAAAAGAACATCTTTAGGATCGTCCCACGCGCGTGTGTGAACAGCATAACTCAAAAACGAAAAATCGTTTAAATACTTAACTCAATATTTAAGTTCATCATCTTTCAAGTATGCAACACGAAGAGTTACAAGATGATCACGGTGATGATGGTTTGGGTCTAAGGGAACGCAACTGATAGGTGATTAGCGCCCTTAGAAAACAAATTCCGAGATAAAAATCAAAAGCTTAAACATAATAAAATTACAAAGATAAACAAGGAGAATAAAATCCTGGGCAAATAGTACAACTCATAGTTAAAACCAAACAGAGATTAAAAATATAAACCACAGCTGACATAAAATCCTAGAGAGAAATAAAACTACCCATAGCAGAAAGCAGAGCTGAATCTAAAAACTGTTAAAAACAAAGGAACTAAAACTAAATTGTCTGACCTAAAAGGCACATACGTTAAAAGGTTAAGAACAAGAGCTACCACTTCAGGCTGGTGACAGATGATAAAACTACATCCTGAAAGTAAACTTTACCGCTTGAAAAAAAATTTAAAAACCCTTTCTACAGTTCTGGTAATGTCCGCCAGGGCTTTCTCAAGATACACCGGCAAATGTAGGGAGACTCTGATATGTGCTCTAACAGAAACACTTGGATCTAAGGATGTTTATTTTCTCTACACGTACTACGCACATAGTGTATAGATAAGGTACTGCACTCCACCCAAAATTGTGATACCGAGATTTCACGGGAAAACATGCTTTAGGGTCCCGTGAATCCTAAAAAAGCATTTTCACAAAAAGGTCCGTGTGTGTGTGTCCATGTCCATGTGTTCGTGTGTCTGTGAACACGTAACTCAAAAACGAAAAGTCAGTAAAATACTAAACTTGGAATTTAAGTTTAATATCTTCCAGGGATGCGGCACGAAGATTTTGATAAAAAATCCTCCCTTTACATGGAACTTTTTTCGAAAATTTTGATTTTATCAAAAATGGCACTAACAATTTTGATTAAAATATCGTATATTAAAGATATTTACCTGACAAATAAGATGTATATATTGAATTGTCTGGGAATAGACTCTGAAGTCTACTTTATTCTGAATGAATTTTACGGAATTTTGCATATCTGCTAAACTGTAAGAGATGGATAAAAACTGTCACACAAAAATGTAGAGCAGGTTAAAACACGCAACTTATGTCATATATATTTTTTCGTGGAGTTTATCGTTTTTGAGTTATTCATTGTTTTTGATTTCACCTTAAATTTTCTCATACAGGAATTTGTCAACTGTCCATACAAACAAAGGAACTTCAGTCAGATAGCACCAGCTTTTGACTATCACTTTAACCTATTTCACTTCTACTTACAAGGAAGCAAGTAATAAGACTAGTTCTGCCCAATATTTTCTCGATTAGCATGAAGTAAATTGAAGCCTAAGCTTTTTAACAATAATTTTTTGCAGATATGTAATTAAAGTCATGTGAATGGAACACATCAGATTTTTATTAAAACGCTGTTTATTAAAGATATTCGGTCACTCTCCGTGGTGTAGTGCTTATGAATTACGGTATTTTACATTCTGGCAATCATTTCTATACCAATAAGCTTCTTATTTTACAAAAGAGAAGAGTAAGAATAATATGTAAAGGTCCGCCAAAACCACATTGTAACATTATTGAACTTGGGATCCTTACTCTTCCTTGTATATACATTTCAAATTCTTTACTATATATTAAATAGAATTTACAAAATAGTGGTTCTTGTAATACTGTGCATCATTATTTCACACGAAGCAGCAATAGCATTTATTTTAGGGCATAAATATAGTAAATTACAAAATAGTTCTGATATAGTATCCATTAACTTATTCAATAGTTTACCTGAAAAAATTAAGTAATTTACATTCAACAAATTTAAGAGTGAGATTCTAATTATTCTGAAAAAAATCCTGTCCAAAGTTTTATAATATTGAATTTTTGTAAACTTTAATTAACGTTTCTATACTTGTATTATGTTCTGGCAATATATCTGTCTGTCTGTCTATCTACTATATTAGCTTCTAAAACAGTAGTTTGCAGGTTCAAAGCTGGTAGACGCAAAATCGTGGTCTTGTGTATAATTTATTTGCACAATTCTGCCATTTCGCGTCCACAAGTCGTGCTTTCTACCTACAGTGCCATCTGTGGGCGAGGAGCTGATCCCTAATGACCATGGCGCATGACGGCGAATTCACAAACTAGAAATTCAAATCTGATCAACGAAATATCATAGTAATGCCATGTGGTCCACTTTGGAGTTACAAGAAATACTATTACTATTAAACATATTAACAAACATATCCAAAATGCATATCTTAATTTTATGAAGACCTGTTCATTCTGAATGACTTTTGCATTCGTAACGAAAACTTACTCCTCAAAATCTAGATCTCGTCAAAACACACAATTAGTCATATACGTTTTTGTTGTGGAGCTAACCATTTTCGATACATTCTTTGTTATTCATTTAACTTTAAAATGCACTTTGGGCACAAAGAAAGACGCCATCGTTTATTACTTTCTCTACACGTACTACGTACGTAGTGTATATAGAAGGATTGCATTCCTACGACAAATTTGGTACCCAGATTTAACCGTAAATACATGTTTTAGGGTCTCCTGTATCCAAAAGAACATTTTTGGAGAAAATGCAGTGTGTGTCTGTGAATATGATAACTCAAAAACGAAAAGTCGGTAAAATACCAAACTTTGCATTTAAGTTTAGTATCTTCCAAAAACATACCCCACCCTAAACTACCCTTTACATGGAAAAAACTTCAAAATTTTGAATTTCTCAAAAATGGCTCAGACGATTTTGATTAAAATACGGTATATTAATGCTATTTATATAGCAAATGAATACATTGAATTTTCTGGGAATAGCTTCTAAAGATCTCTTTATTCTGAATGAATTTTGCTGAATTTGCCGTAACTAGTAAACCGTAAGCGTTAAGACAGAACCTTACTGCACAAAAAACGTAGATAACGTTAAAACACACAATTTATCTCATATTTGTTGTTGTTGTAGAATTGACCATTTCTGAAATATTCCTTGTTACTTGTTTCAGATTCAAAATACTTTTCTCATACGAAAAGTTGTAAACTCCTGGCCCTGCATAGATACGAATTTCATCCACATAGCAACTAGCTTTTAAGAGATTTGACTATTATTTTAGCCTAGTGTATTTCCTTATTACTTTTTCTATACGTACTATGTACATAGTGTATAGAGAAGGTATTGCACTCCACCAAAAAGTGGATACCGAGATTTCACCAGAGATATATGTTTTAGGGTCCCCTATATCCAAAAAAGGTATTTTCAGAAAAAGGTCCGTGTGTGTGTGTCCGTGTGACTGTGACCACGATAACTCAAAAACGAAAAGTCGGCAAAATACCAAACTTGGTATTTAAGTTTAGTATCTTCCAGAAATGCAACACGAAGATTTTGAGAAAAATCCCTCCACCCCAAACTACCCTTTACGTGGAACTTTTTTAGAAAATTTTGATTTTTTAAAAACTGGCTCTAACGACTTTGATTAAAATATTGTCTATTAAAGATATTTACCTGAAAAATAAAACGTATATTTTAAATTTTCTGGGAATAGTCTCTGAAGACTACTTAAATCTGGGTCAATTTTACGGAATTTTGCATAACTGCTAAACCGTAAGAGATGGACAAAAACTTACCACACAACAAATGCAGAGCACTGTAAAACACACACTTTATGTTATACACAGTTTTTTCGTGGAGTTGATTGTTTTTGAGATATTCCTTGTTTTTGGTTTCAGCTATAAAAACTTATACTTTTCTCATACAGGACTTTGTGAACTCGTGTCCATACAAACCAAGGAACTTCAGTCGCGGAGCAACCAGTTTTTGACTATCACTTTAACCTATAGTACTCCCTTATTTCGCTTCTGCTAACAAGGAAGCAAGTAATAAGACTATTTCTGCTAATGTTTGCTCCATTAGATGAAATAAATAGAGTAATTTGTTGCAGTGATATAGAGAAAGTCATGTGAATGGAACACATCAGATTTTGTTTGTTTTTACTTAAAGGGAAGCAAGTAATTGAGACAATTTCCGTTAATGTTTGTCTGGATTATATAAAGTGGATAGAAGAATATTATTTTACACAATAATTTGTTACAACGATGTAGAGAAAGTAATGTGAATAGAACACTTCAGTATTGTTTTTTGTTTTATTCGTGGCTACCAAAGACAAAATAATCAATTATATCAATATCATAGTGACACCTTTTG
This sequence comes from Hymenopus coronatus, assembly GCA_030762935.1. NCBI lineage: Eukaryota > Metazoa > Arthropoda > Insecta > Mantodea > Hymenopodidae > Hymenopus > Hymenopus coronatus. Next base: position 127,136,137 of record CM060890.1, read on the forward strand.
AAAGATTTTACTCTGTATTTAACCTATCCCTTATTTTTCTTGAACCTAGAGGAAAATATATGATAATATTATTTTTGTTTATATTTGTGTAAATTAGCATGAAGTAGATAGAATAATAGACTTATGTAAGAATACTTGGTTTGCAGACGAGACAAATAAAGTCATGAGAATGGAACACATGAGATATTTATACAGACCAATATTTCTTAATTCTTTAGACTTTCTATTCCTGGAAAATCAATTATATCAAAACTTTTATGAAGTAATATCCCAGAAATCGTTAACTATACAAAAGGTTCTATGTGACCAATTGTGTTTTAGGAAATCTATATTCTTAATTTTCTCGAGCTTTTAGTCAGGTAAATACATCTGTTGACACCAATGTTGGTTATTTGTGTATTAAGTTTTCGTTTATCACTTCCGGCTTATCATTCATGCAAAAATCATTCCATATGAAGGGGCTATTCATAGAAAATCAAAGATGTATATGTTATTTGTCATGTAAATATCTTTAATGTGTGGTATTTTAATTAAGACTATTTTAGAAAATCAAAAACGAAAATTTGTCAATGTAAAGCAAAGTTTCGGGGATTAATTTTAACATTTTCGTGTGCCATTCCTTGAAGCTACGGAACTTAAGTATTGAGTTTGGTGTTTGACCAAATTTTCGTTTTTGAGTTATTCTATTTGCCGACACACGGACCCACAGATGGAAACACACACGCGCGCACACTCATGGACTTTTATCTAAAAATAATCTTTTGAGCGGGCCCTAAAGAGTGTATTCCTAGTATCAATTTTGGGTGGAATGCAATACCTTCTCTATGTACCATGTATGAAGTAGAAAATAGAGCAAAAAAACCTCATGTGTTCCATTCACATTTTCTACATCTCTGTAACAAATTATTGTCAGTACACTTATTCTTCTATTTACTTCATGTTAATAGAGGTAAATATTAGCAGAATAGGTCGTGAGTTCGAATCTCGCTTAGGGTGAGTTACCCGGATTAGGTTTTTTCGGGGTTTTCCCTTATTCTGAGAAGACGAATGTCGAGCAACTTTAAAGCTCCATGGACCCTGACATCATTTGAGAATAATTTCACCAATATCAATCATCGTTCGATATGAACAACCTGGTAAACGTCGTCAACCTAAAAAAAAAAAAAAAAAAAAAAAAAAAAAAAAAAAAAAAATCCAAATATCGATCTGCCTAGCTCAATTTGTTAATAGCGGTCTTCTGTACTCAAGGTCCAGACCGATGGTTTAAGTGTACTTAAAAGCGACAGTCCCATGTCAGTAGATTTGCTGGTATATTAAAGAACTCCTGCGGGACGAAATTTCGGCACACCGGCGGCACTGATATCATCCCGGCAATTGACAGCGTTGTTTACAAAAATATGCAAATAACGACATTCCATTTCAAGAAAGTATACGAATTTTTTAATTAAAATGTATTGAACATAAATTGTTCGCTTTAAGGATTACTGTATTTTTCTGCAATAAGAGGTGTCTATTTATTATGCTTTGTCAGTTGCGCTAAAGCCATCTAGTATGAGGATAAAAATATCAAAATATACATTTAATTTTTTCCTGAAAATATCTTGTGATATTATAATCAACATTGCTAGACCATTTAATTAAAATTAAGATTTTAGAAACATTTTCTATGTATATGATAGTTTAGTATGGGAGGAATATCTCTACATCTGCAAGTGTTATCCTTGCTTTATTTTTTTTGTAGTGTTTAACACCTGCTTTTGCTGCTCTGCCACCGCAGGCGATGTCATCCTTGTGATATATATTGTTTAATATTCAACCCACTTTAGTTTTTGAGTTATTTTCTTTATGGACACACACATAAACAAAATAAAAGACGTCAATGCTCGTTTGAAAAGAACTCTCCGCGATAATTTAAAAGCTCTTGGGTTATTACTCCCAGAAGTAAACTCCACGATGCAAGAGGTAATTCTACAGCAACTTTTTCAGTCAAATACCTAAATCGCCGTGACCAGATACTCATAACCAGAATCCGAATTGGACATACAAAACTTACACACTCCTATATACTCTCTAAAGAAGAGCCACCGCAATGCACAACCGGCAGTACAAGAAACAGTATCCAGCACATAGTCGAGAACTGCCCGCGCTACCAACTCTACAGGGAAACACTCAAGATCCCAGATAACCTAAAGCTGCAATGAAGGACTCGAGCTCATGTCTTAGACTGATACACTTTTTTAAATGGCCCAAATTGTATGATAACTTATTGTAAAACTGCTTCACAATCTCGCTGTACAATGTATGTAAATATTTTAGCTTGGGATATATTGTAAAGTTAATGTACTGTATAGTGTTATATCTTTATCCCATGTATTAAAGTTTGTATCATGTTTTTAAAGTCGCTATAAGACCTTGCAGTTAGACGACTTAAAATAAATGCATTAAAACAAATAAAATAAATAAATGGAGGTTTATTTATGGACGCTCCTTAAGTACTGTGGTTCTCAGAGTCTCATTCTAAATTGAGTGTAAAAGACCGCTTAATTTTGCTCAGAGGCCTCTTTTATCAGGCTTGAGGTTGCGTGCAATAAATCTACAACACGGGATCAACGAAGGAAGTCATGCTAGAGACCTTTACGCCCGATAAAAATCCATGATCCTCCGCCGGGTTTGAACCCGCGACATGGTAATTACTTCACCATGGAGGGCGACTAGACATAAATAAAGGAATCTCTTTCTGAACATTGCTTTTTTGGATTCAAGCGGTTTAAAAAGTGTATTTGCGTTGTAATCTTGGTATACAATTTTTAAGTGAAATACAATATTTTCCCTATTTGCTATACGTGGTATAGAGAAAGTAATATGAATGTAGAACATCAATAAGTTGTTTTAATTATCTGAAGATAAACTACAATGTTTATCCATCTGTGTCTCGTCTCTCGTCGTTGTGCAACCTCACTTTCCCAAAATACACTTCTCTATATTATGAATGCACGTCAGTAATTAAAGACATGTTTTATCCTTTTAAAAAGAGCACTCCTTTGTACCCTCACAACGAGCAAGAGATGTGTTCTGTCATCGGCTTTTGTGTTCGGGAGGTAAGGGGGGAGAGGGACTGAAACCTGCAGAATAACAGCTGAAAGAGGGAGTACATATCAAAGCTTAGAGCAAGAAGTGTAGCAGGCCTTGCACAAAACTAAATGAAGAAATAGTTTTACTTCAGGTGATCGTAAGGAATGTTTACCAGCAAATAACCCCCCCCCCGAAAAGAAATAACAGCCTGGTTTATCAAGAGGAAGGGATTTTTGCTAAAGTATATTCTTCTATCTACACCTTATTAATATAGATATATTCCTTTAATACTCATTTACACATTTCTTATAGAAATACATAAGCTAACTCATAAGCAAATATCCATTTACAAGAGCTTCTCTATTTGTTCTGTAAACTATTCTTACAAAAGAATATACTTTTATCTATATGATGCTAATCAAAATGTACATGAGCAGAAATAGTCGTAAGAAGAGGAAAACAACAGGCTAAAGTAATAATCAAATCTTTTAAAAGCTGTCGCTAAGCGATATTTCAAATTAGTTCTCATTCCATGGACAAGAGTAAAACAAAAGCGTTATGAAACGAAACGAGACTTCCTGTTTGAGATAAAAATTGAAGCAAGTAACAAGGAGTATTTCAGAAACGGTTACTCCTCAAAGAATGCATATGATGAAAATTGTGTGTCTTAAAAAATCTACATTTTTTTTTGTCTATATCTTACGGTTTACCAGTCATACAAAAGTAATCAAGAATGCAGAACTCTTCTGAAGCTATTCCTGGACTATTTAGACTATATATTTCATTTGCTGTGGACATATTTTACACATATGGTATTTTAATTTAGGCGTTTTGAGCCATCTTTGAGAAAAAATAAAAAAAAAATGAAAAATATTGCATATAAAGGGCGAAATGGGGTGAAAGTCTTCCTGTCGCATCCATACGAAACTTTTTCTAAAAACAATTTGGATTAAGGGAATCTGAAAACATATATTTCCGGTGAAACTCGACAGAAGCATTTCCTGAAAATCTACGCGATGTATCCTTAATATACTGAACTTAAATACGAAGTATTTGATGTAATTTTCATTTTTACTTTCTCTAGCCCCATAAGTACAATGTGCATAGGGATAGAGAAGGTATTGTAATGCACCCCAAAATTCGATACCGAGATTTCACCGGAAATATATGTTTTGGGGTCCGCCGAGTCCGTAAAAAGCATTTTTAAAAAAAGGTCCGTGTGTGTGTCTGTGTGGTGTGTGTGTGTGTGTGTGTGTGTGTGTGTGTGTGAGTGTGTGGACAGCATAGCCCCAAAACAAAAATAACAAACTTGGTATTTAGGTTTAGTATCTTCCGAGGATGCGACAGGAAGATTTTCAAAAAAAATTCCCCACCACAAACTACCCTTTACATGGAAAAAAATTAAAAAATGTTTACTTTCTTAAAAATGGCTCTAACGATTTTGATTAGAATCCCGTATATTAAAGCTATTTATGTCCGAAATAAAATGTATATCTTGAATTTTTGGGGAACAGCCTCTTAAGACCTCTTTATTCTGGATGAATTTTGCTTAACTGCTAATCCGTAAGAGATAGAAAAAACCTCACTGCACAAAAAATGTACATCACGTCAAAACACACAATTTATGTCCTTTACAATTTTGTTGTAGAGGTAACCGTTTCCGAGATATTCCTTGTTACTAGTTTCAATTGTGAAGTACTTAAACTTTTCTCAGACAGGAAGTGTCCGTTTTTTTTTTTTTTTTTTTTTTTTTTTCCTACTCCTGGCCAAGCAAAGAAGTGATTTTCAATGACAATCGCATGACGATAACTTTTAAAACATTTGACAATCACTTTAGCATAGCGCATTACCTTATTCTCTCCTACTTATAAGGAACTAAGTAATAAGTACATTCTGCTAATATTTATCTCAATTAGCATTGTGTACAAAGAAGAAGAATATTTTGTAGGAGGTTTGTAGAGAAGCTAGAGAAAGTTATGGGAGTGTAACACATATTTTTAGTTATGGTGTTCATAGGCACAGGAGCACATTTTTCTAAAAACTCATTTTTTGGATTCAGGGGGGTACAAAATCATGTATTTCCGCTGATGTCTCGAATTTGTGTCAGTTATTGTAAAATTTCTTCACAGAGGTGGTATCCAAACCACCCTATTGTCTTATATCGATTATAACATGCGATTATTGGCGTCTCAGGATTGCTTTCCAGACGAGTTATTGGGTGGAATTAGAGAATCGTTAACTGAAGGTTTAAATCTTCTATACCTACTATAAACATAGTACTTGTAGAGGAAGTAATTAAAATAATATGTGTTCCATTCACATTGCTTTCTATACATCTCTTTAACAAATTATTGTTAAAAGGCTTAATCTTCTATTTACCTCATGGTAATCGAGAAAAACTTAGCAAAAATAGCCTTATTACTTGCTTCCTTGAAAGTGTAAGCGAAATAAGGGAGTACCATAGGTTAAAGTGATAGTCAAAAGTTGTGACTCCGAAACTGTATTTAAATAAAAAAATGTTACGTGATCCATTCACATGACTTTCTCTACATCGCTGTTACAAATGATTGTTGAAAAGCAAGTTCTCCTACCTACTTTGATAAATGAGATAAACATTAGACGAAATTGTCTTGATTACTTGCTTCCTTGTAAGTAGGAGCGAAATAAGGGAATACACTAGACTAAAACGAATGTCAAATATCTTAAACGTTGGTTGCCACGTGCTTGAAATCCGTTTCCACATAGGGCCAGCTAGGAGTTTATAACTTTCCGTGTGAAAAAAATTTAAGTGTTTTAAATCTGAAAAAAAAGAAAAGATTATCTCAGAAATGGTTAATTCTACGGAAAAAAGAATATGACCTAAATTGGATGTTTTAACGTGATTTACATGTTTGTGTAGTAAGGTTTTGTCTACCTCTTACGGTTTACCAGTTACACATAATTCAGCAAAATTTATTCAGAATAAAGAGGTCTTTAGAGGCTATTTCCAGAAAATTGAAGATATTTTATTTGCCACAGAAGTATCTTTAATATACGATACTTTAATCAAAATAGTTGGAGCCATTTTTGGAAAATTTTCCGTGTAAAGGGTAGTTTACGGAGGGGGGATCTTTTTCAAAATCTTCGGGTCGCATCCCTGGAAGACACTAAATTTAAATATAAAGTTTGGTATTTTACCGACTTCTCGTTTTTGAGTTATCGTGCTCATAGTTACGCACACGTGCGGACCTTTTTCTGAAATTGATTTTTTTTTGGATTCAGGGGACCCTAAAACGTGTGTTTCAGGTGAAATCTCGGTATCGAAGTTTTTGGTGTAGTGCAATACTTTCTCTATACACTATATACATAGTATGTGTAGAGAAAGTAAAATAGTCATCTTGCAGTTAAATAAACGAATAAGTTTACCAGGGAGTAAAGTGTTAGACTTCCTAGCCAGAACATTATTTAGAAGCCTTCGTTCATTTAAATAATGTTCAGAGTCTCTTTAGCCTGTAGTGATCTACGGTAAGAAATCGGCAGTGTAGCATGAAAATACAAAGTTAAAGTTGTAATGTTACCGCTGGGCAGTTTGATCCTACTTTAGGGAGATAACGTAACCTGCCAATTCAGTGGCTAGAATAAATCCTCGGGAATTTATTTTACTCATTTATCCCGGATGCAGTTATGGTCATAAGGCCTTCTCTTCCACTCTATCAGGCAGTACATTAAATTCAAGACAGCCATGATACAATGAATAAAAGAATAATGAAAACAAATCTGATGTATTCCATTCACATGACTTTCTCTACAACTCTGCAACAAATTATTCTTAAAAAGCTTATACTTCTATTTACTTCATACTAATCAGTAAAAAATTAGCAGAAATAGCCATAGTAAGTAAGTAAAAGTGAAATAAGGGAGTAACATAGGTTAAAGTGATAATCAACAGCTGGTTGCTATGTCACTGAAGTTCCTTTGTTTGTATGGACAGCAGTTGACAAATTCCTGTATGAGAAATGTATACGTTTTTCATAGCAAAAACCAAAAACAAGGAATGTCTCAAAAACAACGAACTCCAGAAAAAAATGTATATAACATAAATTGTGTGTTTTAACGTGCTCTACATTTTTTGTTTAGTACGTTTTTATACATCTCTTTAGCAGTTATTCAAAATTCAGTAAAATTCATCCAGAATAAACTACTCTTCAGAGGTTATTCCCAGAAACTTCAAAATATAATTTTATTTGTCAGGTAAATATCTTTAAAATACGATATTTTAATCAAAATCGTTAGAGCCATTTTTTAGAAAATCAAAATTTTCGAAAAAAGTTCCACGTAAAGGGTAGTTTGGGGTGGGGAGATTTTGCTCAAAATCTTCGTGTCGCATCCCTGGAAGATACTAAACTGAAATACCAAGTTTGGTATTTTACGGACTTTTCGTTTTTGAGTTATCGTGTTCACAGACACACGGACACACTGACGCAAGGACACACACACGGACCTTTTTCTGAAAATACTTTATTTGGATACAGGGGACCCTAAAACATACATTTCCGGTGAAATTTCGGTATCGACTTTTTTGGTGGAGTGCAATACATTCTCTATACACTATGTACATAGTACGTATAGACAAAGTAAAATATTAATTCTATACAACTTAATAAGAACATATATAAAAATGTGCAGCAAATAGACTGAAATGGAAAAAAAAACATTATTTTTAGCGAAATATTCATGTAGGTCGAAACACATATTAGTGATATTTACATTTGAAATGCATATTACTTGCTAGCACATATAATATTAATAACAATAAGTGAAAGTAGTGATGCATTTATCATATTAATACAGCAGCATATTAGGTTTGATTACAAATGTATGCTCTAAGTTTATGCTTGAATAGAACTACTGTGTCAAGAAAGTTCCGTAATAAAACAAAAAAATGATTTATTCATCCAATTTTATTTTATCGCCTTCAAAGTAGGCCCCTTCTGAAATTATACATTTATGCCAACGAATAATCCAATCATCAAAACATTTTTTGTAGGCATTTTTAGGAATCGATGTAAATTGTCACAGCGAATTTTCTTTTATGTGTTCTATCAACTAAAAACGGGCGCATCGAAGCGGTAACTTGAGTTTTGGAAAGAGAAAGAAATCAGCAGGTGCCAGATCAGGTGAATACGGTGGTTGTTCGATGAAATTTGTTGAGTTTTTGGCCATAAATTCGTTCACAATAACAACCTTGAGAGCTGGTGCGTTATCGTAGCGCAGAATCCATGAGTTGTCGTTCCACAAATCTGGCCTTTTTCGCCGTATTTGTTCTCTAAAACGCCGCATAACGCTCAGATAATAGCCTTTATTTACTATCTGACCTTCTGGCAAGAACTCTGAGTGCACGACACCGCGATAATCGAAAAATAACTGTCAACATGACCATCAGTTTTGATCAAGTTTGACGTGCTCTTTTAGGTTTCGGTTCAGTTGGAAGGCGCCATTCGGAAGCTTGTTGATTGGTTTGAGTGTCAAACTCGTAAACCTACGTCTCATCACTTTACAATGCGTTTTACGAATGTGGAGTCGGAACTGGCTCGTTTTAGCATGTCTTCAGCAATCCTTACGGGATTGAGTTTTTGTAGAAAATTCAAGTCTTTCGGAACTAACCGAGCTGCAACGCGTGTCATGCCCAAACAATCGATTAAAATGGTACGAATCGATTTATGAGACACAGAAAGTTCAACGGCAATCTCATTCAGACCTAAATGACGATTTTCAGACACCATTTTCTTTACTTTAGCGATGTTCAGTTCAGTTGAAACTGTTGATGGCCGACTAGAGCGAGGCAAATCTTCCACCAGATCTCGACCACTTTTGAATGCACTTTACCACTCATATGCACGTGTTTTTTATAAAGTCGATTCACCGTAAGCCCTCTGTAACATTTTCAGCGATTTGGCACACGAAATACCATTTGTAATGCAAACTTTGAGCCAAGATTCTTTGTTCAATATTTGTATCCATCGTAAAATCGCAAATCACCTTTGAGATGAACTAACAAAATGGCGTACTGTAAACAAACTAGATGATAGATGAGAATCAAACTCCGCGAGGGTATAGAGGAAAGTTGTACCAACTTAGCAACAACAATAGTTTCGAATCCCCTTTTAAACAGGATTTTTAAATGGTCAATTCCCGGTACTTTCTTCACAGAATGTATAACATTCCGGCATTCCCTTACGTATTATGGTACCATTAGCAGAAGATGGTGCGTTTAATATAACCCATATTTCATGCACGCGACTATACATATTAAAATATGTCAGTGGTAATAAATAGAATTTATAAGTTTGTTTTGTGGTTCACCCGTTCCAGAAGAGTAGCTGATCTATTGAACAGATAAAACGTTATGCAACAGAGGCTATCTAGTTCAGTTATTTATAGCAGAAATGTGAACCGGCTAACGATAAAGGCGCTACCACTGGAGGTTGGATATTACAAGAGATTATGGCTTCCTACATGACCAGGCACCCAGAATAACTTGCACGCCGTAATGTTTACAGTTATTGTTACTGTGTGGAGGATATGAGACTAACAAATTGAGTTAAACAGAGCTATCATTGAGCTATCTCAAGCGAGGAAATGGATTTTTCCACACTGCAGGAACGAGATTGGCAAGTGTTTGATGTGCAGGCTAGGTTGCAGCGCTTCCTCTATCGCTATTAGAACCTAAAGAGATCATTTATCCGTTAGCTTCCTATGTTAGGGAAAGTAACTAAATAAATTGAACCCAGAACAAACGGTGTTCCAGTACTTAGACAGAAGAAAAGAGAAACAAACCTGATGTGCTGCATCCTCTACCCCTTAGGCAAACAAATTATTCTTACAGTAGATTATTATTCTTTGTACTTAATGATAAACTAGATAAAAATGAACAGAAATGATCTTATTAATTAGTACCGTAAAAGTAGAGGCAAACTATGGAAATACGCTACGCTAAATAGACAGTCAAATCCATAAAAAGCAGTCGCTATACTTTGAAGCTCCATTTTCTTTGCATGGCCAGGGTGAAAAAAAAAAAAAACGAAAACTTATGACGACTTCCTATTTGAGAAAAGTATAATTATTTTAAAATTGAAGCCAATAGCAAAACATATCTTTTAATTCTATAATAATTTTGTATGACATAAAGTGGATGTTTTAACGATACTACTTTGCTTTATAGCAACTTTTGCCCATTTCTTACGTTTTAAAATTATACAAAAGTCATTCAGAATGAAAAGATATTCAGAGTTTATTCACAGAAAATTCAGGATAAATATTTTTTTCATATGTCTTTAATATTCGGCATTTTAATCAAAATCGTTAAGAGCCATTTTGAGAAATTATATTTTTCAAAACATGTTTCATGTAAAGTATAGTTTGGGGTGTTTTTTTTTAATCTCCCCGTCGCATCCATTAAAGATGCTGAACATAATTGTCAAGTTGTATGTACATACACTGTACTTAGTAGCTAGAGAAAGTATTGTACTCCACACAAAATTTCGATGTCAAAATTTCACTGGAAATATAAGTTTTAGGTCTCTTGAGTCCCAAAAAACATTTTTAGAAAAAGGTCCGTGTAGGCACTCTTGGACAGCATAGATCAAAAACTAAAAATCTGTTAAATACCAAACACGACACGAAGATTTTCAAGAAAATCCCCCAACCCGCAACTACCGCATACATGGAACATATTTCGAAAATGATGATTTTCTAAAAAATGGTTAATGATTAAAGTAACGTATAATAATGATATTCACCTCACAAATAAAATGTGTTTTCAATTTTCTGGGAATAGCCTCGGAAGTTCACTTTGTTTTTGCAGAATTTTGCACAACGGTTAAACCGTAAGAGATACACAAAAATTTACCAAACAAAAATGTAGATCTTATCTTGTAGAGTTGACCATTTTTGTTATTTTTTTGTTTCATTTGTATTGCCCCCTTTAACATCAATGGTCATATCGGGGGTTTTGACTTATGAAACTGTAGGTTCAGAACATTAGGTTAAACTTTATATATTACTAAACACACGCACATTCACTCTCAGATTCATACTTCCGGACTCTTTGGGGGATAGGGAATAATTCTGGTTAAAGAAAACTTCCCCGTCCCAGCCGGGAATCGAACCCTGGACCACTCGACAACGGAGGCAGTCTCATTGTTATGGGTTTCAGTTTTAAACTTTTCTTATTAGGGACCACGCAAACTGAACCAAATTTCAATTGTTTCGCGGGTTTAAAAAAAGTAATTATCACTTTAGCTTAGTGTATTCCCTTACTAGATTAACATGACGTAGTTATAAGTAAAATATTTTATAAGAAAATGTGAAACAGCTAAAGTTATGTGAGTGGAAAACGTGAGATTTTTTGGATAGTTTTTAACGCCCGCTTGTACTACATTGGCAACTCAGGCGATGACATTGGTGATACTTGGAATGAAGATGGAGTACCAGTGGAATGCGATGGCGGGGGGACCTGCCTCTGCGCCACTTTGTCCACCCCAAATCTCACAAGCTTGGAATCGAACTCGCGTCGCCTTGGTGAGAGGCGAGTGGTCAACCATTCATCCACAGCGCGGTCTCCTTTCTCATATAATTGGTAATCAAATCAGCAAATATAACATTACGAATGGGGTTTTTAGACCTCCTTAAGGGTTTTCTTAACGATTTTGGAAGTCCATTTTGGAGGCTTGTCTGTTTATCAAAAGTGACAGAATATTGGAACTAAAAGAGAATAGAAAACTAATAAAAAACCTTTTATCGAAAAGGCGAGGGGAAAGGATTTAAAATGGATTGAATAATTCAGAATAAATCGCATCTCGTAGGACGGGGAAGAGTTCTGCCTGAAATGAAATAAATGTTCTGGCTGCGTACAGGTCACTGGGTCAACAGAGCTATAAACTGGGGAAATGGTTACGGTTTTTCTTGTGTGTTACGCCATATCCATCATATCGCAAAAGCTTTTATGATTCATTAGGGAGTGAAAAATCTCTCCGGGCTCTCGTTCGTATCACAATATTTAAATGAAGTTTAGTGTTAGCTGTGCTTGTGTCCTGGGATGGTCGGATAGTGACTGACCTGTCGAGGCTGGATTCACACTACATGACACTAAAAGAGCGATGGGTAGAAAACGGAGGGCACACCTCGAGCACTGCTACCTATGCAGATGTATTGCTACTAAGACTCCCCCAATAGGAGGGGATAAAGTGCAGGAATATCAGGTGACTACAGGACGCGCGGAAGTCCCTAACGCTTTCAAGTACGATGACCCATCCCACTGCCGGGTCATCATGAAATATTGTATCATCAATAAGTTCAATAATTACATTTATTTCAGTAGTTATATTTATTCTATGAAAAAGCAATACTTCTAATCGTTCAATTTTATCAGATGAACCAACTACCCAAATCTGACAAGTACAGATATCGTTTCGTACGTTAAAAGAGTTGCAACGTTGAAATTAAGAGCCACGAAGAGTTAGCACAGATAGTGGCCGGGCCGGGTGGTTAGAGAAGTCACCTCTCACCAAAGTGGTCGGTTTATTTATTTTGTTGTTTAGTTTTAATTAACAAAGTCTTGTCATAACTCCCGCGCTGTATTCCTTTTTCCTCTTTTAACCGGTTTCCCTAGATTTCCTCTCTTAATCTATTTGTTTTTCTGTTTTATTCAATCTTGCTTCTTACTTAAATCAACTAAACGCCGCTTATTATTTATCTTACCCATATACACATTTCCAAACACACAAACACCCATGCCGAAGGCGAGATTTGAACCCACGATCCCCTCGATAGGAGCAACAAAGGCAGGTACTTTAGCGAGCGGGGCCATTGGGACCATGGGGACCGGCAAAGTTTGTTTTTCTTTTTTTGGGGGGGGTGGTGTTTAATGTCCGCTTTACTGACCTGGCACCGTAGGCGATGACCAGACCACTAGACCATGGCGCGGCTCGGCAAAGGTTCGATCCCAGGTAACTGAATGTGGGATTTGTGGTGGACAAAGCGAAGCGAAGCATTCCACCGGTGCTTCATCTTCATTCGATATATCATCAGTGGCATTGCATAGTAGTAAAATAGTCATAGAACTAGACAGAATCATTTAAAAACTGTTTACATTCAGTTAAGTACATTGATTTAGGATGACCAGAATATTCTTACTTTCTCTACACGTACTATGTGCACAGTGTATAAAGAAGATTTTGCATTCCACCCAAGAATTCAATACTGAGATTTCACCGGAAATATATATTTTGGATTCCCCTGAATCCAAAGAAGCATTTTCAGAAAAAGGTCCGTGTGTGCGTGTGTGTGTCTGTGTGTGTATGTCTGTGGACAGCATAGCTCAAAATCGAAAAGACCTTTGAATACCAAACCTGGTATTTAAGTTTGGTATCTTCAAAGGATGTGATACAAAGATTTTAAAGAAAACCCTCCCACCCCCAGCAATCCTTTTCATGGAACTTTTTCGAAAATTTTGATTTTCTCAAAAATGGCTCTAAAGATTTTGGTTAAAATATCGTATATTAAAGATATTTACCTCACAAATAAAATGTATATTTTGAATTTTCTGGGTATAGCCTCTGAAGACTACTTTATTCTGAATGAATTTTACGAAATTTTGCATAACTGTTAAACCGTAAGAGATGGGCAATAACTTATCACACACAAAATATAGAGCACGTTAAAACACCCAGTCCATGTTATATACATTTTTTTCGTGGAGTTGGTCTTTTTTCTTTTTTAGATATTCCTTGTTTTTGGTTTCAGATTTAAAAAAAACATATTTTTCTCATACAGGAATTTGTCAACTCCTGTCCATATAAACAAGGGATCTTCAGTCACATAGCAACCAGCTTTTGACAATCACTTTAACCTATGATACTCCCTTATTTTTCTTCTACTTCAACAAAGCAAGTAATAAGCAAGTAATATCTCTGCTAATTATTTTCTCCATTAGCATGAAGTAAATAGAAGCATTATCTTTTCAACAATAATTTGTTGCAGAGATGTAGAGAAAGTAATGTGAATGGAACACATCAGATTGTTTTCAAAAGTCATGAAATGTATATATGCATCAAAATATCTTAAACGTATTATATTTTAACTAAAATATTTAGAACTTTTTTGAGAAAATTAAGTTTTTGAAAGTTTTTCCATTTAAAGTATAGTTTGAGTGGGGAGGTTTTCCTGAAAGTATACACGACGCACCCTTAGAAAATACACAACGTGAATTTAAAGTTTGGTATTGCACGGAAACTTCGTTTTTAAGTCACATATACACACGTGCGCGCGCACACACTCACACACACACACTCGTATAACTTTTTTCTAAAATGCTTTTATCAGGCCAACCAGAAAACATTTATTTCTGATGATATCTAGGAATCGAAATTTTAGGTGGAATACAATATTTCTTCTCTATGTATATATCGAAATTAACATCGTTTCCTCATGTCACGGTCTGACAACACCTTAAATTTCTGTAACCTCCGGTCCTGGCCTTTTCTTAAACCTGCCTTAGAAACTTGCAAAACGTGTAATTCTGTTGCAGTCATAATGGCTTTACCCCGAGAGAGTGCAGTGGAATGGGGAGGCAAAGTCTTACTTTTTGGAAAAAAGTAACTCTTGTGGACAAATATGTGCATGGTCAAGAAAGTAAAAATCTGATGTGTTACACTCACATGGCTTTCTCTAGCTACTCTATAAAGAAGCTTCTTACACAAAATGATTCTTCTTTCAATTCCACTTTAATCGAGATAAACATTAGCAGAATTTTGTTACTTAGTTCCTTATAAGTAGACTGGAACTGAGGGAGTGCACTAGGCTAAATCGATGGTCAAATGTTTTAAAAGCTGTCCTGCAATGCTCATTGCGAATCGGATATTTCTGTCTGAGAAAAGTTGTGTACTTTAACAATTCTACCTTTTTCTTATAGAAAGTTTTTGTCTATATCTTTCGGTTTACTTGTTATGCCAAATTAAGCAAAATTCATCCGGAATAAACAGGTCTTTAGAAGCTATTCCCAGAAATTTCATGATATATATTTTGTTTGTGATAGAAATGGCTTTAATATGTGGTATTTATGTCAAAATTTAAAATTTTTCCATGTAAAGCTAGTTAGGAGGGGGGGGATTTTCTTGAAAATCTTCGTATCACTTCCTTGCAAAATACCAATCTTAAATACAAAGTTTGGTATTTAACCGTCTTTTCATTTTTGAGCTATGCTGTCCACAGACACACACACACACACACGAACACACACAGACAGACACACACACGGACTTGTTTCTGAAAATGTTTTTTATTTTTTTTGGATTCAGCGGGTCCTTAAACATGTATTTCCGATGAAATCTCGACATCGAATTTTTCGGTGGAATAAAATACTTCTCTATCCCTATGTACATTTTACATACGGAGCAAGGGAAAGTAAAAATTACAGCATTTGAAGATCTCACCAATGGGCTGTCTTAAGAGCAGTATTTGTAAAAATATCTGATGTGTTCCATTCACATGACGTTTTCTACAATAAATTACTGTTAGAAAGCTTATTCTTCTATGTACTTCATGCTAATCGAGAAAAACAATAGCAGAAATCGTCTTATTGCTTGCCTCCATGTAAGCAAAAGGGAAATAAGGGAATACCATAGACTAAAGTGATAGTCAAAAGCTGGTTGCAATGTGATTGAAGTTTCTTTGTTTGTATGGACAGGAGTTGACAAATTCCTGTATCAGAAAAGTATAAGTATTTTATAGCTGACACCAATAACAAAGGATATCTCAAAAACGATCAAACTCTACGAAAATGTATGTATATAACACAAATTGTAATTTTTTAATGTGCTCTACTTTTTCTGTTACTTCAGTTTTTGCCTATCCCTTACGGTTTGCTAATTATGCAAAATTCCGTAAAATCAATACCGCATAAAGGTGTCTTCAGAGGCTATTCCCAGAAAATTCAAGATATACATTTTATTTGCCATATAAATAAATACCTTTAATATACGGTATTTTAATCAAAATCGTTAGAACCATTTTTCAGAAAATCAAAATTTTCAAAATTTGTTCCATGCAAACGTTATTTATGGGCGGTATTTTTCTCAAAATCTTCGTATCGCATCCCTGGAAGATAATTAACTTCAATACCAAGCTTGGTATTTTACCTACTTTTCGTTTTTGATTTATGCTGTTCAAAGACACACTTGGACCTTTTTCTAAAAATACTTTTTATAGATACAGAAGACCCTAAGACGTCTATTTCCGGTGTAACCTCGATATCGAATTTTGGGTGCAATACTATACCTTCTCTATGTGCATCGTACATTTAGAGAAAGTAAAAATATATAGTATTCTATGTGTAAAATTGTCGATAAGTAATACTTCAACTGTTTAGTTGGCTAACATCACATATCATAAAACGAAATTCATATTTTAAAGGGTATTTCGGCTCCGCGAGGCATTAATCCTAAAGGTTTTCGGTTTTATCAGATTGAACGTGAAGTTAAAGGTTTTTGCGGATGCACCGCCTTAATGGCTCTGCAGCACCTGAAGCGCTGCTTTAACTGAAGGTGAAAGGGTGAGTAACCAGCAAGGAGGCCAAAATAGCTAGGAAGCTCTCCAGGGGAAATAAGCCTTAGCAAACTCTCTAGGACTTGCTCCGAAATCAAGCTCGGTCTATAGAGACGGGATTTAGGATAGAAGTGCGTTCAATATGTTTCCAATTTATATTTTAATATAACAGTGAATCACCTAAATAAGTCACCACAATTTTTCAAAAAAAAAACATTTTTACTTTCTCTACACTATGTACACAGTGTATAGAGAAGTATGGTAATGCACCTAAAAATTCGATATTGAGATTTCATCGGAAATACATGTTTTGAGACCACCTGGATCCAAAAAATGCATTTTCAGAAAAATATCCGTGTGTGCGTCTGTCTGTCTGTCTGTCTGTGTGTGTATCTGGTTGTATGTGTGTGTGTCTGTGGGCAGTATAGCTCAAAAACGAAAAGTTCGTTAAAAACCAAACTTGGTATTTAGGTTTGGTATCTTCCAAGGATGCGTTACGAAGATTTTCAAGAAAATCCCCCGAGCCCCAACTACCCTTTACATGGAACTTTTTTCGACAATTTTAATTTTCTAAAAAAATGGCTCCAACGATTTTGATTAAAATATCGCATATTAAAGATATTTACCTGACAAATAAAATGTATATTTTGAATTTTCTGGAAATAGCCTCTGAAGACTACTTTATTCTGGATGAATTTTACGAAATGTTGCATAACTGTTAAACCGTAAGAAATGGACAAAATCTTACCACACAAAAAATGTAGATCACGATAAAACACACAATTTATGTCATATACATTTTTGTCGTGGTCTTGATCGTTTTTAGATATCCCTTGTTCTTGGTTTCAGTTTTGAAAAACTTACTTTTCTCATACAGGAATTTGTTAACTGCTGTCCATACAAACAAAGGAACTTCAGTTACATAGCACCCAGCTTTTGGCTATCATTTTAACCTATTGTACTACCTTATTTCACTTCTACTTACAAGGAAGCAAATAATAAGAGTATTTCCACTAATGTTTCTCGACTAGCATGAAGGAAATAGAAGCATAAGCTTTTTAGCTAAATTTTGTTGCAAGGATATTGAAAAAGTCATGTGAATGGAACACGTCATATTTTTCTTTTATGTTTTTTGTATAGCGCCCATGTTATGCTTGAATAGTAATATAAGAAGTGCGTGAAACACTAAAACCAGATTATGGACCATAAATTTAGAGCTTTCTGTAAGGTAAGACATGTGGAATAATCACTTTAAATAAACCTTAAATTAAACCACGTGCACAACATTTATTTCATTAAAGAGATTTAGGAAAGAATCTTACCAAAATGCGTTAGTTTAATCAAAAGAATTTCCAGCGTGAGTTTAATGTTCCAAATCCCGGCAAGACAGCTGCAAATTCATAGCCGACTATAAATCTACACAAGCTCAAGAAAACGAGATTGAGAAGAAAATTGCTTAACACCCAGCTGAACATATCCGACGTTTTAAATTTAAACGATTTAAATGGTTTAAAGTTATAATATTTACAATAACACAAACACCATAAAAATGTACATAAATTAAAGGAGATTTTACAAATTGATTATTAGTTTTAACTTTATAGCACATTTAATTTCACGGAAGGATTTTCGATTTAGCTTCTCTACTTCTCTATACTACATTCTACGCACAAATTCGCTACCCAAGTTTAATTGGAAATACACGTTTTGGGGTCTGATTGGCATAACTCTCTCTCTAGCTGTCTCATATACAAAATATTCATAAAATATATTATGCTTTTATCTATCTGCTTAAAGCGCTTGATTGCCGTGTAAATATTTTTAATATACGACATTTCAATCAAAACCGTTAAGAGCCATTTCTGAGAAAATCTAAATTTTCAAAAAAAGTTCCATGTAAAGGTTAGTTTGGGATGGGAGGATTTTCCTCAAAATCTTCGTGTCGCATCCCTGAAAGGTACCAAACTTAAATACCAACTTCGGTATTTTACCGACTTTTCGTTTTTGAGCTAGCGTGTTCACATACACACACACACCAAACTTTTCTGAAAATGCTTATTTTGGATACAGGGGACCCTAAAATATATATTTCCGGTAAATTCTCGGGATCGAATTTTGGGTGTAGTGCAATATCTTCTCTATTTAGTATTACATAATATGTATAGAGAAAGTAAAAATGAAATGTAAATCTTGAATTGTCCCTACAAAGGCCCCTTTATTTTGGATTAATTTTGCATAGCTGGTAAACCGTAAGAGATAGACATATGCTTGTTGCTCAAAACCTGTATATCTCGTTAAAACACACAGTTTATGTAAAGTTAGCCGTCCCTTAGAGGAAATTCCCAGAAAATTCAGGGTATAAATTTTATTTATTATATACATATACTTAATACACGGTATTTTTATCAAAATCCTTTGAGCTAAAATCCAACATTTTCGAAATGTCTTCCATGTTATTTGCAGTTTAAGGTGGAGAAATTTCCCTAAAATCTTCTTGTTGTAAGCTTGTAAAATATCAATTTAAATATAAAGATTGGTATTTTATTACCTTTTCGTTTTTGAGTTTTCGGTTTACAGACACACACACACAAATTGATCATGTTTCTAAAACTGTTTTACATGGGACTCTAAAACGTGTATTTTTGTGAAATCTCGGTAAAGATTTTTAGGTGAAGGACAGTATCTTCTCCACCTTACGTACTATGCAAAAAGCTCGCAAAATTGTTGACGATGCTGGTAGAAAGGTTTGCTAAATATGCGGAAACAGGGAGACTGAACGCATGTTTTGGCAATCAGTGTGCAGACGGAGGATGCTAGATATAAATTATGATCCGAGGTATTTAAGCTTGCTGGGACTTGATTGTATACAGAAAAAATCTAATGTGTTCAATTCACATGACTTTCTCTATATCTCTATAGTAAATTGTTGTTAGAAAGCTTATGCTTCTATTTACTTCATGCCAATTGAAAAAAAAAAAATACCAGAAATAATGTTATTTATTACTAGCTTCCATGAAGTAAAAGGGAAGTAAGGGACTTCCATAGGCTAAAGTGATAGTCAAAAGCTGGTTGCTATGTGACTGAAGTTCCTTTGTTTTATGGACCGGAGTTGATAATTCCCTGTTTGAGAAAAATATGTTTTTCAAAGCTGAAAATAAATAAAAAAAAAAAAAAAGATCAATCGCAGGAAAAAATGTATATGGCATATATTGTGTATTTTATCCTGATGTACAGTTTTTGTGTAGTAAGCTTTTGTCTACCCCTTATGGATTACCAGCTATGCAAAATGCCATAAAATTCATCCAGAGTAAAGTAGTTTTCAGAAGCTATTCCCAAAAAATTCAAGATATACATTTTATTTGTCAGCTAAATATCTTTAATATACGATCTTTTAATAAAAATCGTTGGAGCCATTTTTAAGAAAAAAAATTCCAAGAAAGTTCCATGTAAAGCAGAGTTGGGGGTGGGGGATTTTCTTGAAAATCTTCATGTCGAATCCTTGTCAGAACACATTTCAAATAATTATTTTTCTTAAAAAGCGACATTACTTATGAGACAGTATCTATATATGGGGGTTAGTTAACGTAAATTTTGAGGTTTAAAAAATAAATACTGAAATGGTCGTTAATGACAGTTAATAGAAAAGCTCGTCAGTGACTTTTTAGCTGGTTAGGTAAATTGAAACAGGGCACTATTTGGAAGTCCAATCAGTGGCCTGGTTTAGTTCTCCCAGCCGAGGGTCCGTCCGCGGCAATGGAATGAAGCTAGTCTCTGTCAATGTGCTCGTGGGAAACTCTTTGGGGATCTCTGCACGTGACGTCAGATGCTACAGGTCAACGGTCATCAGTGTAGGATGTCTTGGTATACATCATAAATTGCGTTTTTGTTTTAATTAATGATGTAATAATTGTAGTGTGTACCAGCTTTCCCTTCTAGCATTAACTTTGGTGAAATCTCTGTATCTCTCATTCGTCAAGCATACCGTCCGCTTTTGTTGTGTTTGTAGAAGATGTAGCGTATGGGGGTTAGTTAATGTAAACATATTTATTGTTTGTGGGTGTTGTGATGTGTACCATTCACATGCCTTTCTCTATATCCCTGCAACAAATTATTCTTAAAAAGCTTATACTTCTATTTACTTTATGCTAATCAGAAAAAAATTAGCAGAAATAGTCTTATTAATTGCTTCCTTGTAAGTAGAAGCGAAATAAGAGACAACCATAGGTTAAAGTGATAGTCAAAAGCTGGTTGCTATGTCAATGAAGTTACTTTGTTTATATGGATAGAAGTTGACAAGTTCCTGTTTGAGGAAAGTATACGTTTTTCATAGCAGAAACCAAAAATAAGGAATGTCTCAAAAACGACGAACTCCAGAAAAAAATGTATATAACATAAATTGTGTGTGTTAGTGTGCTTTACATTTTTTTTAGTAAGTTTTTGTCCGTTTAGCCGTTATTCAAAATTCAGTAAAATTCATCCAGAATAAATTACTCTTCAGAGGCTATTCCCAGAAAATTCAGGATATACATTTTATTTGTCAGGGAAATGTCTTTAATATACGAAATTTTAATCAAAATCGTTACAGCCAGTTTTGAGAAAATCAAAATTTTCGAAAAAATTTCCATGTAAAGGGTAGTTGGGGGTGGGGGGATTTTTCTCAAAATCTTCGTGTCGCATCCCTGGAAGATACTAAACTTAAATACCAAGTTTGGTATTTTACCGCTTTTCGTTTTTGAATCATCGTGTTCACAGACACACAGACACACTGACACACGGACACACACGGAGCTTTTTGTGAAAATGCTTTTTTTGGGTATTGGGGACCGTAAAACATATATTTCCAGTGAAATCTCGGTATCGAATTTTTGGGTGGAGTGCAATTCCTTCTCTATACACTATGTACATAGTGCGTATAGAGAAAGTAAAAATAAATAAAAATGGTTGTAAATGGCAATTATAGAAAAGTTCGTTAGTGACGGTTTAGGTAGTTAGGTTAATTAAAACAGGACGCCAGATGGAACGACCAATCACTGGTCTGGTTCAGGTCTCCCAGCGCTGCCAGGTCACAGGAAGCTGGTCACAGCCAGAGTGAGCATGGGAAACTAGTTGGCAGTCTTTGGGGAGTCTCCACACGGTGAAGGTGAGGCTAGCGTCAGGTGCTATATGGTAAATCAGTGTAGATAATATATTGTCTTCTTGCTTTAATTTACAATGCTATAACTTTCGTGTGTTCCAGATCTCTTTTCTAAAGTTAACTATGCCTGACTAACAGTGAAATCTCGGTATCTCTTATACTTCAATCATACCGCCCGCCATTACGGTTATATTGCGTTCGCAGAGAATTGTTCCATCCGTTGTTTGTTGTTGTTGTATAAAGTTTAACACCACACATATATTAAGAACCTAACAATATCTATATGTGTTTTATTTTTTCTACTGCTTGCACATGTTAAACAGAGAAAGTATCGTACTCCTTTAAAAATTCAATAAGGGATTTTACAGGAAATACACATATTAACATCCGAATAATCTTTTTTCTTATAAAACATCTATATGGTATTTAAGGTCAGCATCTTCCAAGGATAAAACAGAAAGCATTTTAAGAAAATCTCCCAGCTCAAAACTACCCTTCACATGAAGAACTTTGTTGTTTGCTTCTAACAAATTTGATCGAAATACAATAAAGCTAATAACACTATAAGATATTGCTATGTGAAAGGAAATATTGTATTTTCTTGGAATACCCTAAAGTCCTACTCTTTTGAAAATAACTTTATATAATATTGTTTAACTAATAAACCTTAAGAAATGGAGAAGAACTGCATAAAAATATAGGTTTGTTCAAATATTATAATAATGTAATATGTATGTTTGTACTAATTATTCTTTATTATTGATGTGATTTTTTAAATACTTGACGATATTTGTTATTACTAAATTGCTACTCAATTTTACTTTTTTCGCTACGAAATTTAAGCATGCAAAGTAGGATGGTATTTATTCATATTACAATTTTATTTTACAAAAATGCAACGGATATGTAAATGTTGAGACCCCCTGATTCGAAAAATATAGTTTTTAGAAAAGAATCCCAGTGTGTGTGTGTGTGTGTGTGTGTGTGTGTGTGTGTGTGTATACATCAGTGAGGGTGTCTATAAACTGAATAACTCAAAAATGAAAAGTATTGAATGCCTAAGAATATATTTAAGTTCAGCATCTTTCAAGCAAATCCCCTACCCAAACTATACCTTCCTTATTTTTTTAACTTCAGATTTTCTCAACAATGCCTCAAACGATTATTACTTTCTCTACACGTACTATGTACATAGTGTATAGAGAAGGTATTGCACTGAACCAACAAATTCGATATCGAGATTTCACTGGAAATATATGTTTTAGGGTCCGCGGTATCCAAAAAAAAAAAAGAATTTTCAGAAAAGGTCCATGTGTGTGTGTCCGTGTGTCTGTGAGCACGATAATTCAAAAACGAAACTTCGGTAAAATACCAAACCTGGTATTTAAGTTTAGTATCTATTTTAATTTTCTAAAACATGGCTCTAACGACTTTGATTAAAATATTGTATATTAAAGATATTTACCTGACAAATAAAATGTATATTTTGAATTTTTTGGGAATAGCCTCTGAAGACTACTTTATTCTGGGTCAATTTTACGGAATTTTGTCTAACTGCTAAACCGTAACAGATGGAAAAAAACTTACCACACAACAAATGTGAACTCGTGTCCATACAAACAAAGGACAGTAACATAGCAACCAGCTTTTGACTATCACTTTAACCTATGGTACCCCCTTATTTCGCTTCTACTAACAAGGAAGCACGTAATAAGACTATTTCTGCTAATTTTTGCTCCATTAGATGAAGTAAATAGAATAATTTGTTGCAGTGTATAGAGTAAGTCATGTGAATGGAACACATTAGATTTTTATTCAAGTACTATAATATGCTAAGATAATTTCTTAACAAATTAAATGTATAACTTGAAACTTTTGGAATAGTGTCTGAAATCGTCTTCATTCTGAATGATTTTTGCATGACTTGAAGGAAGAAATACAAAAAATGTGATAAGTTCCATTCATATGAGTTTTTCTTCCTATTCTGCAACAAACTATCCTTACAGAAGCTTATTCTTCTATGTACGAGTGCTATCGAGAAAATAAGGAACGATTTGGCATAACAAGATAATAACTAAACATGGCAGCAGTTTTTCCAATGGCGTTACTATACCTTTCTAATCGCCAAAGGACTTATTCCTTATTTTTAATGCACAAAATGTTCGGCCGATCGAATTTTATAGGCAGATAGCGCAAGTGCATAGTGATAATGCATTGAACGAATGTTCAGTGGGGAAATGGCGCATATTTTACGAGTAATCAAGGAAGAACCAGGGTGACGGACAAAGAGCAGAGTGGAAGTGCAGCAATCGTTATGGAGTTGAAACCAGTGTTTCACTTTGTACATGACTTTTTGGATGTAAAAGATTTCCCAGCTGATGAAGACCTCAAAATGACCGCGACATCTTGGCTGTGAAAGAGTACAACAGCACCACGTGACAATAAATACTTTGATAGCAATGACGATTGCGTTGAGAAATAGAATAAGGTTCTGTAGCTTTGTAAATAAAGGTTTGTGCTGACAACTTTCATAGTTCTGTTACTTTCTGGTTGGCCCTCGTACTTTATCCTACAGAAGAAAAAAACTAGCAGAAATGAGTAAAGGAATGAAGGGGGTACACTAGTTTAAGGGGATAGTCAAATGTTTTAACAGATGATTGCTACATAGATTAAAATTCGGATCTCTTTGCATTATCAAGAGTAAAAAAAAAAAAATCTGATGTGTTTTATTCACATGACTTTCTCTCCACCTCTGCAAGAAATTATGCTTCTATTTACTTCAGAAAAAACCAACAGAAATATGGGAGTACCATAAGTTAAAGTGATGGTCAAAAGCTGGTTACTATGTGACTGAAGTTCCTTTGTTTGTATGGACAGGAGTTGACAAATTCCTGTATGAGAAAAGCATGTTTCTAAAGATGAAACCAATAACAAGGAATGTGTCACAAACGATCTACTCCACAAGAGAATATATACGACATAAATTGTGTATCTTATCGTGATCTACATTTCTGTGGAGTAAGTTTTTGTCTATCTCTTACGATTTAACAGTTATGCAAAAATTGAATAAAAATAATTCAGAATAAAGAAGTCTTTAGAGACTATTCCCAGAAAATTGAAGATAAACATTTTATTTTGTATGTATATATCTTAAATATAAGGGATTTTTATCAAAATCTTTTGAACCATTTTTGAAAAATCAACATTTTCGAAATTTTTTCCATGTGAAGTGTAGTTTGTGGTGGGAGATTTTCTTGAAAATATTTTTTGTTGCATCTTTGGAAGATACCAGTCTTAAATACCAAGTTTGGTATTTAACAGCCTTTTCGTTTTTGAGCTATGTTGCCCACAGACACATACACGGATATTTTTCTAAAACTGTCTGTTTTTTTTTGTTTTTTTAAGATTCAGGGGGCCCCAAAACATGTATTTCCGTTAAAATCTCGTTATCTAATTTTTGGTGCAATAGAATACTTTCTCTGTATACTATGTACATAGTACGTGTAGAGAAAATAATAAACAAATAAAAACATTCCTGCTTGAGAAAAGGCTTAAGCATTTATATTTATTAAAACGCATTTTTATAGCATAATCGATTCATCTCCGTTCTTAATAGTGTAATTGATCTATTGTTTGTCATTATTTTAAAGTCCTTTCGATATTCAGTTGTCTCTCTCAGTTGTATGGAAAGAGTTTAGAATTCTGCAAAGGTTTATCTAAAATAAACTGAAGTAGAGAGAAAAAAATCTGATGAGTTTCATTCACATGACTTTCTGTACATATATATAACAAATTATTATTAAAACCTTATTTTTCTACTTCATATTAATCGATATAAACATTAGCAGAAATGCTTTCCTGTAAGTAGAAGGGAGGTAAAGGAACGATACGCAAATCTTTTAAAAGCTGGTTGCCATGTGGATGACATCTGCTTCTTTGTATTGCCAGGATCTTAAGTGTTTTAAAACTGAAACAAATAATAAGGAATATCCAAAAATGATCAGATACACGAAAAAATGTACATGACATTAGTTGTGTGTTTAAACGAGATCTAAACTTTGTGTTAAGTAACTTTTTTCTACCTCTTACAGTTTACTAGTTATACAAAATTCAATATAATTTATCCAGAATAAAGCGGTCTTCAGAGGCTATTCCCAGAAAATTTTATATATACGTTTTTTGTTGTATAAATATTTTAATACATAGTATTTTAATGAAAAGTGTTCCAGTATTTTTGATAAAATCAAAATTTTGAAAAAGTTTTGCATATAAAGAGAAGTTTGATTTGGAGGGACTTTCCACGAAATCGTCGTGTCAAATCTTTGTAAGATAATGAACTTAAATATCAAGTTTGGTATTGAACCGACTTTTCCAACGGAAGTTTTTCTAAAAATGCTTTTTTTTTAGATACACGATACTCTTAAACGTGTTTTTCCTGTGAAATTTTGGTATTGAATTTCTGGGTGTAAAACAATTTCTTCTCTATACAGTATGTATATAGTACGGTGGAGAAAATTATAGGCTTGCATAAGGGTAGCTTTTATACCGATTGATAAATGGCAGAGAAAGTCATATGAATGTAGCAGGTCAGATTGTTATAATGAAATTTCCGCATGAAGTTTATGAGTTTTGCGCCACATCCCCTCTGCCCATATAGATGGTACAGAAAGCAACATGTTATCCAGTAAAGTCGCCGGTCCCGTGTTCGACGCCAGTTGATGAAATTCATCACACCCCATGTCAGACATATCACACTCTGTCTGGCCCACGCTCGCGGGGAATGGCATTTTTGGAATAACAAGCAGGAGGGGCGGCACGAAATGTTGCCGAATTGTTTCCGTGGAAGTAATGATACGCCCACACAAACGAAAACGTCTGCGATAAATCTCACAGATAAAATCTCAGCTGGAAACCAAAAAGGGAGCCGTAAAACCGCATCTGCATTTAATGACTCGAATCTTTATACAGTTTCCTCTTTTCTCGCGAACTGTTAGTTATATTGTGAATCTTTTATTAATACAACCTGTTTGAGGGAGTCGAGTATTTTCTATCACATTTGAAGATAACCAATTCATAAATCTGAATTAAATATTAATCAACATTTCAAAAATTATTTACCGCGATATTTTACCTCCACGAATAGAGTTAGAAGTACGTTGGGCGCCGCTGGCAGGCACGGAAGACGCAGACGGGCTAGGTAAATTACTACTTAAGACGAGACAGCTGAGATCTGAAAAGGGGAGAGGGAGGGCGATAAGAAGAGCTAAAAACATCTGATATGCACCTTTCACATGACTTTCTCTTAATCACTGAAACACACGTTGTTAAAAAGCATATTCTTCTATTTGCTATATGATAATCAAGATAAACCTTAGCAGAAATTGTCTTAATTACTTGCTTCCTTGTAAGTAGAAGGAAGATTAGGCTACAGTGATATTTAAATAGTTTAAAAGCTGGTGTCCATGTGGTTGAAAACCGTTTCTATGCATGGCCAGCAATTTACAGCTTTGCGTGTGAGAAAGATGTATTTTACATCTGAAACAAGTAACTTGAAACATCTCCGAAAAAACGTATATGACATAAATTGTGTGTTTTAACGAGATCTACGTTTCTATGCAGGGAGTTTTTGTCTGTCTCTTACGGTTTAAATGTTATGAACAATTCTACAAAAATCAACCAGAATAAAGTGCTCTTCAGAGACTATCCCCATAAAATTTAAAATATACATTTTATTTGTGTTGTGTAACATACCATATTTTAATCAAAATCGTTAGAGCCATTTTTGAGAAAAATAACATTTTCAAAAGTTTTCCCATGTAAAGGATGTTCTTTTTTATTAAAAAAAACTACAGTTTCATTGCAAAAATATTAATAGCTTTACAGTTTAAAACATCTATAATTAGCCTAATTTAATTATTGAATATTATACGAAATTAGAAAAATCTGATGTGTACCAATTACATGACTTTCTCTACATCTCTGCAACAAATTATCTTACAAAACTTCTACTTCTACTTACTTCAAGCTAATCAGAAAAAAATAACAGAAATAAGCCTTACTACTTAGTTCCTTGTAAGCAGAAGCGAAAAAAGAGACTACGATAGATTAAAGTGATAGTTAAAACCTGGTTGCTATGTGACTGAAGTTCCTTTGCTTGTATGGACAGCAGTTGACAAATTTCTGTATGAGAAAAGTATAAGTTTTTCAAGGCAGAATTAAAAAACAAGAAATGTCTCAAAAACGGCGAACTCCACGAAAAAAAGTATACAACATATACTGTGTGTTTTAACGTGCTCTACATTTTTCGTATAGTAAGTTTTTGTCCATTTCTTACGGTGTAGCAGTTATTCAAAATTCCGTAAAATTCATCCAGAATAAAGTACTCTTCAGAGGCCATTCCCAGAAAATTCAAGATATACGTTTTATTTGCCAGATAAATATCTTTAATATACGAAATTTTAATCAAAAGCGTTAGAGCCATTTTTGAGAAAATCAAAATTTTTGAAAAAAGTTCCATGTAAAGGGTAGTTGGAGGTGGGGGAATTCTTCTCAAAATCTTCGTGTCACACCCCTGGAAGATATCAAGCTTAAATACCAAGGTTGGGATTTTACAGACTTTTCGTTTTTGAGTTATCGAGTTCACAGACACACACACACACACACACACACACGGACCTTTTTCCTAAAATGCTTTCTTGTAGATAAAAGGGACCCTAAAACATATTTCCGGTGAAATCTCGGCATCGAATTTTTGGGTGGAGTGCAATACCTTCTGTATACGCTATGTACATAGTGCGTATAGAGAAAGTAAAAAAAGTTCACAGAAAATACTAAAAGCTTTGATTAATTATATTTGCTGTATTTATGCAACACCATGCAATAAAGGGTTAAAATACATACATCCGTTCACGACTGGTGTGCTACCGCTTCCGCCTCCTGTATTTGTATTCCATGTTTAAAACCCGGTCCGCAATGTACGTGCTGCTTGCATCTAACGTAAATGTGGAGTAGATTACAGTCTCCCACTTATCACAAATTCGCTCCTTATTCATGTTGGTTCTATTTAATTCAAATTCTTTCTTTTTCAGATATGTTACTTTAATCTTACTAACAACTTAAAATAATAGAATAACCGCATTTGTGGCTCAGCGATTAGACTAACCGGACGTGTTTCACAGCAGTAAAAATACGTAGTTTGAAGCAGAAATCACAAATATTGATCACTAAAATTAATGCACTAAGGACTATAATATCTCTATAATTGCTACATGCTTTTAAAGGGGAACTTTCAAAGCAATAGAAAATGTACATTTTTAAATATATATGGTTTAAATGTCCCTATCATATACATTTTGAGTCGAGAAAGTTTTAATCAATTCAAAAATTTGAAACCGATGTTTTACTAGAAATGTGTATTTTTAGACTAACTGGATTCAAAAGAACATTATTATAAAATGTTCATGTGGGTGTAACAGTTAAAATTTAAACTTAATATTTAAGGCAAGGAACTTCCAAAGATCAGTCACGAAGATTTTCAAGAAAATCCCCATCCAAACTACACGTTTTACATAGATAAAGAATGATGTGTACCATTCACATGACTTTCTCTATACCTCTGCAACAAATTATTGTTAAAAAGCTTATGCTTCTATTTACTTCATGTTAATCAGAAAAAAATTAGCAGAAATAGTCTTGTTACTTGCTTCCTTGTAAGTAGAAGCGAAATAAGGTAGCAAGATAGAGTAAGGGGGTAGTCAAAAGCTGGTTGCTATGCCACTGAAGTTTCTTTGCTTGTGTGGACAGGAGTTGAAAAATTCCTATATGAGAAATGTGTTAGTTTTTCCATCCAGAAACAAATAAGCAAGCAACATCTCAAAAACTATCAACTCCACGAAAAAAATGCATATAACATAAATTGTGTGTTTTAACGTGCTCTACATATTTTGTGTGGTAAGTTTTTTGTCCACCTCTTGCGGTTTAGCAGTTATGCAAAATTCTGTAAAAGTCATCCAGTATAAAGTAGTCTTCAGAGGTTATTCCCGGAAAATTCAAAATATACATATTATTTGTCAGGTAAATATTTTTAATATACGATATTTTAATCAAAATCCTTAGAGCTATTTTTCAGAAAATCAATTTAAAAAAAAAAAGTTCCACGTACACGGTGATGTGGGGTGAAGGATTTTTCTCAAAATCTTCGTGTCGCATCCGTGAAAGATAAATTTAAATACCAAGTTTGCTTTTAACTATCTTATTGTATTGAGCTATGCTGCCCATAGACAGACAGATAGATGGAAATTTTTCTAAAAAAAATTGGATTCAGGTGGCCTCAAATCATATATTTCCGGTGAAATCTCAGTATCGAATTGTTGGGTGCAATACAATACCTTCTCTATACACTATGTACATAGTACGTATAGAGAAGGTAAAACTTGTTTCCTAATAATGGTATATCTTCTTGATATCCAAACTTTCGAGCAGAGCAGAACACTTGATTTGGGAAGAGCAGTGCGTTGAATGAGATTTATCTTAAGTATTTCATAAATAAAATGTGAATTTAAATTCTATATCGCAAATATTTGATCAGAAAATATTAAATTGTATACAAAAAAAAAAATAGAAATAAAAAATAACCAGGTGACACTAACAAAACCAAAGAATGGCCAGAATAGTAAATCGTATATGATAAACTAGTGCCTCTATCTATGTATGAAATAGTCTTTATAGACTGCATATTAGAGTGTAAAAGTTAGTCTATTTGCTTTAACTGGTGAAGTGCCATTAGGTGCACTTAACGTTTTCAGGCTATATTTGAACAAAACAGCACACCACGGAGCTGTAATAGCTTAATGGTCTTTCGATTTCAACCAATAGTACTCCGGAAGCAATATCCGTGCACAGGAAGTGGTTAATCAGCTGTGATGTTCCCAGAATTCCTCGCGCGAGTTGGCAACACTGCTCGCGTGGCCGACATATGAATAAGAAAAGAACGTTGTCCGCGGGCTACACGATTCATACAGCTTTCGATCCAGGTCAAGTTGCTCCTAATTGCATACAGCCCACGACGAAAAATGCTTTAAGTTGGTTTCGGCGTCTGCACTGACATTTACCACATCATCACGATGAAACCATAAAAAGGGGAAAACTGTTGCCACCAAATCAGCTGTTCTGGGGTCATGCAACTTAAGGAGAAAGTTGCTTTCAATATTTGATGGTGTTTACAATCTTCACTTCATTTCCTGACTCTATTGAATATAGCGAAGAACGTTAACTCTATTCCGTAATTCGTTTTCTCAGAAATAACATACACTTCATTGTCTAATATCGAGCTGTAAGGGTTCAATAATCTCCTTTCAATTATTCGGGATAAGCAACCCAACTCACACCACAGAAATGAGAAATGCCAAAGCCCTCTGTTTGCCTGACTGGAGCAACCCTTTCAAGATGCAACCAACATGCCATGCCGAAATAAAAGGAGTTTAATTTCAAGATTTACAGGCAGAATATATATTTGAAAACTTCTGTGCCGTATTGACCTGATTAAAACTATATCTTTGTGTAATAATTATATTTAATATATTAAATATACTTCGAGACATATCGTTAGCATAAGTAATTCACAGCAAGGTGCATATTCAAGCTATATTTTTTGGAGGTTAAAGAAGCATTTTAGTTAGTGTGTCAACACCTTTAACACTTGGTTAGTGTGTATCAAGCGTGTTGTCAAAATAGCAAAGTAAAGAGGACAATTATAAATTAGATAATACACATACAATTCTCCAGAAAGGAATCTTTAAATAATAAATAATAATAATAACAATATTAGTAATAATTAAATATGAAGCTTATAATTAAAACAAACTGTGGAGCATTATATCTAATGAAAATAAAATTCATAGAAAATTCTAGGAAGATATAAACTTTTCTACGGGTCGAACCCTTAGAGATGTCAGAATTTGTATTTAGCATGACATTTAATTTTCTTCTATTGAATCATTGCTTGAGTTAGTCAAAATTGTATTAGTATTTGTGTTAAAACTTGACAGAAAAATTTGTATTTTATATTCTCTAATATATTGTATATCCTTCTAGCATAAATAGGCAACAATAAATATTAATCATAAAAGCATACACAAAGGTAAGTAGTAAGTAGTGAATATAGACTTGTCTAAAATATATTTAAAATAAGATATTTAGTTTTGTAAATGTTCTGCTTATTAGAATTGTGAGTGACTGCGTTTTTCAAAGTAGGCTAGCATTACAGGTGTATATGTGAGTATCAATTGTTAATTTTTCATTAATTTTGTATGGAAAACCATGTAGGGTTTTAAAATAATGTAGAGTTTATGTGTGACAGACAGCAGGCTCTTGCTTTGGTTTTCGCTGGCTAATTATGGACTACAACTCTCCACGTGTTTTTACGTCAGTTGGTGTTGATCTCCTCTTCGCTGAAGAACTCGCTTGAAGAATGCACTGCCACTAACACTTACACTAGATTTGTTTTCACAACCTCACTTTCTCCTCACCACACACTGTTGATACACACACATACACCTGCAAGGAAAGAGAGAGCAAAACCACTACTCTCTTCCAAAGTAAAAATGCAAAAAATTTGGGGATTTTTTCCTCACTAATTTATAGCTGTGGATAAATTTTCACTTTAAAAGGATTTTGATAGAACTTCTTATTGACGACACTTTGATGTTTCTTGTATCACGAGTTCCTCTATTTGCATGCCATTACTGACACGTTTTCTCAATAATTTAATGGCACATTTTGCTAATGACAGTGGCAAACTGCAACTTTTTTCAGAAAATGTGACGTCACCGACACTTACCCACCGGCCACGAGTATCATCTGCATCACTACATCATCATTTAGCCTCGACCATCATCATCATCATCACCACGAACACGCAACTCGAGAGTTTGGCTGACACGGGCAGACTGAAACAGCCAGGCCAGGCAGCCCGCCGGGTGGGCCCACTCCGGGGGGTGCGGGGCTCGCCAGGGCGCTCGATACCCACACAGTCCTGCCAACATTCAACTACACGTCTGCCCTCCGCGTGAATATCTTCTTCTTCAGGCACATATTAGGCTTAAGAGTCAATATCGACGAAAAGAGAATGCCACAAGGTGGCCGGAGACGTTAAACACTTGCCGCTCACGTGCGTGTTACGTCATCATGACGTCTAATTCGGAGCAAAACAAGTGATAGTTGCCCGCTTCGCAACTGTTTTAATTTCCTTTCCCTCGCAACACATTTACCACGCTGAGGTTCCCAGCAAATAAATGTAAAGCAGTATCATTCAACTGTATATGATAAGAAACACTGCAGCAAAAGAAAAGAAAACAATTCTAATGTATTCCATTTACATAACTTTCTCTACAACTCTGTAACAAATTGTTAAAAATCTTATTCTTCTATCCACTTCATGCTAATCGAGATAAACATAAGCAGAAATGACCTTACTACTTGCTTCTTATAAATAGAAGGGAAATAAGGGAATACACTACGCTAAACCGACACTCAAATGTTTAAAAATGTGATTTCTATGGACAGGAGTTGACAAGTTATGGTATGCGAAAACGTTTAAGTATTTTAAAACTGAAACAAATTACAAGGAACATATCAAAAATGGTCAACTGCACGAAAAAATGTATATAACATAAATGGTGTGCTTTAACGAACAATATATTTTTGTTCAGTAAATTTTTGTCTATCTCTTACAGTTTGCAAGTTATGCAAAATTCATCCAGGATAAAGAGGTATTCTCAGGTTGTTCCTAGAAAAAGCAAGCTCATATCTTTGATATACTATATTTTAATCAAAACCGTTAGAGCGAATTTTTATAAAATCAAAATTTTAGAAATATTTTCCATACAAAGGGTAGCTGGGGGTTGGGGGATTTTCTTAAACATATTCGTGCTTTCTTTGGATTCAGAGGGTCCCAAAACATGTATTTCAGGTTAAATCTCAGGATCGAATTTTTGGGTGCAATACATTATCTTCTCTCTACACTATGTACAAAGTATCTAAGCATATAGAAAGTAATAAAGCAGAAAACATTTTACCTAAGCATTTAGTGTATACCTTTTCAAACCTTTAGATACAGTTATTTTCCCAGTGAAATTCCCGGAGAACACTCAAAGATTAAGTAATGCATTTGGGGTATTCCATTTAAGGGATACTGGAAGTGAGTGTTTGTCACAGTAGGTCAAAAATTCTAAAATGATTTTATTGTAGTAAATTGTTGGAGTTTTGGAAATCCATAAAACAACATTTGCACGTTCTTCCTCTTGCTTAGAGTTCAACAGACATTTAAAGATGGTAAATTACACCGGTTTTCTAGCACGGTATTTTACAAAACACAGCTTTTCGCAAAGCTGCATTTTCACATTTTTATTTAAATTCCATTAATTCATTAGCGAGTGACATACAGAACAAAATAAACGTTTATATCAATGATATTTGTTTAAAACATTTTTTCTATGAAAATTTGGTTAGTTTTGTAGACCACACTTCTCAATAATGTATACAAAATTAAACATTCACTCATTTATTTGAAATATCCTTTCACGCATTTTTTGTGATTCAAAAAATTGAAGAATGTTCAACCCATATTTTTTTTAAAATTATCAGAAGTAGGAACATCACGTAACACAATTACACACCTAATAAAGTTTATAAAATAATTTAGAGCTCTTAAAATGTTTACTCAAACTGACGTAAATAATTTAATAAACATATTAATTATACATGGATGCAAACATAGTAAAAGTATCAGAAGCGTATATAAAAAATCTGATGTGTCCCATTCACATGACTTTCTCTACATCTCTGCAACAAATTATTCTAATTACTTCATTTAATCAAGAAAAAATTAGCAGAAATAGTATTATTACTTGCTTCCTTGTTAGTAGAAGCGAAATAAGTGGGTACCATAGGTTAAAGTGATAGTTAAAAGCTGGTTGCTATGTAACTGAAGTTTCTTTGTTTGTATGGACACGAGTTCACAAAGTCCTGTATGAGAAAAGTATAAGTTTTTATAGCTGAAACCAAAAACAAGGATACCTCAAAAGCAATCAACTCCACGAAAAAATGTATATAACATATATTGTGTTTTTAAAGTGCTCTATATTTGTCGTGTGGTAAGTTTTTGTCCATCTCTTACGGTGTAGCAGTTATGCAAAATTCCGTAAAACTGGCCCAAAATAAAGCTATTCCCAGAAAATTCGAAAGATACATTTTATTTGTCAGGTAAATATCTTTAATTTACGATATTTTAATTAAAATCGTTAGAGCAATTTTTTAGAAAATCAAAATTTTCTAAAAATTTTCCATGTAAAGGGTAGTTTGGGGTGGTGGGATTTTTCTCAAAATCTTCGTGTCGCATCCCTGGAGGATATTAAACTTAAATACCAAGTTTGGTATTTTACCGACTTTTCGCTTTTGAGTTATCGTGTTAACGGACACACACGGATATTTTTCTGAAAATACTTTTTTTGGATACAGGGGACCCTAAAACATATATTTCCTGTGAAATCTCGGTATCGAATTTTTTGGTGGAGTGCAATACCTTCACTATACACTATATACAAAGCACGTATAGAGAAAGTAAAAAGCACTTTTAGAAAAAAGGTCATGTTCGTGTGTGTCCGTGGGTGTGAACAATTAAAACAAAAGGGTAAATATGAAAGTTGATAATTCAGTTTAATATTTTCCAAAGATGCGATACGAAGATGAAGAAACCCAAAACCATTTAAACATTTTAGAAAATGTTGATATTCTCAAGAAAAAAAATCTCTGTCATATTTGAGTAAACCGCTGCATATAGAAGCTGCTTACACGAGAAATGAAATCTATATCTTGGGTATTCTGGGAAAAGCTGCTGAAGACCTTTTACTTCTGGATGACTTTTGCATAATTGTTAAACCTTAGGAGATGAACAAAAACCTACTACTTTTGCGTGTTTTAACGGTGTCTACATTTCTTGTGTAGTAAGTTTTTGTCTATCTCTTACGGTTTACCAGCTATACAAAATTCATCCAAGGCACAGATCTTCAGGGTTTCTTCCAAGACAATTTAAAATATGCATTTTATTTTCCATGTAAATATTTAATGTATGGTATTTTAATCAACATTTCTGTAAATGTTTCCTTGTAAAGGATAGTTTAGGGTGGAGTGATTCTCAAAGTCTTCATGTCGCATCCTTAGAAGATGCTAAACTTAGATACCAAGTATGGTTTTTTTACAAATCTTCGTTTTTGAGTTAATCGTGTTCACAGACAAATGGAGCTTTTTCTAATTTTTTTTGGATATAGGGTATCCTAAAACGTATATTTGTAGTGAAATCTCGGTATCGAATTTTTGGGTGGAGTGCATTATCTTCTGTATCATGTACTATGTATAAAAAATAAAAATATATCAATTTTTGATGTCTATTCAGCAAAAGTATATTAAAACAGCATCATTCGTACCTAAGTATATAAAATAACTCTGCGACCACATTTCTACCACTCTGGAGCTGAGTTTGTGATGTCAGCTCTATATTATTTTTATTATCTTAAAATCTACATAGTGTATAGAGAAGGTATTGCATTCCACCCAAAAATTCGATACCGAGATTTCACGGGAAATACATGTTTTGGTCCCCCCTCAAACAAACAAAAAAGAATTTTCAGAAAAAGGTGCGTGTGTGTGTCTGTGTGTCTGTGCACAGCATAGTTCAAAAACGAAAAGAATATCAAACTTGGTAATTAAGTTTCGTATCTTCCCCTTTATTTAGAACTTTTTTCGAAAGTTTTTATTTTCCTAAAATGGCTCTAGAAATTTTGATTAAAATATCTTATATTAAATACATTTACCTGAAAAACAAAATGTATATCTTGAATTTTCTGGAAATAGCCTCTGAAGACAACTTTATTCTGGATCAATTTTACGAAATTTTGCATAACTGCTAAACCGTAAGAGATGGACAAAAACTTAACATACACAAAATGTAGAGCACGTTAAATCACACAATATATGTCATATAGATTTTTTGTGCAGTTGTTCGTTTTTTTAGATATTCCTTGTTTTTGGTTTCAGCTTTGAAAAACTTATACTTTTCTCATACAGGAATTTGTCAACTCCTGTCCATACAAACAAAGAAACTTTGGTTACATAACAACCAGTTTTGACTATCACATTAACCTATAGTGCTCCCTTGTTTCCCTTCTACTTACAAAGAAGCAAGTAATAAGACTACTTCTGGTAATTTTTACTCGATTAACATGCAGTAAATAAAAGCATTAGCTTTTTAATAATAATTTGTTACAGAGTTGTAGAGAAAGTATTGTGAATGGAACACGTCAGATTTTTAATATATATTAACAAAAGTTTAAATGTGATTTATTTCATAAGCCATGAAGTAACCGTGCAACGCCAGGAATGTCAGTTATTTGCTTATAACGGGTCACAGAAATAACAGGTTATTATTCTGCACATCAATTGCAATAAAGAATCGACCACTCTCTATCGGACCTGAACATTCCGTAACAAGTAGCAAATTGTTCTGATGGTTCAGGTCTGCAAATTGTATTTATGAAGTTAATGCATGAAAGGTATATTTGCTCGCTTTAAATACACAGCTCAGTTCTCTAAGGTTATGAAACACGGTCATTCCAGGCTTCGTGTTTAGCAGCGCTACATCATGCACGTATTTGAGGTAAAGTGAAAAGGTTGGCATGCCTGGTCATGAGAACCATCTGCTACGTTCCGCTGAATGACTGCAGGAATGTTCAACTATAACGCTTTCAAATATGGCTTTAAACGTTAAAGCAAAATACATCTATTACTACTCCGGTTAGACAATTCTGATGCTTTTTACTTTCTCTAGCCCCATACGTACAACGTACATAGGGATAGAGAAGGTATTGTAATGCACCCAAGAATTCGATACCGAGATTTCACCGGAAATATATGTTTTGGGGTCCCCTGAGTCCGAAAAAAGCATTTTTAAAAAAGTGTGTGTGTGTGTGTGTGTGTGTGTGTGTCTGTGGACAGCATAGCCCCAAAACGAAAAGACCGTTAAATACCAAACTTGGTATTTAGGTTTAGTATCTTCCAAGGATGCGGCACGAGGATTTTAAAAAAAAAATTCCCCCACCATAAACTAATCTTTACATGTAAAAGTTTTCGAAAATTTTGATTTTCTTAAAAATGGTTCTGACGATTTTGATTAAAATCCCATATATTAAAGATATATATGTCCGAAATAAAATAGATTTCTCAAATTTTTTGGGAATAGTCTCTGAACACCTTTATTCTGGATGAATTTTGCCAAAGTTTACTTGATTGCTAAACCGTAAGAGATACAAAAAACTCACTACACAAAACATGTACATCACGACAAAACGCACAATATATGTCTTTTACGTTTTTGTTGTGGAGGTAACCGTTTTCGAGATATTCCTTGTTATTGGTTTCAATTGTAAAATTCAGACAGGCCAAGCAAAGAAGTGATTTGCAATGACAATCGCATAACAATAGCTTTTAAAACATTTGACAATCAATTTAGAATAGGGCACCCCCTTATTCCCTTCTACTTATAAGGAACTAAGTAATAAGAACATTCTGCTAATGTTTATCTCGATTAGCATTGTGTACAAAGAAGAACAATCTTTTGTAGGAGATTTGTAGAGCAGCTGGAGAAAGTCATGTGAGTGTAACACGTCAGATTCCTATCTTACCATTCTAAAACTTTTAAATTCAGTTTAGCATTTTATAACACCAATTAAATAACAAGTATGTAAAAACAAAACAAAAAATATATATTCTATCTACATTCTGCTAATGGAGATAAACGTTAACAAAATGACCTTGTTAGTTGCTTCTATAGAAGTAAAGAGGAAATGAGGAAGTATACCAGGCTAAAGTGAAATTAAAACCCTTTAAAATATTTTTGTTATGTGATATAATAGAAATTCGGTTCTCTTCGAAAAAAAATCTAATGTGTTCCATTCACATGACTTTCTCTACATATCTGCAACAAATTATCATTAAAAAGCTTATGCTTCTATTTACTTCATGCTAATTGAGAAAACATTAGCAGAAATAAGTCTTTTTACTAGCTTCCTTGTAAGCAGAAGCGAAATAAGGGAGCACCATACGTTAAAGTGATAGTCAAAAGCTGGTTGCTATGTAACTGAAGTTCCTTTCGTTGCATGAATACGAGTTGACACATTCCTGTATAAGAAAGTATAAGTTTTTTTAAAGGTGAAATCAAAAACAAGGAATAACGCTAAAACGATCAAGTCAAATGTATATAACACAAATTGTGTGCGTTAATGTGCTCTACATTTTTGTAATTTTTGTCCATCTCTTACGGTATAGCAGTTATGCAAAATTCCGTAAAATTCATCCAGAATAAAGTCGTCTTCAGAGACCATTCCCAGAAAATTCAAGATATACATTTCATTTATCAGGTAAATATCTTTAATAAATGATATTTTAATCAAAATCGTTAAGAGCCATTTTTGAGAAAATTTAAATTTTCGAAAAAAGTTCCATTTAAAGGGTAGTTTGGTGAGAGGTTATTTTTCTCAAAATATTTGTGTCACGTCTTTATAAGATACTAAACTTAAATACCAAGTTTGGTATGTTACGACTTTTCGTTTTTGAGCTATCGTGTTCACAGACATACGGACACGCTGACCTTTTTCTAAAATTCATTTTTTTGGATACAGGGGACCCTAAAACATATCTTTGCGGTGAAATCTCGGTATCGATTTTTGGGTGGAGTGCAATACGTTCTCTATACGCTATGTACATGGTACGTTTAGAGAAAGTAAGAAAGGAATGCCTTCTGATTTGAGAATTATAAAACTAAAACCAATAACGAGTATTATCTCGGAATGATAATTGCACACACACACATATACAGGATGGGAGGTGGATTATGTGAAAATATTTTGATACGTTTAGCGAAGAATACGTATAAGGCATGTGTATCTCATTTTGCTCGCTCACCAATAGCATTGTCATAAATGAGACACATATTTCAAGACTAAATTATTTTGAACGACCTTGAGTTACGTTTCTCCAGTGTTTTCATACATTTCTCAACGGCCAGATCTTGTATTTAGTACAATTCGCACATCACCGATATACATTCACATGACTCACAGTGAGGAAACGAGGGACCGACTCAGTCGCAAACTTTCCTTTACACAATGAATGGCTATACATATTTATGTCGCAACAGGGAAATCTATCAATGTTGCAAGGGCATGTAACATAGACGATTTTTAAACCGTTATCTCCCCAAAAGACGAACGGTCACTGTAGTGTATCAAATGATCTGTGACACAGATTCTCTTAATTTACGATGTGAAGTTTTTTTTAAGTTTAATTGTAGTTTCTACATTTTGTAATAGGAATGGAGGTTATTTTCATATTGATTTGAGTTACGATTTCTTCAATAATATCAAATTTAAATAAATCCAAATAATGCGATCATCAGATAATTTGTGAAAACAAAAACAGAACGTTACGTACGTTACAGTTTCAGTGCGATCGATATTTTCCCTCACATGGCAATACCTATAGTCAGGCAGAGCAAAGGCAGAGGAGGATCAACTCTTTCACCTGTTATGTAAACAATCACGGAACATCTTTGATAGGAAACAATTGACACACTAAATGCATCACACTTTTAGTATTATCTGCCGTGTTGAATCAATAAATAACAAAGGTCCTTGCAGGCATTCCCTCACACCGGGATAGAAGTGAGAAGGTGTTACGGGCTATGGTGTAATCTAGTATCAGTACAGCATGGTTAAAGCTTTGGAGTTATTATCTTAATTATTCAGTCTAGAATTCTTTTTGTTGCATTTTCGTTGCTCAGAGAAAATAATATCACTAAATCATTTAATCCTCTTTCTATAAATCACAGGAACTTAGAACACTAATTTATATTATTCTTATTGTTCGTACGTGTGTCAATGAACGATATTGTGCACCTGTTTATAGTTATTATATTACATAATTTTTAAATCCCCTTGAGTTTGTATAATAAAATAGACTAAAATGAAATCAAATTAAAAAATCTGATAATTCCATTCACATGACTTTCTCTATATCTATACAACAAATTTTGTTAAAAAGATTTTGCTTTTTTCACTTCATTCTAACTGAGAAAAAATTGGCAGAAATAGTTTTATTACTTGCTTCCTTGTAAGTAGAAGAGAAATTAGGGAGTGCCATAGGTTAAAGTAATAGTCAAAAGCAGGTTGCCATGTGACTGAAGTTCCTTTGTTTGTATGGACAGGAGCTGACATATTCCTGTATGAGAAAAGCTAAGTTTTTTAAAGCTGAAATCAAATACAAGGAATTTCTAAAAAACAATCAACTCCACAAAAAAAATATATATAACATAAATTGTCTTATTTTAATTTACTCTACATTTGCTGTGGGGTAAGTTTTTGTCCATTTCTTTCGGTTTAGCAGTTATGCGAAATTCCGTAAAATTCACCCAGGATAAATTTGTCTTCAGAGGCTATTCCCAGAAAATTCAATATATACATATTATTTTTCAGGTAAAAATCTTTAATGTACGATAATTAAATCAAAATCGCTGGAGCCATTTTGGGGAAAATCAAAATTTTCGAAAAAAGTTCCATTTAAAGGGTAGTTTGGAATGGGGGGGATTTTTCTCAAAATCTTCGTGTCGCATTCCTGGAAGATACTGAACTTTAAATACTAATTTTGGTATATTACCGACTTTTCGTTTTTGAGTTATCATGTTCACAGACACACGGACACACTAACACACGGACACACACGGACCTTTTTCTGAAAATACTTTTTTTGGATACAGAGTACCCTAAAACATATTTCCAGTGAAATCACGGTATCGAGTTTTTTGGTGGAGTGCAATACCTTCTCTATACACTATGCACATAGTACGTGTAGAGAAAGTAAAAAACTAAATGAAACAGTGGAGGGCAATTAGAAGTACCAAGAAGTCAGATATTACAGATCTAGAGGAAGATGTCTGGAATGTCTAGAGATAATATGGCAGGATTGAAGATGCCGAAGCAAACAATACTTCGTTTCCCACGAAGAACAGAAGAAGAGGAGGAAGAAGAAAATGTTCCTAAATTACAGAGACTATGACGTTACGATGACTAATGAATGTTCAAATGAAACCGAGCTCAACGAGTAGAGACCCCAATTTCATAAAATGAGAATCAAGAAAGTTCCTTCTAAATCGTTTGTAGCTTCTTTTTTTTTACATTAAATAGGTGTTATTTATGATATCAGAGATAGATAATCATTTGAGAGGGACTGTAACTATCGTAATAATTTATTTAAGAACGGCACCAGGTGGCCAGCTGCCTCGTATTTTATGTGTGTAGAAATGCCTTCGTGGTTAAAGACAGTGGGACGTGTGAAAAGGATAATACTTGTGTTTAACTACAGACTTTTGAAAAATCAAAACGGGCACAATTTTTATCACAGAAAACCCAACTTTTTAGGAGAGATAAACCACTTAGTGGCGCATAAAAGGTGAAGAAAAATATTTTGAAATACAACATTTTAAATTTTTAAAAATTTAAAATCTCTGTATTTTAAGGGAAAGAACATTTGCATCAAATTCAACAATTGTTTTTGTCTACATATTTCAATATATAAAAATTCCAATCCGCTGTGTGTACCTAAATAATAGCATGTGTTTTGAAAATTTCATTTGTGGGCGTCACTTTGGGAACCTTCTGAGAAAAAGTATACTATCAACATGTTAAGAAATAGTGGCTTGTTACATGGTATGAATTTCACTGTCCTGTGATAAAATAAATACAAATATTGTCGTTTTCATACGTCCCACTGTCCTTAAAGATTTCAATCGGCTATTTGAAGTTAAAAGCAGCCAGTGGATAGCAGAGAGTGATACCTAGTTTTACCCCTATCATTGAGCGAACCCACCTCACCGTCCTCCCAATATGCAAGAAGCTTGCTCAGCAATTCCTCACAGGTTTTAACTTGAAATAGCCCCGTATAGTTCTGCAACTTATTTAACCAACGAATGAATATCTATATATATATCTATATATAGATATATATATATATATATATATATATATATATTTTTTTTTTACCCATGGATCAGGCAGGCCACCCACGGGGGATTGAACACGCGACCTTTTTTATGCGTAAGCCTGTCTAGGTACGTACTGATAATAAAGCTGGTGTTACTGCGTCTATATAAATAAATAAATAAAGAAGAAGAATTAAAGGATGTAAATGCAACAAAAGAATAAATAATCGATACCTATCAATGATAAGCTGCTTTGCTACTCCCGCTCTTTACTTCTCTTTTTTTAATTTTTTAATCCATTTTATTATTTTATTTATTTATTTTTAGTTGTTAGTTTGTAATGGGACTGTACACTCTTTGGGAATTAGGAACTTCATTTATTTCTGGAGGATAATTGTACACACCAAATACGGATATGTTGAGCCACGCGTTACTAAAAGACACATAACATATACAGTTATTTACAGGCATAAACATTCTGACACACTTGGCTTCACATTATACATAAAGTAGTAAACGAAAGAGGAGAGCTTTCATAGCACTCATGGCAGTCTCAAACAAACCT
Organism: Hymenopus coronatus; assembly: GCA_030762935.1. Classification (NCBI taxonomy): domain Eukaryota; kingdom Metazoa; phylum Arthropoda; class Insecta; order Mantodea; family Hymenopodidae; genus Hymenopus; species Hymenopus coronatus. The sequence goes on from CM060890.1 coordinate 127,179,571, forward strand.
CTCTAATTCTGCATTACCTTGAAACATATAATTACGATTAATGTCAAGTGTCAGGAAATGTTTCAGTATACAAAACGAAGAGGTATTAGTGTACGATGTCATTAGCTTATAAGAGAAGATGTTGGGCTTCACTGCAACAAAGAATGCAAAAGATAATAAATCAAGGCTCGCTGACAGACAGACAAAATCGACCATAGTGCTGTCTACAATGGCAAAAGACTTTACTAGAGATAAGAGGATATATTGTTACCTGCAACGTCACCGCCTAGGTGACCTTTGGATTCTTTCATATTGGTTTTCCTGGGTATTATTAAGGAGAGACGTAGGCTAAAATTAGCGAATTTTTCAATTTTTTCATTTAATAAATTAATTGATAATACATTCACCTTTATGTTCCCAAAGTTTCATAACCTTTTTTGATTTATTTGTGGTCCAAGTAGATTAAAAATGTAGGACTTGTCATGCCATGCCCACTTTTTCTGCTTGCTTTATTATCAGCTTTGATCCCTTGTTTTTCTACATTTATAATAGGCAAACAGTTACAAATATTTAAAAGGTATGCTTCTTTAGTTTCTGACCAGGTAGTAGAAGCTGACTAGAGTTATGGTGGATTTTAGGCAGTATTTAAGTATGTAGATAATTCCCTAAACAAAACAATCAAACAAAATGTTTTTTTCAGGGTTTTTCATTTTATAATTTCTCACACTTATGTACCTTTTTCATGGAAACTATTTGAGATATGTTGTACACGCAGCTTGTTTTCTTTTTATTTAGATTCTATAGGTATTGTGCTATCAAATTCATAATAATTTGAAACAAAAAGAACTAACATACATTGAAAAATACTTTAAAAAGTATTCAAAAGAGATACAGAAAAAACTTCTGCGTCAAGATACAGCATAATTCTAATACTTTATGTACACTTGTTTTGAAGCAACTTCACCAAAGGGATACTAAGAAAAAGGTACATAAGTTTTTTGATGTTTTGAAAACTCCAATATAGTGTAATTTCTTTATTTGTTGACAAAATTACTTATAACATAGCACAGCCATAAAAAATATTAAGATAATTAACTGTGCAAAGACGCATTGCTTTAGAACAAAAACTATGCCCATGGTAGAATTTTTGTTGTGTCGAGGTATTTCTGCTCCCTTAATGTTTTTGATAAAATCAGTAAAACATTAAATTTTAAAAATACTAAGGAACACTGACATTAATCTTTTTCACGATATGAACAGTTAAAACAGGGGATTGTATGTAGATATTTTTTGAAAATGTTTAGAATATTATTGATGTTTGTTTTCTTATTTTCATGTCCTTTAACAAAAATCTCATGAGTTCCATTCATATTACTTTCTCTACAACTCTGCAATAAATTATTGTTAAAAAGCTTATGCTTCTATTTTCTTCCTGCTAATCTATAAAAATTAGCAGAAATAGTCTTATTACTTGCTTCCTTGTAAGTAGAAGCGAAATAAGCGAGTACCATAGGTTAATGTGATAGTCAAAAGCTGGTTGCTATGTCACTGAAGTTCCTTTGTTTGTATGGACACGAGTTCACATAGTCCTGTATGAGAAAAGTATGTTTTTTATAGCTGAAACCAAAAACAATAAACTCCACATAAAGTGTATGTTTTAAAGTGCTCTACATTTGTTAAGTAGTAAGTTTTTGTCCATCTCTTACGGTTTAACATTTATGCAACATTTCGTAAAATTGACCCAGAATAAAGTAGGCTTCAGAGACTATTCCCAGAAAATTAAAAATATATATATATATATATACATTTTTTTTTTATTTGTCAGGTAAATATCTTTAATATACGATATTTTAATCAAAATCCTTAGAGCCATTTTTTAGAAAATCAAAATCATCGAAATGTTTTCCATGTAAAGGGTAGTTTGGGGTGGGGGAATTGTTCTCAAAATCTTCGTGTCGCATCCCTGGAAGTTACTAAACTGAAATACCAAGTATTTTACCGAATTTTCGTTTTTGAGTTATCGTGTTCACAGACACACGGACACACACACGGACCTTTTTCTGAAAATACTCTTTTGGATAAACATATATTTTCGGTGAAATCTTGGTATCGAATTTTTTGGTGGACTGCAATACCTTCTCTATACACTATGTGCATAGTACGTATAGAGAAAGTAAAAATGGAAGAATTTATAGATATTTTATATCAAATTTATTCTTATTTTTATACTTCTGGTATATTTTTGTTAAGGATTTCATTACACTAGTTATTTTATCCGAGTTCTTCCCATTCTTAAAAACAGGCAGGTTTGAAGTTCTGTTGCTGGGACTCAAAATAGTAACTTCGTTAAAACGATAGTCAAAACTTTTAAAAGCTGGTTGGCATGTGAACAAAATCCATTTCTTTACATTGCCAGGAATTGACAAATTCCCAATGTGAAAATTTTGAGTATTCTAAATACCTCAATAACAACGAATCAAATCCAAGGAATCAATCCAATAACAAGGAATATCTCAAAAGTGGAAACTCTACGAAAAAAGTATTTGTGACAAATTATATGATTTAACTAGATCTACATATTTTGTGGTAAGTTTTTTGTCTATCTCTTACAGTTTACCATTAATGCAAAACTCGGTCAGAATAAAGATGTCTTCAGAGGCTAACCCTAGAAAACTCAGAGCACACACTTTATTTTCCATTTAAACAGTTTTTATGTACGGTATTTTAATCAAAATCGTTAGATCCATTTTAAGAAAATAAAAAGTTTCGAATTTTATTCTCCCTAAAGGTTATTTCGGTTGCGATTTTTTTAAATTTTCGTGGTGCATCCTTGGAAGATACTAAACTTAAATCAAGTTTATATATATATATATATATATATATATATATATATATATATATATATATAGAGACGGAACTTTTTCTGTAATGCATTTGTTGGATACAGGTGACCCTAAAACAAAAATTTCTGGTGAAATTTCTAATTTTTGGGTAGAGTACCATGTACTGGAAAGAGAAAGTAAAAATGTATGTCTTATTAACACACTTAATTTTTATACATACATTTTTTGTGAAGCTAACCATTTTAGAGACACTTCCTGTTATTGGTTTCAATTTTAAAATACATACCTTTTTTTTAAACGGGAAGCTCACATCCTTGTCTTGGAAAGAGAACCGAATTTGAATGAAATTTGTATAGGGACAGCTTTTAAAAGATATTACGGTCGTTTTGTTTAGTGTATTCCCTTATTTCAATTCTATTTACAAGAAAGCAAGTAATAAGACCTCTTCTACTGATGCTTATCTCGATTAGCATTATGCAGATAAAAGAATACTCTTTGTAAGAATAGTTTACTTTCAGAACAGATAGACAAAGACATGTGAAAGAAAGACATGTGAAAGAAAGACATCAGATTTTTACTTTTTGTAGCAAGTATGTCCATACAATGTATTGCATTTACTCAAATATTAGATGTCGAGATTTCAACGGATATGTATGTTTTGAGATCCCTTGAGTCCGGAAAAAGCATCTTAGGAAAAGATGTGTGTGTGTGTCTGTGGACAGCACAGCTCAAAAACGAAATGATTAAGATCTTTTAAAAAAAATACCCCACCACATACTACCCTTTACATGGCAATTTTATGTGTTTTTTAGCAAAAATGGTTCCAAAGATTTTAATTAAAATACCCTTTTAAGAGGTATATTAACATCACAAATAAAATGTATACTTTGAAATTTCTGGGAATAACCGCTGAAGACCTTTTTATTGTGGATGAGTTTTATAGAATTTTGAATAACGTTTAAACTGTAAGAGATAGACAAAAGCTTAATGCATAAAAATGTAGATAAACGAATTATTGGTTTCATTTTAAACTACCTACATTTCTCAAACATACAAAGCGAACCGAACCTCAAGTTTTTCACTTAGCGACTAGCTTTTATAAGATTTGATTAATCCTTTAGCATAATGAAGCAATATCTTCTACTTACAATGAAGCAATTTATAAGACTAATTGTGCTAATATTCATCTCAATTAGCATGGTGTTAGAATAGTTTGTATTTGGAACAGCTAGAGAAAGTTAGGTGAATGGAACACATCAGATGTTTTACTTTCTCTACACGTACTATGCACATAGTATATAGAGAAGGTACTGTGTTGCACACAAAAATTCGATACCAAGATTTCATTGGAAACACATGCTTTGGGACTCTCTGTATCTAAAAAAAGTATTTTTTACAAAAAGGTCCGTGTGTGTGTTTCTATGGACATCATAGCTCAAAAACGAAAAGACGTTAAATACCAAACTTGGTACCTAAGTTTGGTATCTTCTAAGGACACGACAAAAAGATTCAAGAAAATCTCCACACACCAAACTACCTTTTACATAGACAAAGTTTTGAAAGTTTTGTTTTTATCAAAAATGGGTGTAATGGTTTTGATTAAAATACCACATAATAAAGTCATTTCCATCATAAATAAAATGTTTATCTTGAATTTTCTGGAAATAACTTCTGAAGACCTGTTTATTCTGGATGGATTTTGCTGAACTTTGCATAACTGTTAAACCGTAAGAGATTGAAAAAAAAACAACTTAATAATAATAATAATAATAATAATAATAATAATACAACTCCATAACAGGACAGCTCACAGGGAACCTTGGCCGGCCGCACGGCTTCTGCGTTCCCCATCCCTGCAGTATTGGAGGGTGAGACGTGGTCAGCGCCCCGAATTCTCCCGGCCGGTTAATGCGGTCCTCATGACCTGGAGCCGCTACTTCTACATCAAGTAGCTCACGAGGCTGAGTACACCTCGGACCAGGTCTCCCAGTGGGGAAAAAGTCCCCACGTCGGTACTGAGAATCAAACTCAGGTCTCCCACTTGATAAGCTAAGGAGGCGATCTAAATAAAAACTTACTGTACAAAAAATGAAAGAGTTAAATCCCCTTATTAACTTATTTACTTAACTAAACCTGTAAAAGAAAATTTTTAGGGCATTCATTTTCAAAACTTTTTTTCTTTTTAGGAAACATTTTATTCATTGGAATATCTCATAGTTTTTATAAATAATTTTTATGCCATATACATTATTGTCGTGAAGTTAACCGTTTTTTTTTTTTTTTAGATATTCCGTGTTATTACTTTCAGTTTTGAAATATTTGAATCATTTTTACATTCTCTGTACGCACTATGTACATACATAGTATATAGAGAAGGCATTGCACTCCACCCAAAAATTCGATACCGAGATTTCACCAGAAATATATGTTTTAGGGTTCCCTTTTTCTAAAAAAAAGCATTTCTGGAAAAAGGTCAGTGTGCGTGTGTATATGTCCGTCTATCCCTGTATCTGTGTGTTCGGGTATCTATGAACACGATAAATCAAAAACGAAATGTCGCTAAAATACGAAACTTGATATAAGTTTAGTATCTTTCAGGGTTTTGAGAAAAATCCCTCACCCCCATCTACGCCTTACATGGAACTTTTTCGAAATTTCTGATATTCTAAAAAATGGCTAACGATTTTGATTAAAATATCGATTATTAGAGATATAACTTGAAAAATAAAATGTATATTTTGAATTTTCTGGGAATAGGTTCTGAAGACTACTTTATTCTGGGTAAACTTTACGGAATTTTGCATAACTGCTAAACCGTAAGAGATGGACAAAAACTTACTGCACGAAAAATGTTGAGCACGTTAAAACACACAATTTATGTTAAATACATTTTTTGTGGAGCTCATCGTTTTTTAAAACATACCTTGTTTTTGGTTGCTGCACTTTTCTCATATAGGAATTTGTCAAGTGCTGTCCATACAAACAAAGGAACTTCAGTGATATGGCAACCAGCTTTTGACTTTATCCTATGATACTCCCTTATTTCGCTGCTACTTACAAGGAAGCAAGTAATAAGACTATTTCTGGTAAGTTTTTTCTAATTAGCATGAAGTAAATAGAAGAATAAGCTTTTTAAAAATAATTTGTTGCAGAGATGCAGAGAGAGTCATGTGAATGGTACACATCAGATTTTTAATTTTCTGGCCGCGCAAAAAAGCGAATTTAAGTCCCATAGCAATTACATTTTAAAACATTTGACTGTTGGTTTAGTCTGGTGGATTCCCTTATTTCTCTTCTTCTTACTAGAAATTAAGAAATAGAACCGTTTCTACTAATGTTTATCTCGATTAGCATGGATTAGATAGAAGGATAATAGTATAATAATTTGTCACCGAAAGTCATATGAATGGAACACATGAGTTTTTTCTCTTGGTATATATACAGGGATTCAGTCGATCTCTAAGTATGGAATTTACAGCATTGCGCTGTGCGTAGTCTAAGCCTTCATGATATGCTACTGGGGCCAGGAAATGAGAATGCAGGGTTGCCACCCTACACATGTACCAGCGCCAAATGGCAAAGCATGTGTATTTCCCTAATAGCAAATCTTTCAACTGTGCCAGGATCGATGCTGGGAACCCCCAGTAGCTGGCAGCAGCTACCACAGCAATCTATATAAACTCTCGGGGGTAGAATAAAACGAGGACAGACGATGTGATTTACTCTTACAGGCAATGTGGTGACGTAAAACACAGATATATATGCATCCTCCATAAACGCTGAACACGGACACCATTTTTCAAATTGGCAGTTTAATGTTATAACACAAGAAAAAGAGGACAGAGAAATAGGATTGAGACCTTATTAGTCCTGATCTAGATGTCCTGGCAGAGGATCCTGCTTTTGTTCCTTTAGCTAAATGTGTTTCTCAGCTGATTGCTATCGTGCAAAAGTTATTTGTGACCTGAAGATAATCGAGAGTCTATAGATTTGCTGGTTTGGATATTCTGGTTTGTGTACCATCTTTCCTAGTAGCATGTATCATAATTTTTCCACAAATGTCAAAATTTATTGGATAGTAGAAAACGTATAAAATATTGCCATGAGATATCTTCTTCTTACACTACAAGTTTATGCTATAAAAACTGTTCCCCACAAATATATCTGCTCATCTGGCTCTTGGACCTCTAATAGAACGTCGATCTTCAGGTTTGTACTGGAATGCTTGCTAGGTAATCTTGAAATCATCCATTATTGGCACCATTGACATTTAATGTAATCTTATCTTCTAATTTATTTACCTTTAGTTCTTAGTTGAGGTATAATCCTGCCATATTCCTATATCCTGATACACGTCTAAGAAATTGTATTTCAGATGTTTCTATTCTACAACTGAGGATGCAATTTTCGCTGCTACCAGTACTTTGCAAATTTAAAGATCTTTTTTACTTTCTCTACACGTATTTTGTACATGGTGTATAGAGAAGGTATTGCACTCCACCCAAAAATTCGATTCCGAAATTTCACCGGAAATATATGATTTAGGGTACCCTGTATACAAAAAATTCAAAAAAGATCTATGTGTGTCTGTGTCCAGGTGTGTTTTCTTTTAATAATAAAAATACAGCCCCCGAGGCTTTTCCTTTTTACCTCTTTTTACCTCTTCTTTTCTAGTTTCTAAATTTCCTTAGTTGACCTATTCATTTTTACTTTTTACATATACATACACATACACATTTACAAACACAGAAACACCCATGCCCAAGGCGGGACTCGAACCCACGATCCCGTGCGCCGCGCAGCACCAAAGCGAGACACTTTAGCGAGCGCGGAAACCGGTGTGTGTTCGTCTGTCTGTGAACACGATAATTCAAAAACGAAAAGTCGGTAAAATACCAAACTTGGTATTTAAGTTTAGTATATTCTGGGGATGCGACACAAATATTTTGAAAAAAATCCCCCTACCACAAACTACCCGTTACATGGTATTGTTTTCGAAAATTTTGATACTTTCAAAAATGGCTCTAACAATTTTGATTAAATTATCGTATATTAAAGATATTTATCTGACAAATAAAATGTGTATCCTGAATTTTCTGAGAATAGCCTCTGAAGACTATTTTATTCTGAATGAATTTTGCGGCATTTTGCTTAACTGCTAAACGGTAAAAGATGGACAACAACTTACTACACAGAAAATGTATAACACATTAGAACACACAATTTATGTTATATACATAAACAGAGATGTAGAGAAAGTCATATGAATGGAACACATTAGATTTTTCTCAAATACCTTTTTATCAGGCTTGATGTTGCCATAAATTTACGGCAGGGGACCAACGGCTGGTTTCCCTTCCAAAGGAAGCCATATAACTTCCAAACCCATATCTTATTTTTTGATTACATAAAAGCTTTGATAGAGACAAATTACGGAAAGTAATAAACATGAAGAGATACCCATTACATTTGATTAAAATTATTAAGGAACTGTACAAAAACACCAAAATATGTATTAAAGGATGCTCACTCTATCCTCACTTATTTTATATTGTTGCTGTTGAAGAATGGCAGAACCATCTAAGCAATAATTTTAAAATCAGAGATAAGGTTGTAAATGCCATTCGTTTTCTCAGGAAGAACTTTAAAAAGCAACAAATTAACTACGAGATATCTTTACGCCTTAAAAAATCTATCATCCGGATTTGAACCCGTAACCTTGGGTATATAAATTTGGCATTGTAGCCACTACACCGAGGAGGCGACATTTTTTTCCACACAAAGCGTAGTTTGGAGTGTGGGAATTTTCCTCAAAGTCTTCGTGTCACATCCTTGGAAGAAACTAAAAATGGTATTTTATCCTCTTTCGTTTTTGAGTTATCGTATTTACATTCGGACACACTAATACACGCACTCGCGGACCTTTTTATAAAAAATATATTTTTTACTTTCTCTATACGAACTATGTGCACACATGTGAAGGTTTTGCACTCCACCAAAAAATTCGATACCGAGATTTCACCGGAAATATATGTTTTAGGGTCTCCTTTATCTAAATAAAGGATTTTCATAAAAAGGTCCGTGAGTGTGTGTGTGTGTCCACGTGTTCGTGTGTCAGTGTGTCCGTGTGTCAGTGTGTCTGTGAACACGATAACTCAAAAACGAAAAGTCGGTAAAGTACCAAACTTGGTATTTAAGTTTAGAAGCTTCCAGGGATGCGACACGAAGATTTTGAGAAAAATCCCCCCACCCCAAACTACCCTTTACATGGAACTTTTTTCGAAAATGTCCATTTTCTAAAAAATGGCTCTAACGATTTTTATTGAAATGTCGTATATTAAAGATAATTACCCGACAAATAAAATGTATATTTTGAATTTTCTGGGAATATCCTCTGAAGACTACTTTATTTTGAGTGAATTTTCCGGAGTTTTGTATGACTGCTAAACCGTAAGAGATACAGAAAAACTTAGCACACAAAATTGTAGAGCACAGTAAAACACACAATTTATATTGGAAACATTTTTTTCTTGGAGTTGATCGTTTTTGAGATATTCCTTGTTTTTGTTTCCGGATCGAAAATCTTAACTTTTCTCATACAGGAATTTGTCAATTCATGTCCATACAAACAAAGGAACTTCAGTCACATAGTAACCAGCTTTTTACTATCGCTTTAACCTATGCTGCTCCCTTATTTCCTTTCTACTTACAAAGAAGAAGGTAATAAGATTATTTCTCCTAATTTTTCTAGATTAGCATGAAGTAAATAGAAGCATAAACATTTTAAGAATAGTTTGTTGCAGGGATATAGAGAAAGTGATGTGAATGGTACACATCAGATTTTTAATACATGAGCCCTAAAACATATTCGTATTTCCGTTGAAATCTCGTTATCGAATTTAGGGCTGGAGTGCAATACCTTCTCTGCCTACTTACCATGTACTATGTAGAGAAAGTAAGCAAACAACACTAGCTGCCTTGTGTTTAAAAGTGTCCATTACGTCACATAGCAACAAGCTCTGTGTCACATAGAGGGCCTTTAATTTGGACATGTCTGGTCTAGACGTAATAATTATGAGTCATAGGTTGAATTACGATTTGGAAGTGCAATGAAGTTAACAATAGCAATGAATATAAATTTTAAAGCACAGTAGAGAGCTGAACTATAAACATATATTCTATTGGTAAACAAAAACTATGAAAATGCTCTATTTTCTTCCAGAGCATATAGTAGTAATAAAAACGTGACTATATACTTTTGCTGTGATAAATATTATACGAGTATTACAAACAGTTAGTGTAGTTTGCATTGATTTAATTACAGATAAATAATTACATGTATTGTTTCATTGATTTTATACAAATAGAAAAATATAAACAGCACAAAAACTCATTTCTACTGAATAATTCAGATAAATTTAAAATATTTCTTTGATATTTCTCCGATTGCCTCCGTTGTCTCTTTTTCTTTTACCTTCTCTATACGTACAATGTACATAGTGTATAGAGAAGGTATTGCACTCCACCAAAAAATTTTATACCGAGATTTCGCCGGAAATATATGTTTTAGGATCCCCTGTATCCAAAAAAAGTATTTTCAGAAAAAGGTCCGTGTGTGTCCCCGTGTGTCCGTGTGTCTGTGAACACGATAATTCAAAAACGAAAAGTCGCTAAAATACCAAACTTGGTATTTAAGTTTAGTTTCTTTCAGGGATGCGACATGAAGATTTTGAGAAAAATCCCCCACTCCAAACTACCCTTTACATGGAAATGTTTTTGAAAATTTTGATTTCCTAAAAAGTGGCTGTAACGATTTTGAATAAAATATCGTATATTAAAGATATTTACCTGCTGAATAAAATATATATTTACAAATGTATATTTTGGATTTTCTGGGAATAGCAATATATGTTATACACCTTTTTTTTCGTGGAGTTGATTGTTTTTTTTTTAGATATTCCTTGTTTTTGGTTTCAGCTATAAAAACTTATACTTTTCTCATACAGGACTTTGTGAACTCGTGTCCATACAAATAAAGTTCAACTACATAACAACCAGCTTTTGACTATCACTTTAATCTATGGTACCCTCTTATTTCGCTTCTACTAACAAGGAAGGAAGTAATGATAATATTTCTGCTAATTTTTTCTCGATTAGATGAAGTACATAGAATAATTTGTTGCAGAGATGTAGAGAAAGTCATGTGAATGGAACACATCAGATTTTTTAATACAGTGTTTAACGCCCATTTGTACACTATGGTTCCGCAAGCGATAACACTAATGATACAGGGAACGAAAATGGAGCACTGGTGGTATGCGATGGCGGGAGAAACCGGAAAACCTGGAGAAAACACGTCACTGCACCACTTTATCCATCACAAATCCCACTTGGGGTCACCTGGACCGCCGTGGCCGAGGAGTTAGACTACACAACTCTTACCAAGGTGGCCCCAGTTTGCTCTCAAGTAACGTACTACTGGCAAGTCAGTTTATTCGGTCAAAAGTTTGCACTCTTCTTATATATCCTGACGGACTCTACTGCAGTTGTATACGCTGCCTCTCGTTGAGCACGATTCCCTCACCGTTTTCACTGATACGCAAGTGTTTCCTAACCCGCCACAGACCGGTTTCTTTTTGGTAGTGTTTAAAGCCCGCTTGTACTACTTGTGGCACCGCAGGCGATGACACTGGTGTTACATGAATGAAGGTGGAGCACCAGTGGAATACGATGTCGGGGAAAACTGGAGAAACCCTGGTCTGACCACTGGGCCACGGCGGCGACTGCTTCCAAATGCCCCATTGAGTTTTGCAACGCTTTTGTCTCACGACGGGCTATCTGCAAATGTCAAGTACGACGATGTTGGGCCACTTGATAGAATTACTACCTTTTAGGAGGAAGGGATGAAGTCAACCACAGGAGACACACACGCCGCAAAAAGCATGAAAATCTCCAACTGTTCCACGCTGGAAAGCTCATTCCTTTGCTGAAATTGCCTAAAGAGGACAACCGTTGACACGTCGACTAAGAGTCCATGGTCCATAAAGAGTGCGCCTATCTTCAAGTATGCGTGCCATCTGTCCGGCACAGAAGTATACTTGAAAGAAGCAAAGGAAACGAAATAAAAGGGAAATTTTTGAGAAACAAAATCTGATGTGTTACACTCACATGTATTTCTCTAGCTATAACACAAACTTCTTACGAAAGAAGTTCTTACTTCTTTGAACACCATTCTAATCGAGATATACATTAGCAGAATTACTTAGTGACCTATAAGTAGAATGGAACTAAGGGAATGCACTATGCTAAAATGATAGTCAAATGTTTTAAAAGCTGTTGTTATGCGATTGCCATTGCAAATCGCTTACATACTTGGCCAGCAGTAGAACAAGCCAAAAAAAAAAAAAAAAAAATGTGCATGACATATGTTGTGTATTGTCACAAGATCTACATTTTTTGTAGAGTAAGTTTTTATCTCCTACGGTTTACTAGTTATGCCAAATTAAGCAAAATTCAGAAATTTAGAATCTATTCCCAGAAAATTCAAGATATACATTTTATTTGTGATAGAAATGGCTTTAATATGTGGTATTTTAATCAAAATCGTTGGAGCCATTTTAAGAAAAACAAAATTTTCGAAAATTTTTTCATGTAAAGGGTAGTTAGAGGTGGGGGGATTTTCTTGAAAATCTTTGTGTCGCATCCTTGGAAGACATGAAACTTAAATACCAAGTTTGGTATTTAACGGCCTATTTTTTTTTAGCTATGCAGCCCACAGACACACAGGCAGACGCACACACGGACATTGTTCTAAAAATGCCTTTTTTGGATTCAGGGGGACGCAAAACATATATTTCCGGTAAAATCTCTATATCAAATTTTTGGGTGCATTACAATACCTTCTCTATACATATGGGACTAGATAAAGTAAAATCAAGGTAGAAGAGACCTGTAACCATTCGCCTACTGAACAGGAAAAACCATGAAAGCCTAAGGTCACAGTGGCCGATAGTTGGGAATCGAATGGGGACCTTCCGAATGCAAGCCACACACACTAACGCAGAGAAATTTTGTTTGATCAGAAACACAATCAGGTAGATATTTGTCTATTCTAATTTTAGTTTAGCAATGCAGTTAAGTACCATTTTTAAAATTTTAAATGGCGTTTAACTGCTTCGTATTGCATCACAAGTAGTGATCTACACATGACATGAAATTATAATCCATAAACAAAATTTGGGAGCCATCAGGTTAGGTTACTTACATTATTTAAAAGACCGGCTGGCTAATTTAGAATACAGGTGTATATAGAATATATAATAGGTATATTAATTCCATGAAAATGAATTTGACCAATTATACACAATACAGACACACACTTTTTAAAAGTTATGTTTTTGACAATACTGATGTATTGTTAATCAATTTATTTGTAAATTCTGTTTAAGTTTTATTCGATGGATTGGATTGAATTGAATTGGATGGAGGCGCGGATGGATGGATTCCACTCTTACGCCTTTGCACATTGTGGTTTATTCAGTTGTACATCCAAGGCAGAGAAGTTGCCGCATCATTAGGGGTTTAGACGAAAATAATGTAAATGTGGCCTTCTGGAGGACAAAAAGAGAGAAGGGACATTACTTATCTAAGAATGCATTTTTAATTTAAATTTAGAAATCTTATTACAGTCGGCAATTTATATTCATTTAACCTTATACCGAAAAAAATTTAAATACGTAATATTTTAAATACCTCCTCTGTTTATTGCGAAACTTTTAATATTTTTACTTTCTCTACACGTACTATGTACATAGCGTATACAGAAGGCATTGTAATGCACCCAAAAATTCGATACCGAGATTTCATCAGAAATTTATGTTTTTGGTCCCCCCTGAATAAAAAAAAACAGAATTTTTGAAAAAAATCTGTGTGTGCGTGTCTGTGGGTGTATTTGTGTCTGGACAGCATAGCTCAAAAACTAAAATACCATTAAATACCAAACGTGGTGTTTAAGTTTGGTATCTTTCAAGGAATGCGACACGAAAATTTTCAAGATAATAAACCTCCCCAAATTACACTTTACATGGAAAACAATTCGAAAATTTTGATTTTCTGAGAACTACGATTTTGATTAGAATGTCATGTCATGTCATGTCATTCACTCTTAATTTTTATTGTTGTTTAATATTGCTTTTGACGTGTATTTCCTTTGTCTTTTTATTTTCGTGTTTACTCTTTTAATTCTTTGTCGTGGTTGTTGTTTAAATATTCCTTGTAATGTGTATTACAAAAGCACGTACGGTCTGTGGACCCGTGCGACTGATGAAATTTTATGTATGATATCATGATATTTATTTATATGGCAAATAAAATGTAAATGCAAATGTAAATTTTATGGGAATAACCTCTAAGGACCTCCTTATTCTGAATGAATTTTACGGAATTTAGCATAACTGGTAAACCGTTCGTGGAGTTGATCGTTTTTGAGATATTTCTTGTTGTTGGTTTCAGCTTTAAAATTTTTCTTTTCTTATATAGGCATCTGTCAACTTGTGTCTATACAAACAAAGGAACTTCAGTCACATAGTAACCAGCTTTTGACTATAACTTTAGCCTATGGTACTCCCTTATTTCGCTTCTACTTACAAGGAAGCAAGTAATAAGACTATTTCTGCTATTTTTACTCGAAGAGCGTGAAGTAAATAGAAGCATAACAGTAATTTGTTGTAGAGATGTAAAGAAAAGCATGTGAATGGAATACATCAGACTTTTATCATTGTGTTCATGTATGCATATCAATCGGTGATAAGCTGCCGAAAGCAGAAGATTCTGAAAAAAAATTGCTGATTGTGTGTAATAATGTTCTTTTTTTTGTAGTGTTTAACGCCCGGTTTTACTGCTCTGGCACCGCAGGTGATGACACTAATGATAGATGAAAATGGAGCCCCAGTGGAATGAGATGGCGGGGGAAACCGGAGAACCCGGAGAAAACCCACCCCTGCGCCGCTTTGTCCACCAAAAATCTCACATGTGTTCGCTTGGGATCGAACCCGGGCCATCTAGGTGAGAGGCAAGTGGTCCAACCACTCAGCCACGGCGCGGCCTAATAATGTTCTTACTTTCTCTATTTCATATATTAATCAACAGGTAAAGAAGGAATTGCGTTCCACACAAAAATTCGATACCAAGATGTCATTAGAAATATATATTTACAGTACCCTTAAACCAAAAAATACATATTTAGAAAAAGGTCCTTATGTGGATGTGTGTCTGTGAACAGCATAAATCAAAAACCAAAATTCTTTTGAATATCAAAATTGATACTTAAGCTCAGCATCTTTTTTCAAGGATGCACACGGAGACACCAACTATTCCTTACATGAAAATATTTTGAAATTGTGTTTATTCGTAAATGGCTATAAATTTTGATTAAAATACCGCATTATAAAATTATTTTTATATGAAATAAACTGTATATCTTGAGCTTTCTGGGAACAGGCTCTGTGATCCTCTTTGCAGAATTGGTAAATCGTAAAAAAAAAAAAAAAAAGGTATTTTTCAAAAAATGTAGAACTTATCAAAACAATTACTTCAAATAACATGTTTGTGTACCTAAACTTTTCCGAGATATTCCTTGCTGTAGGTTTATTTTTCCACAATTTATACTTTTCTCAAATGGAATTTCATTATTCATATTCTTTACATACTTGCCGGTCTCTACTTCGAAGAGACCGGCTTTTAAAGAGTTTGGCCATCCTTTTAACCTACTTTAGCACATTTCATATCCTTATACAAGGAAATAATTTCTAAATAAAGCATTTTTGTTAATATATATCTTGATAAGCATGAATCAGATAGAAGAATAAACTTTCGTGTGAATAATTTACTGCGGCTGAGAGAGAAAGCTATGTGATGTGGCCCATCTGAGTTTTAATACTGGAATGCGTATTTTATTACTATATAAAATAGTAGTTTTTGTTACCTTCTATATGCACAGTGTTCAGAGAATGTATTGTATTGCACACACAAATTAGATACCGAGATTTCGCCGGAAATATATGTTTTCAGAACCTCTGAATCTAAAAAGACCAAATTTAGAAAAAGTCTGTGTGCATGTCTGTGGGCAGCAAAGCTCAAAAACGATAGGTACGTTAAATACCATATCGATATTTAAGTTCAGTATCTTCCAAGGATGCGACTCGAAGATTTTTAACAAAATTCCCCAATTCCCAGCTACCCTTTACGTTGAAACATTTTCGAATACTTAGATTTTCTCAAAAATGGATTTAACGATTTTGTATATCAAAAGATCTTTACATGACAAATTAAATGTATAATTTGAATTTTCTGAGAATAGCCTCTGAAGCCATATTTATTCTGAATGAATTTTGTGAAATTTTGCATAACTGGTAAACCGTAAGAGATAATTTAGTCCACAAAACATGCAAATCTTCTTAAATCACACAATTTATGTCATATATATATTTATTTTCCTGGAGTTGACCATTTTCGAGGTCTTCCTTTTTATTGATTTCAGTTTTAAAGTTCTTAAACTTTTCTCATACGAGAACCTGTCAGCTCCTGACCACGCAAAGAAACGGATTTCAATCCCATAGCAACCACATTTTAAAACGGTTTAGTCTATTGTGCTCCCCTATTTTCATTCTAAGACGGTTTCTAGTAATGTTTATCTCGATTAGTATGAAGTAAATAGAAGAATAAGCTTATTAATAATAACAATAGTTTGTTGCAGAGATTACATTCATATTTTAATTAATATTGTTACAGGTATTTGGAATACAAGATTTACTTACTTCAGTACTTAAAATGAATAAATACATCAAGCTACAAAGTATCATTGTCGTAATTTGATCCCGCAAGCCAAATTGAAATTTTATTCCGTGATGAAATTATAAACATTTTTTGTGGGAGGGAGCGAGTGGTTCATTTACTCGTTTTGCTGACGTACCAACTGCCTGCCCTATACCACGTTCTACAAACAAGAGGCAGCTATTGCGTATCTCATTTGTTTTTACATGAAAACACGTTTCATGATGGCGATCGGAATCTGATAATCCACTGTTCGGTTAGAAAGATGTACTTGTATCTGTTTTAATGGATCCTCTGAATAACTTCAGAAAAATTTGAGCTTCAAGGTATTTCTAAAATCATTTAATATGCTCAGTATCTTTAAGATAAAATTTCGGTCTGTTACTTTCACATGATTATTGTGCAACAAACTATTCTCAAAAGCGTATTCTTCTAACTACTTCCTCTAACTACTGCCCAAGATAAACATTAGCAGGAATGTTCTTATTATTTAGTTGCTTAAAAGCAGGAGATAAATAAGGCACTACACTTGCCTAAAGTGACAGTCAAATCTTTTAAAAGTTGGTTACGATGTAATTGAAATTCGGTTTTTTTGCAAGACTAGGAGAAAAATAATAGAAATAGGAAGACTGTCTACGTGGTCGAGTGGTTAGCGAGCTGACTTTTCACACGGAGGACCCGGGTTGGATTCCCGGCAGGAGCGGAGAATATTTCTTTAATCAGATTTATTCCCTATGCCCTACAGAGTCTGAAAATATGTATGGGAGAGTGAATGTGTGTGGGTTTCAGGTAAAGAACCTACAGACCACGAAGTTATTCCTAGTGCGAAGTCCCCGATATGACCTTAGACGTTAAAGAATAAATGAAGCAATAGAGAAAAAAGAAGCAGGAGTGTGAAATTTCATTTGAGAAAGTTTTAAGGAATAGTTCAAAATGTTTAACTCCATACAGAGAATGTGTATGACATAAAATGTTTTAACGAGAGGTATATTTTTATTCACTAAGTTTCTCTCTATTTCTTACGGTTTAGCAATATTAAAAAGACATCTCAATGAAGATGTTTTCAGAAATTATTCGTAGTAAATTCAATACATTTATTTTATTAGCCAAGTAAATTTGTTTAATAATAATAACTCCATGGCACGACGGCTCACGGGGAACCATGGCCTACCGCCCGGCCGCTGCGTCCCCCATCTCGGTCCACTACAGACGTCATGGATGGAATTTGTTTAATACACGGTACTATAATCAAAATTACTAGATTCGTTTTTGAGAAAATAAAAGATTTTAAAAAGCTTTCCATGTAGAAGGTAGTTTGAGGTGGGACTATTTTTAAATCCTTCGTATCGTATACTTGAAAAATACTTAAGTTAATTATTAAGTTTGTTATTTTACCGTATTTTCAAGTTTGAATCATGTTCACATATGCACACAAACACCTTTTCTAAAAGAAGGCCTTTTTTGTGGTCTCAGGATATCTCAAAATATATATCTGTAGATAGTAGTGTAGAGAAAATAAAAAATCAGATGTGCTTCACTCACATGTCTTTCTCTACCTATTGTGCAAAAAACGATTCTCAAAAACGCATTCTTTTAACTACTTCATGCAAATCGAGATAGACACTTGAAAGCAAACTAAATGGGACATTCTGGAAGAATAAATGTTTTGAGGAGCTCTTAGTTCAATATAGAATTTTCAAAAAAATGAAAATATGTGATTGTATATGTGCGTGTTTTTGAACAGCATAATTCAAAAACAAAATGCTGTTTAATACCAGACTTTCTATTTAACTTGAGTATCTTCCACTTGGGATAGCAAGATTTTCAGACTAATATCACTACCACTAACTAACCTTTACATTTAAGATTTTTCGAAATATTCGATTTTCTCAAAAATGCCGCTAAGGATTTTTATTAAAATACCATATATGTATTTACAGAAAAATGAAATTTATATCTTGCATTTTCAGGGAATAATTTCTGAAGCACTTTTCATTATGGATGTGTTTTGCACAACAAGTAAACTGTGGGATAGACAAACACTTACTATACAAAAAAATGTGGAGCTCAATAAAACACACTTTTTGTCCAATATTTTTTCCTGGAGTTAACGACTTTGTAAATATTTTTGGTTACTGGTTTGAATTTCCCAATATTCATATTTTACTTAAATGGGAAGCCGTCATTAGTTTTTATTCTCTTTCTTTCTTTCTTTCTTTTTAAGAGAATAGTGTCATTTTGACCACCTAACAAATAGCTTTTAAAAGATTTGTCTATCGCTTTAGTCTAGTGCATTTCCTTATTTCTCTTGTATCTACATAGGAAATAAATAATAAAAGTATACATATATTTATGCTTATCTTGATTAGCATGAAATGCTTAGAATAATGTAGGTAGAGAGCTTGTGGATGGAAAATATAATAGAGCCATTTTTAAGAAAAACAAAATTTTCGAAAATTTTTCCATGTAAAGTGTAGTTAGGGGTGGGGGAATTTTCTTGAAAATCTTCGTGTCGCATCCTTGGAAGATACCAAACTTAAATATCAAGTTTGGTATTTAACGGTCTCTTCGTTTTTGAGCTATGGTGTCCACACACACAAACGCACACACACACACACACACGCACGGACACACCTTTTTGCAGAAATGTTTTTTTTTTTTATTCAGGGAATTCCAAAACATGTATTTCCAGTGAAATCTCGGTATCGAATTTTTGGGTGCACTACAATACCTTCTCTATACACTATGTTCATAGCACATGTATAGAAAATAAAAGTGTATGACATAAATTTTGTGGTCGATATCTACAAGTTTGGTGTAGTAAGCTTTTGACTATCTTATATGACCAGTTACGCAAAGGTCCTCTAGAATGAAGATAACTTCAGAGGTTTGCCAACCCTAAACGCCGCAGGTGTTTGTGTCGCCCTCCGTGGTGCAATGGTTACTATGCTAGCTTCATATATCCAAGGTCGTGGGTTCAAACCCGGTGGAGGAGGATGGATTTTTTCGGGCGTAAAATCCTTAGCATGGCTTTCTTCGGAAGGGAAGAAAAGCCATTGGTCGTCCCGTGTCGTAGATTTACGGCACGTAAAAGAACCTCAAGTCTGATAGAGAGGCTTCTGAGCAAAATTAAGCGGTCTTTCACGCCCAGTATAGAATGGGACTCTGAGAACCACAGTAGTTAAAGAGCGTCCATAAATAACACGCCATTTCCATTTTTTGCAGGCGTTTGCGGCCGTTCTCACGTTGAAAGAATCTTAGGTACACGCAATGACGGAGCTGGGATTTGGAATGCGGTAAACACAAGAAGAGCAACGCCGGCAACCGGAAGCCTTGGATTCCATCCGCGCAACTGACACGCACCACAAGCTTCCTTTTCCAGTAACTTCTACTGATGTCATTTACAGTTACATAAGGAACAGCTGTAAATTAAGTTAGTCAACCTTGAGTCACTCTTCGACTGCGAGTGTTAGCGCGCAGTGGTGCGAGTGAGCAGTGAGTGAGAAAATGTCAAATGTCTACGTGTCGAAGCGTTAAGTAAATTATTTTGCAGCAGTAAATCAATCACGACAATGTGTAATCAATTTTTAAGAGACTTTTTACCGCACAATAACCTCTTGTTCTTCTATAATTTCAGAAAAATATATTCCATGTTGACTATAAGGATGTACATTTATTGTAATTAAAATTCCCTTATAAACCATAATAAAATAAGCAAAAAGAATAACAAACTGTTAAAATATAAAAACCATAAATATATTCAAGTTTTTTAAGATACTACCTCTAAAATTATGTATTTTATTTGTGATGAAACATCCATTTTTGAGAAAATCTAAACGTTTCCATGTAGTTTGTAGTTTAAATATTTACTGTAGTTTGGAGTGGGGTGTTTTCTTTAAAACCTTCGTATCGGTTTCTTGAAAGATGAAATCAAATCACATACTCACACACACATAATTTTCTCCAAAACATGATGGCTTTCAAGACCGCTCGCCCCTGCCACTGGGCAATAACCAATGGCAAACAAAAGACGAGCCTGTACTAGAGGCGAGAGGCAACGTAGTAAAACCTGTTTCCTGAAGACTGGAAGACTCTATTTGTAAGTCAAGATTCGTGACTCAGTTAAGGGACCATTAAGTGGAAGACTTGGCAATTGCAAACCTCCTAATCCCAAGCTTTCGGCAGAGTGATATAATCTGAAAAATGCTATATGGACCTTTTCCGAAAAATGTGTGCTCTATTCACATGAATTTTTCTACACTGTTGTAACAAATTATTGTTAAAACATATTATTTTATCTACGTTATAATAATTGAGATAAATATCAGCAGAAATTAACTTAATTACTTGCCTCCTTGTAAGTAGAAGGAAAGTAATAGAATACGCTGGGCTAAAATGAGTCAAATCTTTTAAAAGCTGGTTGCTATGTAGTTGAAATCCGCTTTTATGCAGGGCCAGGAGTTTACAACTTTCCATTTAAAAAATGTTTAAGTATTTTAAATCTAAAACAAATAACAAGGAATATCTCAGAAATGGCCAATTCAACGAAAAAACGTATTTAATATAAATTGTGTGTTTTAACTGCATCTACATTTTTTGAGTAGTAAGTTTTGTGTATCTCTTACGGCTTACTACCTACACAAAATTCAGCAAAATTCATTCAGAATAAAGATGTCCTCAGAGGCTGTTCTCAGAAAACTCAAGATGTACATTTTAGTTGCCATAAAAATATCTTTAATATACGATATTTTAATCAAAATCGTTAGTCATTTTTGAGAAAATCAAAATTTTCGAAAATTTTCCCGTGTAAAGGGTAGTTGGCGGTGGGGGATGTTTTTTGAAAATCGTCGTGTTGCATCCCTGGAAGATATTAAACTTAAATACCGACTTTTTGTTTTTGAGTTATCGTGTTCAGATACACGGATCTTTTTCTGAAAATGCCTTTTTTTGGATACAGGAGACCCAAAACATACATTTCCGGTGAAATCTCGGTATCGAAATTTTGAGTGCATTACAATACCTTCTCCATACACTATGTACATAGTACGTGTAGAGAATGTAAACATTTTGTGAGTAAAGGATGGACACAACAGTTTTTCGTGCACTACAACTAATGTTAAAATTATTTAAGCGTGTAAACGCAGTTGAATGTTCGGTTAAAAATTCACGATGACATTGCCTTTCCACTTAGATGTGCTTTTAAGTGTTCATTTCCAGGCTGTTTGATTCCATTTGTTCAACATTACTAATTAATGTCCAAAAGAGGTTTGATTTTACACATGGTATATTTGAGGTTATGGCCTTCCTGAGAAACTAATTATAAATATACAGGCAGTGCGAAATAGATGCCACTGGTGAAAGTCTTTTAAATAAATCAATAACCCAAACACTAAAAATTTTAAACCTTATTCCAGAAAGTGCCTTCCCGTCTATGATATGGAACGAACTGCATTCCACCCCAAAATTCGATACCAAAAATTGACTAGAAATAGTTTTGGGATCTCCTGAATCCTAAAAACATTTTTACTTTCTCTACAGTACCATGTTCATAGTATATAGAGAAGGTATTGTAATGCTCCGAAAAAGTCGATACCGAATTTCAAGGGAAATACATGTTTTGGATCCCCCTGAATAAAAAAAAGCATTTATGGAAAAAGATCCATGTGTGTGTGCGTGTGTGTGTGTCTGTAAACAGCATGGCTCAAAAACGAAAAGACCATTGAAAACCTAACTTAGTATTTATTTTTGGTGTCTTGCAAGAAAGCGACACGAAGATTTTCAAGAAAATCCGTCCATCCCCAACTACCCTTTACATGGAACATTTTGTCGAAAATTTTGATTTTCCCCAAAATGGTTCTAACGATTTTGATTAAATTATCGTATATTAAAGATATTTTACCTGACAAATAGGATGTATATCTTGAATTTTCTGTGAATACCCTCCGAAGACTACTTTATTCTGGAAGAATTTTACGAAATGTTCCATATCTGCTAAACGGTAAGATATAGACAAAAACTTACCATACAAAAATATAGAGCACATTAAAACACAAAATTTATGTTACATACATTTTTTTCGTGGAGTTGATCTTTTTTGAGATATTCATTGATTTTGGTTTCAGCTTCAAAAACCTTATACGTTTTCATACAGGAATTTGTCAACTAGCGTCTATACAAACAAAGGAACTTCAGTCACTAAGCAACCAGCTTTTGACTATCACTTTAACCAATGCTACTCCTTTATTTCGCTTCTACTTACAAGGAAGCAAGTAATAAGACTATTTCTACTAATTTTTTTTCGGTTAGCATGAAGTAAATAGAAGCATTAGTCTTTTAACAATAATTTGTGGCAGAGATGTACAGAAGTCACGCAAATGGAACAAATCAGATTTTTAGAAAAACGTTCGGCAAGTATGCATGTATCAGTGAGCCGTATAACTCAAAAACGAAAATTCCCTTGAATAAGAAACTTGGTATTTATTTCAGCATCTTGCAACAATATATTAGTTTGATTAAAATACCATTTTTTAAAATGTTTTATGTAAATGAAAGATATATATTTAATCCTCTGGGAATAAAATCTACAGACGTCTTCATTCTGAATAATTTTGCATAACTGGTAAATTGTACGAGATACACAAAATCTTACTACTCATATAGTGTAGATCTCTTTGTCATATACATTTCTGTGAAGTTAACCATTTCCGAAATATTCCTTGGTATTGGCTTCAATTATATAATACTTGAAACTTTCAAATGGGAATTTATAAATTTTGTTATTTTATTCCTGGCCAGATACAAAGAGAGCCGAATTTCAATCCTGTGTTTTTAAAAGATTTGATTATCGGTTTAACCTAGTGTATTCCCTTATGTTTCTCCTACTTACAAGGAAGCAAGTAATAAGATAATATCTGCTAATGTTTATCTCGTTTAGCAGGAAGTAGACAGAAGAAATAATCTTTTGTAAGAATAGTTTGTTTGCAAAAAAAAAAAAAAAAAAAAAAAATAAAAATGTAAATGGAGTGTTATTTATGGACGCTCTTTATTTAACTGCTGTAGTTCTCAGCGTCCCATTCTATATTGGGCGTGAAAGACAGCTTAATTTTTCTCTATCAGGCTTGAGGTTCTTTTACGTGCCATAAATCTACGACACGGGACCAACGGCTTTACTTCCCTTCCGAAGGAAGCCATGATAAGGATTTTTACACCCGAAAAAATCCATCGTCCTCCGCCGGGTTTGAACCCGCGACCTTGGGTATATGAAGTCAGCATGGTAACCATTACACCACGGAGGGCGTTGTTTGCAGAACAGTTAGAGAAAAAATCTGAATTGAACAAAACAGATTTTTCCTAACTTCATATACCTAAGGTCGCGGGTTCAAACCCGGCGGGCGTAAACACTCTTAGCATGGCTTTCTTCGGAAGGTTAATAAAGCCGTTGGTCCCATATCGTAGATTTACGGCACGTTAAAGAACCTCAAGTTTGATAAAGAGGTCTCTGAGCATAACTACTGTCTTTCACGACCATTATAGAATGAGAACCAGAGCAGTTAAAGGGCGTCAATAAATTAAAAAAAAAACAAAAACAGACCTTTAATTTTGAATTAACAACTCAACCTGAGAGACAGGTTGAACTTTATTACTTTCTACGCTCTATGTACATAGTGTATAGGGATGGTATTGTATTGCACCAAAAAATTCGATGCCGAAATTTTACCGGAAATACATGTTTTAAGACCTCCTGAATCCAAAAAAAACATATTTTTAAAAACATGTGTGTGTGTGTGTGTGTCTGTGTACACAGCTAACACACCAAACCTAAATTCCAACTTTCGTTTTTGAGCTAGCTGCTCACAAACACACACACACACACACACACACACACACACACACATACGGACCTTTTTTCGAAAAATGCTTCTTTGGATTCAGGGAGACCCAAAACATGTAATTCCGGTGAAATCCCATTATCGAATTTTGGGTGCTTTACAATACCTTCTCTATATATTATGTAATTAGTACGTGTAGAGAAAGTAAAAATAACGTAAAAAATATAAATAAAAGGTTTGATTGCCGAACAGCTAGAGGACATCTTGTGAATGGAATATATTAGATGTTTTCCCTTCTACTTACAAGGAACCAAATAATGAGAATTTTTTTAGAATCAGAATTTTTGAGTGGATTGCAGATTCTGTCTCTCCTATTTACTGTTCACCACTCTTGAGCTTATTGCGATATGAGGACAAGCGAAAAAGTCTAGAGGGTTACTCGAGATGTATTTCCTATTAATATTTTCTATATGACCGAGTTTATCAATATCTCGTGACTGCATGAAGAAGCAGACGCATGTGTTTCCATTCTGAGAGAGCGAAGGAGCACAAAACAAACGTTGCAATATACTCTAGTCGATTTTCTTACGGTGACTGCCTGCTTATCAAACATCGCGACATATTGGCTTTTAAGTGGAAACGAAAATACTGCAGACGCGTAGTGGTACCAGCATTTTGAAGCAGTTGGGCTTAATGCAATCTTTAAAATATTATTATTTTCTCTACTGAGTGCCATGTACAGACTACCAAGATTTCACCGGAGATACGATATTGGGTGGAATAAAATACCTGTACATTGTACATGGGTTAAAAAAATAACATTTGACGAATTAATAATTAGGAAATACTAAACAAAGAAATAAGTAAATAAACAACACTTAATGTAGGCATCTGGGTAGTGTGGTGGTAGCATGTCTGACTCACGTTCAGTAGGTTGCGAGTTCGAATCTCACTTAGGTCGTGTTACCCGTATTAGGCTTTTTTTCCTTATCCTGAGCAGACGAATGTCGAGTAACTTTAAGCTCCATGGACCACGAGATCGTCTGAGCATAATTTCACCAAGTTCATACATCGTCCGATGTGATCAACCAGGTACGTAAAAAAAAGTCACTTTTAATAATGAATACATTTTTAACTGTAGAAGGACAAGGCTGTAACAATAAGAATTAGAATAATTATGATAGTAAGAATTGTAATAATAAGAATTATAATAAGAAGAAGAATTGTAATAATAATAATTATAATAAGAATAATTGTAACAATAAGAATAATTGTAATAAGAATATTTGTAATAAAAGAATTGTAATAATAAGAACTGTAATAATAAGGAGAACTGTAATAATAAGAATAATTGTAATAATAAGAAGAATTGTAATAATAAGAACTGTAATAATAAGAAGAATTGTAATAATAAGAATAATTGCAAATAATAAGAACTGTAATAATAAGAATAATTGTAATAATAAGAAGAATTGTAATAATAAGAACTGTAATAATAAGAAGAATTGTAATAATAAGAATTGTAATAATAAGAATAATTGTAATAATAAGAAGAATTGTAATAATAAGAAGAATTGTAATAATAAGAAGAATTGTAATAATAAGAACTGTAATAATAAGAAGAATTGTAATAATAAGAAGAATTGTAATAATAAGAACTGTAATAATAAGAATAATTGTAATAATAAGAACTGTAATAATAAGAATAATTGTAATAATAAAAAGAATTGTAATAATAGGAATCATTGTAATAATAAGAAGAATTGTAATAATAAGAACTGTAATAATAAGAAGAATTGCAATAATAAGAACTGTAATAATAAGAAGAATTGCAATAATAAGAACTGCAATAGTAAGAATAATTGTGATAATAAGAATAATTGTAATAATAATAAGAACTGTAATAATAAGAATAATTGTAATAATAATAAGAACTGCAATAATAAGAATAATTGTAAGAATTATAATATTATTATTAATTATATTATTATTAATATTATTGATTTAATTGTTTTTATACAAGCCGTGAGTAGGACAGGAGTTGGAAAGGTAGAGACATACCACAAAATTCAATATCATAGCCGGGATTTGAACCACGGATCTCACGGTCTTTAGCCGATTGCTCTACCACTGAGCTATCATGCCGCCATGTTGCTATGGTAGGTCAGTGGTAGAGCAATCGGCTAAAGACCGGGAGATCCTTGGTTCAAATCCCGGCTATATCATTGCACTTTTCAGTCTGTCACTATCTATACATTATTATGATTATTATTATTATTATTTAAAATATGAACTGTACCAGCCACATGACTTTCTCTAGCTGTCCGACAAACAAACTTTGCTGACCAAAGGTTATTCCATATCTACATCAAGCTTATCGATATAAGCATTAGTAAAACTGTCACATTACTCAATTCACAGTAAGTAGGAGAGAAGTAAGGGAATACGCTTGTCTAAAGTGATATTCAACTTTTTAAAATCCGGTCACTATGTGAAAGAATTGAATTCGGTTCTCTTTTGCATTCCCGGCAGTAAAACAAAAAGGATGAAATGAAAATTGACTTGACGCTAGAGAAGAGTTTAAGTGGTTTAAAATTAAAATAAATAAGAAATAATATTTCGGAAACAGTTAATTTTACAAAAACTGTATATGATATAAATGGTGTATTTCAAAGAGACCTATATTTTTGCATAGTAAACATTTGTCTGTCGGTTTATCAGTTATACAAATTGAATTAAGAATTAAGAGATATTCAAGTGCCATATCCGGAAAATTCAAGATATTCGTTTCGTCTGTTATGAAAATATCTTAAACATATGGCAATTTAATCAAAATCGTTAGTCATTTTTGAGAAAATCAAAAAAGTCGAAAAAATGTTCTATGTAAAGGGAATTTTCCCGAAAATCTTCGTGTCGCATCCTTGGAAGATACTTTACTTAAATGCCAAGTTTGGTATTCAACATACTTTCCGTTTTTGAATCATGCTGTCCAGACACACAGGTACATACATATAAACACACTGTTTTTTTACTTTCTCTACACATACTATGTACATAGTGTATAGAGAAGGTATTGTATTGCATCCAAAAATGCGATACCGAGATTTTACCGGAAATACATGTTTTGGGTCCCACTGAATTAAAAAAAACATTTTTGTGTGCGTGTGTGTGTCTGTGGACAGCATAGCTCAAAAACGAAAAGACCGTTAAATACCAAACTTGGTGTTTAAGTTTGGTATCTTCCAAGATGCGACAGGAAGATCAAGAAAATCCCCCACCCCCAACTACCCTTTACATGGAACTTTTTCGAAAATTTTGATTTTCTCAAAAATGGCTATAACAATTTTGATTAAAATATCGTACATTAATGATATTTACCTGACAAATACTATGTATATCTTGAATTTTCTGGGAATAGCCTCAAAAGACTACTTTATTCTGGATTAATTTTACGAAATTTTGCATAACTGCTAAACCGTAAGAAATGGACAAAAACTTACCACACAAAAATGTAGAGCACATTAAAGCACACATTTTATGTTGTACAATTTTTTTCGAGGAGTTGATTGTATTTTAAATATTCCTTGTTTTTAGTTTCAGCTTTGAAAACTTGTACTTTTCTCATACAGGAATTTGTCAATTCTTATCCATACAAACAAAGGAACTTCAGTCACCTAGCAACCAGCTTTTGACTTCACTTTAACCTATGATACTCCCATATTTCGCTTCTACTTACAAGGAAGTAAGTAGTAAGACTATTTTTGCTAATTTTTTCTCCATTACCATGAAGTAAATAGAAGAATAAGCTTATTAACAATAATTTGTTACACAGAAGTAGAGAAAGTCATGTGAATGGAACACATCAGATTTTTTTTTATTCACGAAACCCTAAAACATGTACGAGGGCCGTTCAGAAAGTAGCTTCCGATCGGTCACAGTGCGGGTAGTGGGGGGAGTAGCGACGCCATCTGTGCATTCACGCACTCAGCAGGTCAGTCGGCATCAAGCCGTGGTCGAGTGAAAGTCGTACCTGCGCTAGTTTAGTGTTTGTGGCCGTTTGAAATGTGTACTGCAATAGAAAACCCCGCCAAATGTGAAGTGCGTGCTGTTATAAGGTTTTTTACAGCCAAAGGATATTCTGCAGCAGCTATTCATCGTGAGCTTTGTGCCGTGTACGGACCAAGAGTTATGAGTGAAGGAGTGGTCCGTGAATGGGTAAGTTTATTTAAAAGTGGACGAGAAAACGTTCATGATGAAGAGAGGAGTGGTAGACCATCATTGGTCACGGACGAACTCGTTCAGACAGTTGATGCAAAAGTTCGTGAAAACCGACGTTTCACAATGTCGGAGTTGTCTACTGATTTTCCACAGATTTCTAAGACTCTCTTGTACGAGATAGTGACAGCAAGATTGGGTTACCGTAAGTTCTGTGCACGATGGGTGCCCAAAATTCTTACCGACCACCACAAAACTCAAAGAATGGCCTCTGCATTAGACTTTCTGTCACGTTATGAGGCCGAAGGTGAACCATTGTTAAACAGAATCGTGACCGGGGACGAAACCTGGATTAAGTACGTGAACCCTGAGGCAAAAGAACAATCAAAGATGTGGGCACATTCAAATTCGCCTACCAAACCAATAAAAGCCCGGCAAGATTTTTCTGCTCGAAAATTGATGGCAACGGTGTTTTGGGATACAAAAGGGGTGTTGTTGGTTGAATTCATGGAACGTGGGACGACCATTAATCAAGACGTGTACTGTGAAATACTAAAACAATTACGACGGGCTATACAGAACAAACGCCGTGGTATGCTGACTTCCGGTATCGTTTTTTTTTTGCACGATAACGCCCGTCCTCACTCTGCTCGCAGAACAACAGCCCTTCTTGAGTCCTTCAAGTGGGACGTTGTCAACCATCCACCTTACAGCCCAGATCTGGCGCCAAGCGATTATCACCTCTTCATGCATATGAAGAAATGGCTCGGGTCCCAGCGGTTTGATGACGACGAAGAGCTCAAAGATGCGGTCACAGGCTGGCTCCAGGCACAAGCGGGTGATTTTTATGCAGAAGGAATTTCAAAGCTTGTGAACAGATACGATAAGTGCCTCAATCGTTATGGAAACTATGTAGAAAAATAGTGCAAAGATGTAGTTGTAAGATGTATATATTAAAATATTTTTATTTAACTTGGTGAATTTCTTGCAATCAACCGGAGGCTACTTTCTGAACGGCCCTCGTATTTGCGATGAAATCTCGGTTGGTGAAATTCAATACCGTATCTATCTGCCGTGTACATTATGTATATGTACATTGTGCTAGACAAAGTATGATAGATGAGAACCTTTTTAATTATCTGTCAATCTAAACGGTGACTTTATTCTCTAAAAATAAAGACTGTGTAATTGAAGTGGAAAGCATATTAACTTTCTCCGTGTCTTTACATTGTACCTGTATGTCATCACGAACTCTAGTACACGTCTGGGAACCACTTTTTAATAAGCGCGAACCTTTCACAGTTTATGTCGATATGCAAGAGGGAAACCACGAAGGTTGTTTTCGCTTACAAGGCCACCGATCTGCGTATATTTAGATTTACCCCGTGGAGTTCTGCAATTTTTAAAACATACGAAGGAAATACGTCGCTTTTTAGCCACCCGATATGCTAAATTTATGTTTCCATTTACATAGTAGTTGCTATTAATTATTCTTACAAAAATAATTACGTTCTCTACGCGTACTGTTTGCATAGTATATAGAGAAGGTATTGTATTGCACTCGAAAATTCGATACCGAGATTTCACCGGAAATATACGTTTTGGGACTCCATGAATCCAAAAAGTGTATTTCTATAAAAAGGTCCGTGTGTGTGCGCGTGTGCGTGCCTGTGTATATGTGTGCGTGTGTGTGTATGTGTGTGTCTGTGGACAGCATGTCCAAAAACGAAAAGACCATTAAATACCAAACCTAGTACTTAAGTTTTGTATCTTCTAAGGATGCGACACTAAGACTTTCAAGAAAATCCTTACCCTAAACTATTCTTTACATTGAAAATTTTCGAAAATTTTGTTTTTCTCAAAAATTGCTCCAGAAATTTTGATTAAAATACCACATATAAGAGTCATTTTCATCACAAATAAAATGTATATTCCGCATTTTCTTGGCTTCTGAAGATCTGTTGTTTCAGCATGAATTTTACTGAATTATACATAATGGGTAACTCGAAAGAACATAGACAAAAAAAAAAATGTAGATTGTGTTTTGAAGAGTAGACTGTTTTCGAGATATTCCTTGTTAATAGTTTCAGTTTTAAAATACCCAAAGAACCGGATTTTAAGGCCATAGCAACCATATTTTAAAATATTTTGCTGTCAGTTTAGCTAGTCTATTTCCTCATTTTCCTTCTAATTACAAGGAAATAGAAATACGACCATTTCTGCTAATTTTTATTTTGACTATCATGAAGTGGATAAAAGAATAAGCTCTTAGCAATAATTTGTTACGAGGATTTAGAGAAAGTCATGTGAATGGAACACAATCAATTTTTTTCTCTCTCCCTTTTGTCTTAATAATATACTTTTTGTGTAGAAAATTGTAATTTCATTTTCCTTTCCAGATATGAAAGGAAATATTCTTTCCCTAACAATGCGTAGATGCCACCGAATGCCTACAGCACTTAAAGAAATGAAAAAAAATGAAAAATTAAACCAATAACTAAAGATATATTGGAATATCACAAAGTAATATGAAATAAATTTTCCTTTTAAAAAAACTCTATTTATATGTAACATTTTCTCTTTATTTTTTATGGTTTATTAATTACACAGAACTATAAAGGGAAGGGCAAGACAAAATATTGTTGAAATGTCTAGATATTTGTTTATTTGTCATATAAATGTATTCAACCCTGTAATATTATAATTAAAATAATTGGGAAATTGACAAGAAAATAAAAATAACCAAACTTTTGCACGTTGGATTAGTTTAGAGGCAGAGAAAGCAACATAGTGTGTGTGTGAGTGAGAGAGAGAGAGAGAGAGAGGTATTGTATTGAACACTTTCGCGTTTTAAGACTGGAAGATATAAACGAAATTTGGTATTTATTTAAAATTTACTTTCAATTAATCTGCTCAAAGACACATACAATTTTATTGATCTAAATAATTTTCAGTCACTTCTTACAGCCTATTTCATATAGATTCGTAATTTTTATATTTTTTGAGGTTAATAAAGGATATCGTGTGTAACTGATGCACTGTGTTTATTTTTACTTTCTCTAGCCCCATATGTACACATATGTACAATGTACATAGGGATAGAGAACTATTGTATTCCACCCAAAAGTTCGATACCGAAATTTCACCGGAAATATGTGTTTTAGGACCCCCTGTATCCAAACGATTTTGATTAAAATATCATATATTAAAGATATTTACCTACCAAATAAAATGTATATCTTGAATTTTCTGGGAATAGCTTCTGAAGACCTGTTTATTCTGGGTGAATTTTGCTTAATTTGGCATAACTAATTACCCGTAAGAGATAGACAAAAAATGTAGGTCTTGTTAAAATACACAAGTTATGTCATATACGTTTTTCTAGTGGAGCTTACCGTTTTCGAGGTACTCATTGTTATTAGTTTCAGCTGTGAAGTACTTATACTTTTCTCAGACGGGAGTGTCCGTTTTCTTTTGTTCTACTCCTGGCCAAGAAAAGAAGCGATTTGTAATGACAATCGCATAACGACACTTTTAAAACATTTGACTATTGGTTTATTAGCCTAGTGAATCCCCTTATTTTCTTCCTACTTATAAGCAACTAAATAATAAAAGCATTGTGCTAATGAGTACCACGATTAGCAAGGTGCAGAAAGAAGAAGAATCTTATGTATGAAGTTTGTAGAACAGCTAGAGAAAGTCATGTGAGTGTAACGCATCAGATTTTTATTACTACCACACAAAGTAGGATAGACTGACTTGACATTAAAATTAAAAATGTTTGTAACTTTTTAAAAATGTTGAGGATAACACCGAAATCCGTCGAAACCTTCATGAGAAGAAAAGGATATCATGCGCCGTGCTGACAGAACGCATCCTAAAGAAATATGTTAACAACTGAACATCGCTGCTAGGTTAGACTTCATGTTTTAGAGTCACGACATTGCGCATGTGCGCTAGCATTCTTCTGGTAATGTGAAATCGAAACTACCTGCATTGTTTTTCTGGCAGCTATATCCGTATGTTGTAGAAGACTGCGCATAGGAATGATAGTAACTCAGATTTTTGATTTTTACTTTCTCTTCTACATTTAATATATAGACTTAAACGGAAATAAAGGTTTTGAGACTCCCTGAATCCACAGAATGTATGTTTACTTTCTCTACAAGTACTATGTACATAGGTATAGAATTCCACCCAAAATTCAATGTCAAGATTTCACCGGAAATACCCGTTTTAGTGTCCCCTGTATAAAAACAAATTTTAGAAAAAAATCCATACGTGTGTCCGTGAACAGAGAACTTGGTATTTGAGTTTAATATATTTTAAGAATGTGATACGAAGGTTTTCAGGAAAATCTCCGCATCTCGAGCTACCTTTTACATGGTAAATTGTACGAAAATTTTGATTTTCATAAAATTTACTATCAAATTTAATTAAAATACAGTATATTAAGTATATTAACATTACAAACAAAAAATACTTTTTTGGGAATAGCCTCTGAAGATATCTTTATTCTGGGTGAAGTTTACTGAATGACTTATAGAAAACAAAACCGGGCTTGTTGGCCGTGGTCCACTGGGCTTCTCCCCTTGTTCCCCAGACGTTTCGCCTACGTCTGCGGTAGGCATCTTCAATGGCGTTTAGATCTCCGTGGCCTCTCAATAGAGACTGTCTGAGAAGTATACGCCATTGTTGATGCTTGTCGCAGACGTAGCCGAAACGTCTGGGGAACAAGGGGAGAAGCCCAGTGGACCACGGCCAACAAGCCCGGTTTTGTTTTTTATACGTCATTCTAACACCGGCCGTAAAAGCCTTAGAATTGCAATGAAGTTTGCTGAATGTTGTGTAACTGGTAAGCCGTAAGAGATAGAGAAAAACTTACCACACTAAAGATGCAAGTCTCCTTAAAACAAATAACTTATATTCATACACATTTTTACTTTCTCTACACATACTATGTACATAGTGTATAGGGAAGGTATTGTAATGCACCCGAAAATTCGATACCGAAATTTCACCGGAAATACAGGTTTTGGGCTCCCCTAAGTCCAAAAAAAGCGTATTTGGAAAAAGGTTCGCATGTACGCGTGTGTGCGTATCTGTGTGTGTGTCTGTGGACAGCATAGCTCAAAAACGAAAAGTCCGTTAATATCAACTTTGTTATTTAAATTTGGTATCTTCCAAGGAAAGATTTTCAAGAAAATCCCTGCTTACTAAACTACTCTTAAAAAGGAAATTTTTTCGAAAATTTTGATTTACTCAAAAACGGTTCTAACGATTTTGATTAAAATCTCTTATATTTAAGGTATATACATGTCAAATAAAATGTATATCTTGAGTTTTCTGGGAATAGCCTCTGAAGACTACTTAATTCTGACTGAATTTTGCGAAATTTTGTATATCTGCTAACCGTAAGAGATGGACAAAATCTTACTCCAGAAAATTGTAGAGCACATTAATACACACGATTTATGTTATATACATTTTTTTGTTGAGGGGGTCGTTTTTTCGATATTCCTTGTTTTTGATTTCAGCTTTGAAAAACTTATAGCTTTTTCATACAAGAATTTGTCAACTCCTGTTCATACAAACAAAGGAACTTGGGTCATATAAAAACCAGCTTTTGACTATCACTTTAACCTATGGTACTTCGCTTCTACTTACAAGGAAGCAAGTAATAAGCCTATTTCTGGTATTTTTTTCTCAATTAGCATGAAGTAATAAGAAGCATAACCTTTTTAACAATAATTTGTTGCAGAAATGTAGAGAAAATCATGTGAATATAACACAGATTTTTTTTTACTGTTTCATTTATATAGCCACCTTAAACCTCTAAGTTCATATCGGGGGCTTTTGCAACAGAAACACTCGTCTGTGTTCTTTACGTTTGGTTTAAATCATTTTATTTCACTCAAATTCGCACTCATACACTCCCACATATGTACTTCCAGACTCTGAGGGTGATAGGGAAAAAAATCTAGTTAAAGAAAAATTCCCCGCCCCAGCCGAGAATCGAACCCTCCGAATGAGAAGTCAGCTCGGTGACCACACGGCCACGGAGGCAGTCAAAGAAAAACATTGTTAAACATTTTATTCTTCTATGTGATCATACTAATCGAAATAGACATTAGCAGGAATTGCCTGGGTTCTTGTAAGTAGAAGGACAAAAATCTAATGTGTTCCATTCAGATAATGTCCTCTAGCTGTTCGGCAAACAAAATGTTCATTTTGAGGATTACTTTTCTATCTACCTTAAGATAAACATAAGCAAAATTAGTCTTATTACTAACTGGGAAATAGTCTCCTCCTTTAAAAGCCGAACGTTACAAGAAACAATTGAAATTCCAATCTCTTTGCTTTCCAGAAGTAGAGAAACGAGAAGAAAAATGTCTTCCCATTTAAGAAAAGTTTAAGGGTGGTTCGAACCGAAATTTCCTATTGGAAAAGGGTCCTAACCTGAGTAGGAGATGGAGCAGCAGGTCTCTGTCCCCCGCTGCCAGACGGACAATGCGTAATCCGATGCGATGGAATCAATAATCCGGAATATCACGAAAACGGTTAACTCTACAATGAATGTATATAACATTGAGAAGCTATTGTATTCCACCCGATAATTCGATACCAAGACTTCATCGGAAATGCAGGTTTTGGGTTTTCCTGAACCCAAAAAAACCAAGGTTCGTGTATGCGCGTATGTGTGTGGACATCATAACTCAAAAACAAAAAGACCGTTCAATACCAAACTCGACACGACACGAAGATTTTCAAGAAATTCCTCCCACCACAAACTACCCTTTAAGTACAAACAGTTTTGAAAATTTTAATTTTCTCAAAAATGGCTCTAACGATTTTGATTAAAATATCGTACATTTAATATATTCACATGACAAATAAAATGTATATCTTAAATTTTCTAGTAATAGCATCTGAAGAATACTTTATTCTGGATGAATTTTACAGAATTTTGCATAACTGCTAAACCATAAGAAATGGATAAAAACTTACCACACAGAATATGTAGAGCACGTTAAGACACTCAATTTGTGTTAAATACATTTTTTTCGTGGAGTTGATTTATTTTGAGATATTCCTTGTTTTTGGTTTCAGCTTTAAGAAACTTACACTTTTCTCATACAGGATTTATCAACTCCTGTCCATACAAACAAAGGAATTTCAATGACATAGCAGCCAGCTTTTGAGTATCACTTTAACCTATGGTACTGCCTTATTTCCCTTCTACAAGGAAACAATAAAAGACTCGATTTCTCTAATAGAATGAAGTAAATAGAAGCATAAGCTTTTTAACAGTAATTTGTTGCAGATATGTAGAGAAAGTCATGTGAATGGAACATCAGATTTTTTTGTGTAGTAATTATTTGTATCTCTCCTACAGCTTGCCAGTTATGCAAAAGTCATCCAGATTTAAGAGGCCTTCAGAGGCTATCCCCAGAAAATCCTAATATACGTTTCCTTTGTCTTAAAAATATCTTATATATAAGGTATTTTAATCAAAATCGTTACAGCTATTTTTGAGAAAATCAACATTTTAGAAAAAATGTTGAGCTTCATATTAAACGGTCTTTTCATTTTCGAGGAATGCTACCCACAGACACACACAAAGACGACACCTCGTACATTTTTCTAATTTATTTTTATTAAGGGGGTCTCTCTCACTGTATAGAATTTTTGGTTGCAATACAATACCTTCTTTATAGACTATAGTATCTTTCAGGGTTTGGTGATATCTTGGTACTATAAATTATAGAGAGTTTATAGTTGATTAATTATAAACCAAAGTTTAATATCAACAAACAAAAGACAGGCAATATGTCCCTAACTTGAGTTCACTGCAAAAATGTTTGTTATAAAAAGGATGACCTTGAAACTAGATCTTTCACTGTTTACAAAGTATCTGCATTCTTTTCTCCAAAGGGTGTCAAAAAGATCTTCTAAAGGCTATCAAAACTGCATACATGTCTCAAAGGTTTACACTGGGTTCTGAGAGGCATATTTACCGGTAGAAAGCGCACTTGTTTTAGCATTAATTAAATGAGCTTCGATAAGTAGGCGGGGCCGTGGTTGAGTGGTTAGTCCACACACACCTAGGCGGCCCGGTGTCGATCCCAAGAGAGTTGACGAAGCGGTGTCTGGGCGCGTTTTCTCCGGTTTCCTCCACCATTTGCTCCATCATCACTTTTCTAATCATCGATTTTGCTTACATTCCATATCATCCACTTCATCATGTTCATCCCTGGCATGAACAGGTTCTCCATTCTGTTGTTTCGCAGCGACTCCCCGAAGGGCTTCTGATTCCTAAGCATTGGCTTAAAA
Source organism: Hymenopus coronatus (assembly GCA_030762935.1). Taxonomy (NCBI): domain Eukaryota; kingdom Metazoa; phylum Arthropoda; class Insecta; order Mantodea; family Hymenopodidae; genus Hymenopus; species Hymenopus coronatus. Next base: position 127,216,601 of record CM060890.1, read on the forward strand.
GTTCTAGGGAGGTGTCGGTTCTACAATTACAGGGAGGGTAAGCCTATTACGAAACGAAACCTTGATGAAAAAGACGGAGACAGTCAAGGTCACCTTTGTCAGTCCCCCACTGGCAGGTTTTAACTTGAAAAAGCCCCATTGAGTTTTGCAACTCTTTTACCGCACGATAGTGTATCTACATATATTAAATACAGAACATTTGTTAACCTGAAATAGATGGTTGAGATGGTGTGGTCAAAAGTGGTATTTAGAAGCGTTTTTGAGCATTTCACGGGCGGTTTTTGTTGAGGCATGGAAAGAGAGTAGGAATAAGAGAAGGCGGTAACTTCAGAGAGACCGCGTGGCGATCACAAAGGGCCGATCGAAACTCAAACACTCTCCTAAATTTCACTTTGGTTCAAGAGCGTTTCAATTTCTGTGCATCAGATAGCTAACTTTGCAGCCTGAACGAAATCCCAGATTCGACCAAAGTGGATGCCTTGCGTGTTAATGTGTTTCCTAAGAACAATTTTATCAGAACCGGCTATTTGAAGGCGCCGCTATATATTTTTGTATGCGACAAACTGAGTCATAGGAAATGAAAATTTAGATCCAATATAACACTTTTCCTTTCATACTTCACACATATAATAATTAGGGAAAGTACTGTATTTCACCCAAAAAGTCTATGTCCAAATTTCACAACAAATATACTTTTGAGATCATTTGAATACAAACAAACATTTAAAAAAGGTGCTGTGTGTATATTTCTCTGAATAGTATAACTCAAAAATCTGATGTGTTTCATTCATATGACTTTCTCTGCATATTTTAAAAAGTTATTGTTACTAAGTTTAAAAACCAAACTTGGCATTTAGATTTGCTATCTTCCAAGGATGCGAAACGAAGATTTACAAGAAAATTTCTCCACCCCCAACTAACCTTTACATGGATCTTTTTTTCGAAAAGTTTGATTTTTTAAAAAATGGCTCTAAATTTTGATTAAAATATCGTATATTACATATATTTACCTGAGAAATAAAATGTATATATTGAATTTTCTGGGATTAGCCTCTGAAGACTATTTATAATGGATGAATTTTAGACAATTTTGCATAATAGCTTAACCGTAAGATGGACAAAAGCTTATCACACAAAAAAATGTAGAGCACGTTAAAATACACAATTTATGTTATATATATTTTTTTTTTCATGGATTTGATAGTTTTTGAGACATTCCTTGTTTTCGGTTTCAGCTTTAAAAATACAGGAATTTGTCAACTCTGGTCTATAAAACAAAGGAACTTCAGTTAAATATCAACCAGCTTTTGATTATCAGTATAACTTATGGTACTCCTTTGTTTCGGTTCTACTTAGAAGTAAGCAAGTAATAAGAATATTTATGATAATTTTTTCTCGATTAGCATGAAGTAAATAGAAGAATAAGCTTTTTAAGAATAATTTGTTGCAGAGATGTAGAGAAAGTCATGTGAAGGGAAAACATCTGTATATACTGTGTGTTTCTTAGCAGTAACAAAGCAGAGGAATAACTTCCTAGAGCCTGAAACACTGCATTCAGTGTCTGGCTCGTGACCACCAAGATTCTACTCCCACCACTTTTCAAAACATTACCGCAGCCATTATGTGCCAGAGAACTGCACTGCAGACGCCGCTACTGGACATACGACTGCTAGTTGATTTAGACGATCCTCTCTGCTGAAAAAATGAGACTTACAGAAAAATCTGATGTGTTCCATCAACATGACCTGCTCCACATCTCTGCAACAAATTATTGTTAAAAAGCTTGTGATGCTGTTTACTTCATGCTAATTGAGAAAAAATTAGCAGAAGTAGTCTTATTGCTTGCTTCTTTGTAAGTAGAAGCGAAATAAGGGAGTACCATAGGTTAAAGTGATATTCAAAAGCTGGTTGCTATGTGACTTTTTTATATGGACAGGAGTTGACAAATTCCAATATGAGAAGCTGAAACCAATAACAAAGGATATCACAAAAATGACCAACTCCACGAAAAAATAGTATATAACATAAATTGTATGCTTTAAGTGCTCTACATTTTTGTGTGTTAAGATTCTGTCTATCTCTTACGGTTTAGCAGGTATGAAAAATTCCCTAAAATTCATCCTAAATAAACTAGTCTAGAGCAACGGTTCCCAACCGGTGTGACCCGGCACCCTAGGGTGCCGCGTGATTGGCTAAGGGGTGCCGCGAAATATTGAGATAAACAAAAAAAAATACCTTCTACTGAAGCCTTAAGTCTTGTAAGGTCTTGAAATAAAATAAGTCAAATCAATTACTCTCATGCACGGCAGATTGTGATAGTGGTCGATTCATTTCAATAATTCAGTTATACTAGTATCCCACAGATGGCATTACAGCTATTCCCTGCCGAACATTCCCGAGACTACTCGCTTCCTCACGAACATTCCCGAGGCTTCGACATGAATATATAAAAGTGTACGCCGCTTGGGACTTTCAGTTGTCTTCCTCGCGTTGATTCACAGTGTTTAGCTATGGATAGTTCATTGTTAAACGTAAACGCCAGGACAGTGAAAGTGAACAGTCGGCTCCTACTGCTTGCTTTAAGAAGCCAAATCTTACAGTTTCTCCCGGACCGTCGAATTCACCACATAAAGAAGACAAACGAAAGAAAAGAACATACCAGGACAGTTACTTAGCGTATGGATTTAAGTGGAATAACAACGAGGAAAACCCTATCCCTGTGTGTTTAGTTTGTGGCGAAACACTTAGCAACGAGGCCATGGCACCTAGCAAACTGAAGCGGCATCTTACAACAAAGCATCCTAGTGTGTCACAGAAAAGTGTAATGTATTTTTCACATATATTAGAAGGGGAGAAGAAAACAGCTGTGCGAATGGTAAAGAGAATGACCATAGGTGATACTGCTCTTGAGGCCTCATTTAAAGTAGCAGAACTGATAGCTAAAAAAAAGAAACCTCATACTCTTGGAGAGGAAATCATTGGCCCTGCATGTCAAGTTATAGTTTCAACAATACTTGGCGAAGGAGCAGCTAATCAAATTTCGAAAGTTCCTCTGTCCAACAACACAATCAGCCGCAGGATATCTGAAATGGCAAGCAATATCAACGAACAAGTCACGGAGAATATAAAAACTTATAGAACATTTGCTTTGCAAGTAGATGAGAGTTTCGATATTGGTGACAAACCGCAACTCCTTGGTTTTATCAGATGTATTGATGAAAAAGGTATTAGTGAACAGTTTCTGTTCTGTAGACCGCTGGAGACTACAACCACAGGCCATGATATTTTCGTGGAAAGACTGTTGTGGTATATGTACAGATGGTGCACCATCTATGTCTGGGAAAATTAAAGGTTTTACTGCCAGAGCTCTCAATGAAAATCCATCCATTATTATAACTCACTGTTTTCTGCATAGAGAGGCATTAGTCGTGAAAGCGTGTAATGAAGATTTTGCTGAAGTGTTCAACCAAATTGTGAAAATAGTGAACTATATGAAGTCTTGACCTTTAAAGTGCAGAATTTTTTTACAGTTTTGTCGCGCAACGGATGCAGCTCATACCTCTTTGTTACTTCACACAGAAGTAAGGTGGTTGTCGCGGGGTCGTGTATTGAGCCGGTTTCTCGAACTTAAAGAACAGCTAAAAACTTTTTTTAAGGATGAAAGTCAAGACACATTTCATGAGCTCTTACTAAGTGATTCTTGGTGTTTTGTACTGTAGTATCTGGCAGATATTTTTCATAAGCTGAATGAACTGAATGTTTCGATGCAGGGTCGACATGAAACAATAATCTCCTCAACCAATAAAATGAAAGGTTTTAAAAGAAAATTTAGTTCTTGGAAGTCTGCAGTTCAAAAAGGAGATTTGTCGAACTTTCCATCTCTTCTTAATGTGGCAGGAGATAAAGATCTGGGTAAACTGAAACACCGCATTTCTGATCACTTATCAAGATTGCAAGATGCAATAGATGCGTACTTTCCAACTATTTCCACTACGAATCTCGACTGGGTTGTCTCACCATTTGATTTCGTAGATAGTCCAGAGGAAATAGATTTCACTGCTTGCGAACGAGATGAATTTATTTATCTTTGCGCTGATTCCACACTCAAAGGTAAGTTCACCAAGAGTGAGGCGTCGGTGACCAATTTTGGGCTTCAACGGAGAGAGGAGTACCCTAACTTAATGAAGAAAGCAATTAGCGCACTTTTGCCCTTTTCAACATCCTATCTATGCGAGCAAGCCTTCTCTGCTATTTAGACAATAAAATGCAAAGCAAGAAATAGACTGAATAACCTTGAGGATGATTTGCGTGTTTCACTGTCAACTGTAAGACCCGACATCACATATCTGTGCTCTAAGCATCAATCACAAGTTTCACATTAATCATTAATCGAACAAAATTTATTGATGTATTTTTACTCAGTGATTGTATTATGTTATGGTGTACGTTATTATTATATAATATTTCAATAAATTAACATATTAAGCTTAATTTTTTTTAATTCAAGGAAGGGTGCTCCTGGTGTTTAATGTTATTCCCGAGGGTGCCGTGAACTTCAAAAGGTTGGGAAACACTGCTTTAGAGGATATTCCCAGAAAATTCAAAATATATATATTATTTGCCATGTAAATATCTTTAATGTACGATATTTTAATCCAAATCGTAAGAGCCATTTTTCAGGAAATCAAGATTTTCAAAAAAAGTTCCATATAAAAGGTTGATAATCTTCGTGTCGCATTCTTACAAGATACCAAACTTAAATACCAAGTAAGACTTGAGTAAGACTGCCCACAGACACACACATGCACACACACATACACATATACACACATACACACATACATACATGCATGCATACATACATACAGACAGACAGACACACACAGACATTTTTTTGGACTCAGGGGGACCCAAAGAATGTATTTCCGGCAAAATTTTGGTATCGAATTTTGGGTCGAATGCAATACTTTCTCTATACACTTTATACATAGTACGTGTAGAGAAAGTAAACATTTGATTCATACAAACTTTAAGAGGAGCTAGAAAGTCTAATATGGCATTAAAGAGTGGCAGAAATTAATTTTTGACTGTCGTTCCTTCTGCCACGCAGACGCTGATTTTTGCCAAATTTGGATTTCTAAAACTCTGATGTGTTCTATTCAGATGAATAAACTGTACATCCCTGCAAAAAAAGTATTGTTAAAAAGCTTATTCTTCTAACTACTTCATGCTCTTCGAGATAAACCATAAGCAGAAATGGTCTTATTACTTAGTTCCTTAAAACTAATGGAATGGAATAAACAAAGCTATTCCGATAGTCAAATGTTTTAAAATGTGGTTGCTAGGGAATTGAAACAGTTGCTTTACGAGCCCAGGAGAGAAAGCTTTATGTATTTAATAACTGAACCCAATAAGAAGGAATATCTGGAAAACGACCTACTCCACGAAAAAATTGTATATGACATAGATTGTTTGCTTTAACGAGATCTACATTTTTTGGGCAATAAATTTTTGTTTATATCTTACGGTTTACCAGTTGTGCAAAATTTAATAAAACCATCAAGAATATAGAGATCTTCAGAGGCTATTCCCAGAAAGTTAAAGATATACATTTTATTTGCGAGTAAATATCTTTAATATAAGAGAGTTAATCTAAGTTGTTAGAGCCATCTTTGAGAAATCCAAAATTTTCGAAATAAATATTTTCCCTGTAAAGGGCAGTTAGGAGTGGGATATTTTCTTGAAAATCTCCGTATCTCATCTTTGAAAACACTGAACCTAAATATTAAGTTTGGTATTTAACATACTTTTTTGCCACACATATACACACCCGGACAGACACACACGGAGCTTTTTCTAAAAATTCTGTTTTTTTGGATTCAGGGGATCCCAAAACATGTATTTCCGGTGAAATCGCGGTATAGAATTTTGGCTGCAATAGAAAACGAACTCTGCCTCCGTGGTCGAATGTTCAGCGAGTTTACTTCTCACCCGGAGGTCCCGTTTTCGAATCTCGGCTGGGCCAGGGAATTTTTTTTTAACCAGAATTTTTCCCTATCTCCCACAGAGTCTGGAGAGTGTACGTGTGTATATTTGAGGAAATAAAACGGTTTAAACCCAACGTAAAAGGCTCTTTAGAAAAGGAGTTGTTTCTAATGCAAAGCCCCCGTTATAACCTTAGATGTTAAAGGGGGCTATAAAAATGAAAGAATAAAAAAAGAAGAGATTCTTGATTAGCATGTAGCCTATGAAGCATAGGTTTTTTAACAATAATTTGTTGAAGAGATCTAGAGAAATTCATGTGAATGGAATACATCAGATTTTTTTTTACTTTCTTTACATGCACTATGTACATGAAGGTGACCTGTGCCGCACCGGCGTGTCTATCAAACAACTCCTACCCCCCGCGACTGGAATATTCCAACAAACTGGCATCTCTCTTGAAGGCACGTGCCATTTGGTTATGCATGACTGCCTAATCCATGGTGGTTTTATGGCAGTTTTTGATGTGCCGAATTTAGACCTGAAAATTATATTCACGTATCACGTACGGTATGGCCAACAAGATCCACATCTTCGTTTGGTGTCGTTTTTTTGAAACATCCTGCATTTTATATCTCAGTGTTTATATATATTTTTATCGCCTGAAATTTCAGTGCACGGGTTTCTGTACCATCGCCATTGAAACGTGCACATTAGCCAGGGTAAAGGATAAGGGAATTTTCGCGTAATGATGCTCGTCAGTGGAAAAACTTATAAGAAACAAACATTTTCCGTTTTGCTTCCAGTGCTTATAAGTGGCCTACTATTCTATAGCGTAGGATTATTGTCCTTGCAGAATACATTCTAACTCAGTTACCACTAGGCCTGCACGATCTGTGTTACGCCTTCCGACCCGCGCTCTAGAAAAATAAACACCTTTTTTGGGAGATAATAACAAACCTGAAAACATACTATCTTAATAAGTAAAATTACAAGTCCAAAATTAAGCAATTGTTGATGGATATTTGTTACTACACTGCCCTTAATTACCAATATTTGCACTTATACCGCTAAAGGCCTTTATAGAATCAGAACTCGATAAGGACCTGATACCGCACTGCTACTATGAAATATCTGATGTGTTACAATCGCATGACTTTCTCTAGCTGATCTACAAATCTCCTACAAAAGATTATTCTTCTTTGTACACAATGCTAATCGAGATAAACATTTGCAAAATGTTCTTATTACTTAGCTCCTTATAAGTAGAAGGGAATAAGGGTATGCGCTGTGCTAAAGTGATTGTCAAATGTTTTAAAAGCTATCGTTATGTGATTGTCATAGCTAGTCACTTCTTTGCTTGGCCAGGAGTATAACAAAAGAAAAACGGACATTTCATGTCTGAGAAAAGTTTAAGCGCTTCACAATTGAAACCAATAACAAGGAATATCTCGGCAACGGTTACCACCACAACAAAAACGTAAAGGACATAAATAGTGTGTTTTTTGTGTAGTGAGTTTTTCTCTAACTCTTACGGTTTAGCAGACAAGCAAAATTCGGCAAAATTCATCCAGAATAAAGAGGTCTTCAGATACGGATACCCTAAAAAATTCGAGACATAAATAGTCTTAAAATACGGGAATTTAATCAAAATCATTACAGCCATTTTTAAGAATATCAACATTTTCGAAGTTTTTTTCCATGTAAAGGGTAGTTTGTGGTGGGGGAATTTTTTTGAAAATCTTCGTGTCGAATCCTTGGAAGATACTAAACCTAAATACCTAGTTTGGCATTTAATGGTCTTTTCGTTTTGGAGGTATGTTGTCCACAGACACACACATACACACAGACAGACACACACACGGACCTTTTTTTAAAAAGCTGATGTGTACCATTCACATGACTTTCTCTACACCTCTGCAACAAATTATTCTTAAAAAGCTTATGCTTATATTTACTTCATGCTAATCAGAACAAATTAAAAGAAATAGTCTTATTACTTGCTTCCATGTAAGTGGAAGCGAAATAGAGTACCATAGGTTAAAGTGAAAGCCAAAAGCTGGTTGCTATGTGACTGATGTTCCTTTCTTTGTATGGACAGAAGTTGACAAATTCCTGTAAGAGAAAAATGTATATAACATAAACATGTCTTTCAACGTGCGCTACATTTTTCGTGTATTCAGTCTTTGTCTATCTCTTACGGCTTAGCAGTTATTCAAAATTCTGTAAAATTCATCCAGAATAAAGTACTCTTCAGAGGCTATTCCCAGACAATTCAACATATACATTTTATATGTCAGGTAAATATCTTTAATATACGACATCTTAATCAAAATCGTTAGAGCCATTTTTGAGAAAAACAAAATTTTCGAAAAACTTCCATGTAAATGGTAGTTTGGGGTGGGGGATTTTTTCTCAAAATCTTCGTGTCGCATCCCTGGAAGATACTTAACTTAAATACCAACTTTGGTATTTAACCGGCTTTTCGTTTTTGAGTTATTGTGTTTACAGACACACGGACACGGACACACACACACGGACATTTTTCCGATAATGTTTTTTTTTTTTATATAAAGGGCACCCTAAAAAATATATTTCTGGTGAAATCTCGGCATCGAATTTTTATGTGGAGTGCAATACCTTCTCTTTACGCTATGTACATAGTGCGTATAGAGAAAGTAAAAATACTTTTTTCGGACTCGGGGGACCTCAAAACATATATTTCCGAGAAATTTCGGTATCGAATTTTTGGGTGTATTACAATACCTATCCCTATGGAGCTAGAGAAAGTAATAATGTAATTTCTCCGTAGCTGCTCCAACGCCATTCCTGTGACATGTTTTTATTTCCTGATTGGTCAGCAAAATGACGAGTCTCTCGACAGTTGACTGGCCAGGAACCATGCCACGCAAGTGTCGATCACGATGTTATTTCCCTTTAACACTAAACTTGTAATGTTTTGCTGATTTGAAGTGGGAAAAATATAACTCAATACTTACGAGGAAGGAAATAAATATGTTGTTATGATTTATCAGAGTCGGAGCAGGCCGATCCAACATACTGGCTATGATACTCAAGGATGTAAGCAACATTTTGTTTGGAATTTTAAGGACATTTTTAAAGTGTAACTTCGGAAATTTGGACTTTGAGATGCACAGATTTTGAAGAAAAAATCTGATGTTTTCCATACACATGACTTTCTCCACATATCTGTAACAGATTATTGTTAAAAACATGCGTCTATATATTTCATGATAATCGACAATCGACAATTGTATGGACAGGAGTTGACAAATTCGTATATGAGAGAAGTATAAGTTTCTCAAAGCTGAAACCAAAAACAAGCAATATCAAAAAAAAAATGTATATGACATAAATTGTGTGTTTTAAGGTGCTCTACATTTTTTGTGTGGTAAGTTTTTGTCCATCCCTTACGGTTTAGCAGTTATGGAAAATTCCGTAAAATTCATGCAAAATAAAGTATTCGTCAGAGGCTATTTCCAGAAAATTCAACATATATTTTATTTGTCAGGTAAATATCTTTAATATACAAACATTTAATCAAAATCGGTAGAGACATTTTTAGAAAATCAAAATTTTCCAAAAAGTTCCATGTAAAGGGTAGTTGGGTGTGTTGGGATTTATTTGGATTCAGGGAGTCTCAAAACATGTATTTCCATTGAAATCTCGGTATCGAATTTTTGGGTGCAATACAATACCTTCTCTATACACTATGTAGATAGCACGTATAGATAAAGTAAAAATGGTACGCCATATTTTGACCTTGAGTGACCGGAAGAGAGAGGAGAGTTCCTGTGTTCGACGCTGAAGTGAGCGGCAACAGAAGAGGGAAGAGAAATACTTATATGCAGAGGAAACTAGACAGTCAGAATGTGATACAGCAGTCCAGTGTTTATGAGTCATTGAGTTTATGAGGCTTATTGAGTCATCAGCTCAAAAGTAAAAGTGCATAGAAAATGATAAGAGGTAGCTTTTTTTTTTTTTTTTTTTTTTTTCTTTTTTTTTTTCTTTTTTTTTTTCCGCGGCCAGAGAGTCTAGAGATTTCCTGGCTTCTTTTTCCGTAAACGTTCTGTATGTGACATTTAAAAGAGACGCGGTATATTACTCCATTTTCCACCTTCTTACCACTCTCTACAAGTCTCTGTGTTATGGAGAGGATAATCAGCTTGTGAGAGACTCAGATAGGCACACGACCGCTTCTGCTATAAGCTGCTAGTAAAAAGGAGATTGTACACATCCGGCACATAGACGATACCCGTAAAAACTGTAAAAGTGCCTCTAGTAGACAACCAGGTCTAGCTAGCTCGTTAACCACAAAGAGATACCAGCGAACAGAAAGAATTCAAAGTGAATCTATTAAAGAGTTATTTTCAGCCGCTAACAAACGAATAAAATACGAGTCTGAAGATTTAATAAACTGTTTTTCCAGCCGGCATTTAGAAATTACGCTGATGTGGAATTTTACAACAATAAAATGAGTACTTTTCACAAAGTATTTCTCTGTAACAAATTACTGCTAAAAATCCCATCATTTTATCTACTTCAAGCTAATCGAGATAAATACTATCAGAAATTGTATTACTTAGCTCCTTATTAGTTAAAGCGAAATAAGGGAATACACAAGAATAACCGAAAATCAAATGTTTTAAAATGTGGTTGCTATGGGATTGAAATCCGTTTCTTTGCGTAACCAGGAGTTGACTAGTTCCTGTATGAGAAATGTTTAAGTATTTTAGATTGAAACCAAAAGCAACTCAACTCCACGAACAAATAATGAATGTTATTGAATTTTGCATAACTGGTAAACCATAAGATATAGACAGAAACTTACTACACCAAAAATGTAGATCTCTTAAAACATCCATACAAACAAAGGCATTTCAATCACATGGTAACAGCTTTAAAAGTTTTGACTATACTTTAGCCTAGTGTATTCCCTTATTATCCTTCTAATTACGAAGAAGAAGTAACAACGCCATTTATTGCAGAAATGTAGAGAAAGTCATGTGAATGGCACTCATCAGATTTTTTGGTCTAGAGATGACCGTTTTTGAGACTTTTATTGTTATTGATTTCGCCTTTAAAATATTTATACTTTTCTCATTTGGGGAATTTACCAACTCTTGTCCTTACAAACGAAGGAATTTCAATCCATAGCAAACAGCTTTTAAAAGATTTGACTATAACTTTAGCCATTTCTTTTACAAGGGATTAAGTAGTTAGACCATTTCTGTTAATTTTATCTCGATTATTATGGAGTACATAGAAAAATAAGCTTTTTAACCAAATTTGTTACAGAGAAGTAGAGAAAATCACGTGAGTGCAACACATCATATTTTTACTTTCTCTATACGTATTATGTACACAGTGTATAGAGAAGGTATTGCACTCCACCAAAAAATTCGATCCCGAGATTTCACCGGAAATATATGTTTTAGGATCCCCTGTATAAAAAAAATATTTTCAGAAAAAGGTCCCTGTGTGTGTGTCCGTGTGCCTGTGAACACGATAACTCAAAAACGAAAAGTTGGTAAAATATGAAACTTGGTATTTAAGTTTAGTATCTTCCAGGGATGCGACACGAAGATTTTGAGAAAAATCCCCCCACACCAAACTACCCTTTACATGGAACTTTTTTCGAAAATCTAAATTTTCTCAAAAATGGCTGTAACGATTTTGATTAAAATTTCGTATATTAAAGATATTTAGCTGACAAATAAAATGTATATATATCTTGGGAATAGCCTCTGGATGAATTTTACTGAATTTTTAATAACTGCTAAACCGTAAGAGATGGACAAAAACTTACTAACAAAAATTGTAGAACACGTTAAAACACACAATTTATGTTATATACATTTTTTTCGTGGAGTTCATTGTTTTTGAGCCATTCCTTATTTTTGGTTTCTGCTATGAAAAACTAACCTATGGTACTCCCTTTTTTCGCTTCTACTTACAAGGAAGCAAGTAGTATGGCTATTTCTGCTATTTTTTTCTCGATTAGCAGGAAGTAAATAGAAGCATAAGCTTTTTAAAAATAATTTATTGCAGAGATATAGAGAAAGTCATATTTTTTGTTTAGAGCTGCCGTTTCTGAGATGTTTATTGTTATTGATTTCAGCTTTAAAATATTTCTACTTTACTTATATGGAAATTTGTCAGCTTGGGTCATACAAACAAAGGAACTTCAATCATATAGTAACCAGCTTTTAAAAGATTTGACTATCGATTTAGCCAAGTGTTATTTCTTATTTTCCTTCTACTTAGAAGGAACTAAGTGATAAGACCATTTCTACTAATTATATTTTGATTGGCATAAAGTAGATAGAAAAATAAGTGTTTAAAATATTTTGTTACAGAGATGTGGAGAAAGTCACGTGAATGGAACACATACCTTTTTTTAAAAGTTTAGAAAATTTGATCTCTAAAATTGTACAAATTAATTTTATACAAATACATTTTTGAAATATTACTATGGGTGTTAGGATAATTTTTCTTTTGAATATTACTATAAACATTTTGCAATATTTTATTTGTATTTAAACAAAAATTAGGACTCGTGGAATATATTGATAGATTGAAAATGTAGTTTTGAGCAAAACGCTGTTTATTTAAATAGTATGCTAGGAAACGTGGGTATTGTAGGATTTTTAAATGCCTGTAGCAAGGGGAGGAGAAATTGTCTGTTACTCTTCAATAGATGCTTAAAACTTCCATAACTATTTGAGATAAAATATCTGATGTGTTCCATTCACATGACCTTCTCTATATCTTTGCAACAAACTATTGTTAAAAAGCTTATCCTCCTTTTTACTTCATGCTAATCAAGAAAAAATTTAGCAGAAATAGGCTTATTAATTGCTTCCATGCAAGCAGAAGGGAAATAAGAGCGTAGCATGGGCTATAGTATTAGTCAAAAGCTGGTTGCTATGTAACTGAAGTTCCTTTGTTTCAATGGACAGGAATTGACAAATTCTCTCATGAGAAAAGTGTAGGTTTTTAAAATTGAAACCAATAACAAGAGAATATCTCAAAAACGATCCACAGCACGAAAAAAAAACTGTACATAACATAAATTGTGTGTATTAACGAGCTCTCTATTTTTATGAAGTAAGTTTCAGTCTATCTCTTTCGATTTGCAGCTATGCAAAATTCCGTAAAATTCATCCAAGACTAAAGTAACCTTCAGAGGCTATTCCCAGAAAATTCAAGATATAAATTTTATTTATCAGGTAAATATCTTTAATCTACGATATTTTAATCAAAATCGTTAGAGACATTTTTGAGAAAATCAAAATCTTCGAAATTTTTTCCATGTAAACGGTAGTTGGGGGTGGGGGGATTTTCTTGAAAATCTTCGTGTCCCATCCTTGGAAGATATTGTACTTAGATGCCAAATTTAGTATTTTACCGACTTTTCGTTTTTAATTATAGTGTTCACGGTCAAACGGACACACACGGACCTTTTTCTTAAAATGCTTTTTTTGGATACCGGGAACCATATATATATATATAACATATATTTCCGGTGAAATCTCGGTATCGATTTTTTGGGTGGAGTGCAATTCCTTCTCTATACACTATGTACATAGTACGTGAAGGGAAAGTAAAAAAAAATCGGTTGTGTTCCATTCACATGACTTTCTCTACATCTCTGCAACAAACTATTATTTAAAAGCTTATTCTTCTATTTACTTCACGCTATATGACAAAAACTTAGCAGAAATAGTGTTGTTACTTGCTTCCTTGTAAGTAGAACAGAAATAAGAGAGTACCATAGGTAAAAGTGACAGTCAAAAGCTGGCTGCTATGTGATTAAAGTTCCTCATTTGTATGGACGCGAGTTAACGAATTCCTGTATGAGAAAAATTAGTTTTTTCAAAGCTGAAACCAGAAACAAGGAATATATAAAAAACGATCAACTCGACGAATAAAATGATTACAACATAAATTGCGTGTTTCAATGTGCTCTACATTTTTTGTGTGGTAAGTTTTTGTCCATTTCTTACGGTTTAGCAGTTAAGCAAAATTCCGTAAAATTCATCCAGAATAAAGTAGTCTACAGGAGCTATTCCCAGAAAATTCGAAATATACATGCTATTTGTCAATCAAATATCTTTAATATACGATATTTTAATCAAAATCGTTAGAGCCATGTTTTAGAAAATCATTATTTTCGAAATTTTTTCCATGTAAAGGGTAGTTGCGTTGGGGGGATATTCTTGAAAATCTTCGTGTGGCACCCTTGAAAGATACTGAACTTAAGTTTTGTATTTTACCGACTTTTCTTTTTTGTGTTATCGTGTTCACGATCACACGGACACACATGGACTTTTGTCTGAAAATTATTTTTTTTTTTGGATACAGGGAACCCTAAAGCATATGTTTCCGGTGAAATCTCGGTATCGATTTTTTGGTGGAGTGCAATACCTTCTCTATACACCATGTACATTTTACGTGTAGAGAAAGTAAAAATGAATTTTCAATTTTTTGATCGATTGTAGTCGCAATTTCACTCCCATTGTCTCCTAAGGGAGTAGAAGTCCTGCCATTTTAGGAAGTGAAGAGCTCTGATTCTTGGAAGCGACTACAGCATCTGAAAGTTGGCAGCAAGGGTTCTGCAGAGATGTCAAAAGGCGAGGCAGATAGTAAAATCCTGTAATATTTGGTAGTGTTTATCTTCCGGAAGAAGAAAGCACATCGATTTGGTAGCCAAAAGCCGTGCCAGAGTGCACAGTGGCCGACAATGCGGCGCCTGGCACTGCGCATGCGTGTCTAATAACTCTCTGCAACACGACGACAACAAAAGGGTCGCCTGGCAACGGATTTCTTCTCAACACGCGGCAAGTCTCGCGTTACATTTCATTACTCAAAATACCGGTCGAATGCCGCATTATCTCACAGATCAATGCAACCCACGTTCACACATCTTTGGCAACGAAACAATTGAACAACGGTCGATAAATAGTCCGAGAATCACACAAGAGGATATGTTATAATGTGTCGCAGATTGAGTTGAGATTTTTTATAGTGAAAGTAGATAGAATATAAACAAATCCGATGTTTTACATTCACTTGACTTTCTCTTCTACATCTCTGCAACAAATTATTGTTAAAAAAGCTTATGCTTTTATTTGTTTCATGCTAATCGAGAAAAAATTAGCAGAAATAATCTTATTATTTGTTTCCTTGTAAGCAGAAGCGAAATAAGAGAGTACCGTAGTTTCAAGTGATAGTCAAAAGCTGGTTGCTATGTGACTGAAGTTCCTTTGTTTCTATGGACAGGAGTTGACAAATTCCTGCATGAGAAAAGTATAAGTTTTTCAAATCTGAAAAAAAAAATAAATAAAGCATTAATCGAGTGTTTTTTCGTGCTCTATATTTTTTGTCCATCTCTTACGGTTTAGCAGTTATACAAAATTCCGTAAAATTCATCCAGAATAAAGTAGTCTTCAGGGGCTCTTACTAGAGCATTCAAGATATAATTTTATATGTCAGGTAAATATTGTTAATATACGATATTTTAATTAAGATTGTTAGAGTCATTTTTGAAAAAAATCAAAATTGTTTAAAAAAGTTCTATGTAAAGGGTAATTTGAGGTGGAGGGATTTTTCTCAAAATCTTCGTGTCGCATCCCTGGAAGATATCAAACTTAAATACCAAATTCGGTATTTTACCGACTTTTCGTTTTTGAGTTATCATGTTTTCAGACACACGCACATGGACCTTTATTTGGCAAAAATAAAACAAATATTAAATTTTATAGTTTAAACGGCTGAATTTGTCTTCCATTCAACGATCAGTTGTCTGGTACTATGCTAGGAACTTGGTCTGGACCGAGATCAAATTACAAATAACCTACAACCAAGACTGCATCGCGAAGAAAAATTTGGATGAAATTACATTACATATTTACCTCCTCTATCACGTATGAATTATGTACATAGTAAGTAAGCAAGGTATTTCATTCAACCCAAAATTTCGATACCAATATTTCACCGAAAATACATGTTTTGAGGACACCTAAAGAAAATCTTACGTGTTGCACTCAGTAACTTTGTCTAACTGCACAGTCTCCTTAGAAAATATTCTTCTTCCTTCTACACCATGCTAATCAAGATAAACATTAGCAGAATCTACTTATTATGTGTTCCAAATAAGTAGAAGGGAACCAAAGGAATACACTATGCTAAAGCGTTAGTCAAATGTTTTAAAAACTATCGTTATGCGAAAGTCATTGAAATTGGTTTCTTGCTTAGCCAGGAGCAAAACAAAAGAAATGGGATACTTCCTGTCTGAGAGGAAAAAAAAAAAGAAGGAATTATTAAATATTTAATATATTAAACATTATTTATATACGCTCTTTAACTGTTGTGGTTCTCAATATCCCATTCCATACTGGGCAGATTTTTTTAAGAAGAGTTTGTGTGCAGAACAGGTAGGGAAAAACATGTGAATAGAATCTATTCAGAAATTTTTTCGTTGGTTAAACATATGCGTGGAGCAAAGAGTAAATATTGGCCACTGAAACATCAGCTGAGAGAACAGAAATACAGAAGCATCGCTTGCTTCTGAACTCACAGTAACAAAAGCAAGAGCATTAATTTTATCCTCCTCTTTCATTCTTTTGTTTAGGACAGGATTTAAAACGACAAAAACGATTCGCAAACACTAACTGTGACCGCCGGCACATTGCAAAAAACAGCTGCAGTTTTTCTACTTAGCTACCACTGAAATCATATTATTGTTTACTTCTTTCAACACGTTCTTCTATATTACGTTCAAAAGAATTTACTGGTATGAAACTATTGAAGGCAGATGTGATGTAAAAAGGTCTTTCTCTACATCTCTGCAACAAATTATCATTAAAAAGTTTATGCTTCTATTTACTTCATGGTAATTGAGAAAAAATTAGCAAGAATAGCGTTATTACTCTTTCCCTTGTAAGTAGAAGCGAAATAAGGGAGTACCATAGATTAAAGAGACAGTCAAAATCTGGTTGCTAAGCAACTGAAGTTCCTTTATTTGCATGGACAGGAGTTGACAAATCCCTGTATAAGAAAGATATGTTTTTCAAAGCTGAAATCAAAAACAATGAATATCTCAAAAACGATCAACTCCACTAAAAGAAAGTTTATAGCATAAATTGTAAGTTTTAACGTACTCTACATTTTTGTGTGGTAAACGTTCGTCCATCTCTTACGGTTTAGCAGTTATGCAAAATTCCGTAAAATTCATCCAGAATAAAGTAGAATTCAGAGGCTATTCTCAGAAAATTCAAGATAAACGGTTTAACTGTCAGGTAAATCTCTTAAATATATGATATTTTAAACAAAATTGTTAGAGCCATTTTTTGAGAAACCCAAAATTTTCCATGTAAAAAGTATTTGGGGGTGGGGGGATTTTCTTGAAAATTTTCGTGTCACATGCTTGGAAAATACCAAACTTAAATAGCAAGTTTGGATTTATAGGTATTTTATTTTTGAGCTATGCTGTCCACAGACACACACACACACACACACACACACGCACACATACACAGGACCTTTTTCCAAAACTGCTTTTTTTGAATTCAGGATGACCCAAAACATGTATTTCCGGTGAGGTCTCAGAATTGAATTTTTGGGTGGGATGCAATACCTTCTCTATACACTATATACATCTCATTCCACCTGTGCTTCATCTTCAAACCATGTATCATCAGTGACATTGCCTACCGTATCATGGTAGTCAAAGCGGGCGTTAAACTCTATAAAAATTACTATAATAAAAGCCAATACCCATTGCTTTTATGATGTACACATTTGGATATTATTTCTGACACCTGCTCCATTGTTTTAGGTTATGGTGGCCAGGGTAAGTATCGAAGATCTTGTACTCTAACAAGTTTTGAAAGTTGCTAGATTTTATCCTTGAAGACACGTGGATATTCATGTTTTTTGTACGAATTCTAGGTTGGTTTCTCGTCTACCATGATTTCGTTTCCTTAATTTCCTCTTCAATCCGTTTCCTTCTGATTTTTGGTGTGCTTCTAGGTTTTATAGAGGAAGGTGGTGTTGGACAAATGGTGCAGATGTTTCCTCAATGGAAAGAACATTCTCTTTAAGCACCCGAGGACTGCTTATTCAACGGTCCTTAATGGTGTTCTCTGGGCAGCTCTAAAAGAGGGACAAGTTTTCGAGTTTGCAACTGTTAGGGACTTCCGCGCATTTCTGTTCGCTGCCTCACTGCTGTTCCTCTGGCTTTCTCTTAGCTATTCTTAAAAACCTTATTTTTCTTATTACACCACATTAATAAGCATAAAGTTATTAAAACATGATGATTTACATTCACATAACTTTCTCTATAAGTTCTGCAAACAAACAATTCCAATAGCCCTAATGAAATCTTTTGAAACCGGGTCGTAATGTGAGCAATTGATATCGCTTCTCTTGACATGGCCAGAAGTAAAAGAAAAGAGAGATGATCAAAAGATGTCTTCCCGTTTGAGAAAAGTTTAAGTAATTTAAAATTGAAACCAATAAAAAGGAATATTAAAAATATATAAAACATGCATATGACATATATTGAGTATTTTAATTTCATCTACATTTTTTGAGTGACAGATTTTTGTATATCTCTTACGGTTTACCAGTTATGCAAAATTCATCCGGCATGAAGAGGTCTTCCAAGCCTATTCCCATAAATTTCAATGTATATATATTTATTTGCCATGTAAATTACTTTAATATACAATATGTTAATCCAAAGCGTTATAGCAGTTTATGAGAAAATAAAAAATGTCAACAATTTTTACATGTAAAATGTAGATTGCCGTGGGGGGGACTTTATTAAAAATCTTCGTGTCGCAGCCTTGGAAAATACTAAACTTAAATACCAAATTTGTTACTAAACGCCGTCTTCGTTTTTGAGCTAGGTGGTCGACATAACCACATCATTTCGATTTTTACTTTCTCTACACGTACTATCTACATAGTGTATAGGAAAGGGATTGTAATGCGCCCAAAAATTCGATACCGAGGTTTCACCGGAAATACAAGTTTTGGGTCCCCCTGAATCCAAAAAAAGCATTTTTGGAAAAAGGTTCATGTGTGTGTGCGTGTGTGTGAGTGTGTCTGTGGACAGCATAGCTCAAAAACGAAAAGACCGTTAAATACCAAACTTGGTATTTAAGTTTCGTATCTTGCAAGGATGCGACACGAAGATTTTCAGGAAAATCCCCCACCCCAACTAACCTTTACTTTTTTCGCAAATTTTGATTTTCTCAAAAATGGCTCTAACGATTTTGATTAAAATATCGTATATTAAACATATTTACCTTACAAATAATATGCATATCTCGAATTTTCTGGGAATAGCCTCTGAAGACTACTTAATTCTGGATGTATTTTACGGAATTTTGCATAACAGTTAAACCGTAAGAGATGGACAAAAACTTAACAGACAAAAAATGTAGAGCACATTAAAACACACAATTTATGTCAAGGATATTTTTTTCGTGGAGTTGATCGTTTTTGACATTCCTTTTTTTTGGTTTCAGCTTTGAAAAAATTATAATTTTCTGATACAAATTCCTGTCCATGCAAATAAAGGAACTTCAATCACAGAGCAACCACCTTATGGTTATCAGTTTAGCCTATAGTACTCCCTTATTTCCCTTCTACTTACGAGGAAGCAAGTAATAAGACTCTTTCTGCTATTTTTTTCTCGATTAAAATGAAGTAAATAGAAACATAAGCTTTTTAACAATAATTTGTTGCAGAGATGTAGAGAAAGTCATGTGAATGGAACACATCAGATTTTTTTTTATTTTTATTTAATTTAGGGGATGGGGTTTAGGGAACCTCAAAGCATATATTTCCGGTGACATATCGACATTGTATTTTTGGGTACAATAGAATAACTACTCTACCTACTATGAACTTAAGTGTAGAGAAAGTAATAAATGTAGCCTTCTGCAAGAACTATTGTTTCTCAGATTTTATTTAGAAGTCATAAAAACACAGCATACTAAAACTATATATTTAAGGCTTATTAAGATAAAAGGGTTAGAAGAAAACGCTTTTGCAATTCTAATAATTTGTTGAATGGGGAGTGGATGTCATGTGAATGTAACATGTCATATTTTCTGATTATAGTCAACAATATCTACTATAAGCGGTAGGTATTAAAAGCTCTAGTTTTAGAGCCAGGTGTATAAAAAGGCAATGATACAGTATTAAGTGCAAAATGTGAACATCGCTGAACCTTCCATGGAATATTATGTTAATGCATGGGAAACAGCAGGGATTTTTAGCTTCCGTGCTGTGTTGTAACACATTATTTCTGCTTACCTGTGCATTAGGAAATGAGGCATTAACCTCTTGGTTGCGGTGTAGTATCCATGCCCCCCCTGAAGTGGGATCTGCACTTTTTGTTACGAGTATAACACTAATATGCTAAGGTAGGAAGACCTTATTCTTAAGATACATTATACTAACCAACAAATCTGAGGGCAGAAACAGAGAACCCAAAACCGCGAGAAGAGAGTTTTATGATACTTTTTACTTTCTCTACCACGTATATACAATCTACATAGCAGGTAAAGGAACATATTGTATTCCACCTAAAAATTCCATGCTGAGCTTTCACCTGAAGTATATGTTTTGAGACCCTCTAGTCCGAAAATAACATTTTTAGAAGAACGTCTTAGAAAAAATGATTTTTCTTGGATTCAGAAAACCTCAAATCACAATATATTTACGGTCAAACTTCGACATCGAATTTTTGGGTGAAATGCAATATCTTCTATACCTACTATGAACATAATATACAGGTGTTAATGAACTACACCGAAATAATTTTCGGGATTGTGCACTTGACTAATATAAGTAATTTGAGAAAGGCGTTGCATGGTCTTCGGATAAACATAACGCAACTACATAGCGTTAAACGTGTGGGTATCAGGTGCTGATAAGTCGGTGTTAAAGCAAAGCAGGTTGGAAAAATGGCTTAGAATGTCTATAAAACTGCTGCCCGAGTATAGAAATATAGATTTTTAGCAGCTCGTTACTAGCGTTCTCAAGATTTAATGTCGCAAAAATCTGTAAAATCTGAACTAATCACTGGACAGTGCGACACTGAGCATTCATTAACTACGTTCTTGAGTTATGTAGCCTACTCTGGAGGCGTTCTTTCAGCTGCTTTGGTGACGTAATGCGTAACGAGGGAAGCTGCTATCCCAAAGGTCATGAGTTCGATTCCTGTCATAGAGTAAATGTTTTTATTATTATTTTTTTCATTACAGACGAAGTGCCGCGATACGTGAACGAGACCCGAACTCGGAAACTATCTTTCACTTGAAAGCCAGTATCATAACCACTACGCTAGAGAGGTACGCTGTAATATGTCCCTTCGTTTTTCGTGATATGCTCTCGAATGGTTAATAAATTAGCCAGTGGCGTTCTGGCACTTCAGAAACTTATAGCCGTTACTTCGACATTTCAATAAACAGGCCATAAGTCTCCTAACTCAAATTGCTTATTTAAGTAATCTATATATTCTGTGAAAATATTTCGGTATAGTTCATTAACACCCTGTATATGCAGGCGTTTATCTGAATGTAGTGGTTACAAGAAAACGCTTTTGTAATCCTAATAATTTGTTTAATATGTAATAATTTGTTTAATACACCTCTAATTAAGGTTCTTAAAAAGAGGATTTTAGTTGAATTTATGGCATGTATGTATGTATATATGTATGTATGTTAAGTTATGTTATTTTATGTTATGTTATGTTATGTTATGTTATGTTATGTTATGTTATGTTATGTTATGTTATGTTATGTTATGTTATGTTATGTTATGTTATGTTATGTTATGTATGTATGTATGTATGTATGTATGTATGTATGTATGTATGTATGTATGTATGTATGTATGTATGTATGTATGTATGTATGTATGTATGCATGTATGTACGTAGACACCATAACTGAAAAACAAAAATTACGTTAAATACCAACTTGGTATTTAAGTTTAGTATCTCCCACGGATGGAACCCGAAGATCTCTCATACAATTCCCACCCTAAACTACCTTTTAAAGAACAAATCTTCTAAAAATGTTATTCTGCAAAAATATCCCTTTAGATTTTGATTAAACGCCGTTTATTTTCCATACTTGGCAACTAAAACGTATGTGTTGACTCTTCTGGACTAAAGTCCTCTACATTCTAAATGACTTATACTAAACTGAGCGATAAACTCTGAATGATAGACAAACTGCTGCTGCCCAAAAAAATGTAGATCACATCAAAACACAGAATTTGTATAAGATTCACATCATTTAATAGATATTTCGTTATTAGTTGGAATTTTAAAATGTTGAAATGTGTGAATGGAACATATCAGATTTTTATCAAAATCTAAAAACTTATGATATGAAAAGAATGAAGCAACTAAGAAGCAAGAAATAACCGGACAGCTACGTTTTGATAGTAAATAATGTTGCGGAATATTTTAAACAAAAGGCACCAAGACAAAGAAGAAACAAACGCGGACAAAGGGTAGCACAGGAAGATAAATGTAGGAGAGGAATGAAACAAAGAAGAAGTTACGATTACTGCACGTTACAAAACATTTTATGGCGGTTTTATGTATGGAAGATTTAAACGTAGTTATTGGGTGCCAACAGAAACTGGCAATAAAATCGTTTTTACTGTCTCTCCGTGAATCCAGTTCGCTCTATGCTGGACACAATAACCCAAAGCTAAAGGTCAGGCAGTTTCATTTATCTTAACATCTGCCACGTAAGATAACTTGAGGTTATGGCTTTCAGAAAAACCTTTTTCTAATTTCTCTATAAGTACTATATACATAGTCTATAGAGGAAGTATTGTATTCCATCCAAAAATTCGATACCTAGATTTCATCGGAAATACAAGTTTGGGGTCCCCCTAAATACAAAAAAAAAAGCATTTTCAGAAAAAGGTTCGTGTGTATGTGTGTGTATGTCTGTGGACAGCATAGCTCAAAAACAAAAATACCGTTAAATACTAAACTTAGTATTTAGGTTTGGTATCCTCCATGAATGCGACACGAAGATTTTCAAGAAAACCCCATCTCTATCTACCCCTCACATGGAGCTTTTTTCGAAAATTTTGATTTTCTCGATATTGGCTCTAAAGATTTTGATTAAAATATCATATGTTAGAGATATTTACCTGACAAAGAAAATGAATATCTCGAATTTTCTGGGAATAGCCTCTGAAGAATTCTTTACTCTGGATGAATTTTACGGAATTTTGAATAACTGCTAAACCGAAAGAGATGGAAGAAAGTTTACCACACAACAACGTAGAGCACGTTAAAACACACAGTTTATGTCACATGCATTTTTTCATGGAGTTGATCGTTTTTGAGATATTCGTTGTTTTTGGTTTCAGCTTTATCAAATTATACTTTTCTCATACAACTCCTGTCCATACAAACAAAGGAACTTCAGTCACATAGCAACCAGCTTTTGACTATCACTTTAACCTATGGTACTCTCTTATTTCGCTTCTACTTACGAGGAAGCAAGTAATAAGACTATATCTGCTAATTTTTTTCTATTAGCATTAAGTAAATAGAACAATAAGCCTTTTAACTATAATTTGTTGCAGAGATGTAGACAAAGTGGTGTGAATGGAACATATCAAATTTTTAAATGAAATTCCTGAATGTGCTATAGGCTCAGACTTGCAGTAGTGTACTTTCTAATCTATTGCGACCAGTTTTCTGCTTTTAGTTCCTCTACCGCGTATAGTGTACATGTTAGGCAGAGACGGTTTTGCGTTCC
The DNA here is from genome assembly GCA_030762935.1 of Hymenopus coronatus. Classification (NCBI taxonomy): domain Eukaryota; kingdom Metazoa; phylum Arthropoda; class Insecta; order Mantodea; family Hymenopodidae; genus Hymenopus; species Hymenopus coronatus. The sequence goes on from CM060890.1 coordinate 127,240,423, forward strand.
ACTGAAACTTTGATGTGTGACTGTGTGCGGATAAGTGAATACACGAGTCTATAGCCGATGTCCCATGGTCAAAATTTGGTCCAATTTTTTTATACAACGTGAACGTTGTGTACAACTTCTCCGTACCATTCCCACAGGAGAGTGTATTGCTCCAAATATTCCTCGCATGTACATGAACAGCTGATAGAAAATAGTGATGATTGCTGATCCACAATTCGCTGTCGCAAGCTTGGTTAATGTATCCATATCAAGAGCATATTATAATAGAAAGAACATTTTGTTTGGAAAGTTGAAGCAAAAATCAATCGCCAAGACACAAATATGAAGCAGTTCATATCAGTAAATCAAAGGTAGCGTTTTTATATTTTGTTCAGAAAAGAAGGTTAGGAACAAATGGATCCGAATACATTGCAGTGGTTATAAATAACCGAGCTATTATTTCATAAATCTCTGTCGTACAAAAAAAGCATATTTCAACCATTGCTCAGCCCTATAATTATTATTTGGGACAAAATCTAAAAGATACAGCAAAGTTTCATATAAACAATCAAGTTGGTGGGAAGGAAGACACTGCGCTAGCTGCCCTCTTATTACGTCATTACCACCATTGGTTCATTTCATACGTTTGGACCAAAAATTAGAAACCGCTGTATCCTGTTGTAGCAAACTGGAATTGGACCAAAAAATAGGACGAAAATTGCATGCAGTGAAATTATCCGATGTCCCACAATCCAATTTGTAGTTTGAAGAGTATTGGATCAAAATATTTGACCGTGGAATGTCGGCTTAGAGAGATAACCAAATTTTTAAAAGCTATCCCTATGTGAAACATTTGAAACTCGGTTCTTATTTGTATTCCCTAAAAAGAGATGAAGTTATTTACCGTCTGAGAAAAGCTTAAGTAGTTTAAAATTATAACCAATAATAAGGAAATATATAGGAAACGGTTATCTCCATAACAAAAATTAAAAGGGCACAATTGCTTAGTTTAACGAGGTTTATATTTTTATGTAGTATGTTTTTGCCTAACTCTTATGGCTTGCGAGCTATACTAAAGAGAATAAAGAGCTATTCGTTATTTAAAAAATCTGATGTGTTCCATTCACATGACTTTCTCTACATCTCTGTAACAAATTATTGTAAAAAGATTATGCTTCTATTTACTTCATGCTAATGGAGCAAAAATTAGGAGAAATAGTCTTATTACTTGCTTCCATGTATGTAGAAGCGAAATAAGGGAGTACCATAAGTTAAAGTGATAGTCAAAAGCTGGTTGCTATGTGACCGAAGTTCTTTTGTTTGTATGGACAGGAATTGGCAAAGTCCTGTATGAGAAAAATACAAGTTTTTCAAAGCTGAAATCAAAAACAAGGAATAGCTAAAAAACGATCCACTCCACGAAAAAAATGTATATGACATAAATTGTGTGTTTTAATGTGCTCTACGTTTTTTGTGCGGTAAGTTTTTGTCCATCTCTTACGGTTTAGCAGTTATGCAAAATTCCGTAACATTGATCCAGAATAAAGTAGTCTTCAGAGACTATTCCAGAAAATTCAAGATATACATTTTATTTGTCAGTTAATATCTTTAATATACGATATTTTAATCAAAATCGTTACAGCTATTTTAAGAAAATCAAAATTTTCGAAAAAATGTTCCTTGTAAAGGGTAGTTGGATGTGGGGGAATTTTCTTGAAAATCTTCGTATCGCATGCTTGGAATATACAAAACTTAAATACCAAGTTTGGTATTCAACGGTTTTCTCGTTTTTGAGCTATGCTGTCCACAGATACACACACGCACACACACACACACACACACACACGCTCACACACATATGGACGTCTTTGTGAAAATATTTTTTTTGGATATAGGGAGTCCTAAAACATATATTCCTGGTAAATCTCGATATCGAATTTTTGGGTGAAATACAATACTTTCTCTATACACTATGTACATAGGACGTATAGAGAAAGTCAAAATCAAGATACACGTTTCCTTTGTTATCAAAATATCTGAAAATATTGTACTTGAATCAAACACGTTAGAGCCATTTTTGAGAAAATCAAAATTTTCGAAAAATGTTCCATAGAAAGGTTAGTTTAGGGTGGGCGGAGTTTTCCCAAAATCTTCATGTCACATCTTTGAAAGATAATATACCTAAACATTAAGTTTGGTAGTTTACAGATTTTTAGTTTTTGAGTTAGGTTCATAGAAACACGTACACACAGACATATAGACACGTATCTATTTAAAAAAAATGCACTTTTTAAATACAGGAGACCTTAAAACGTGCATTTCCAGTGAAATCTCGGTACCAAATACTTTCTCTACTCATGTACTTACTAGAAAGAAAGTAAAATTTAAAGTAGGCTAAATAAAATGTTCACTTTCTTCCAAGCGTGCAACATGAAAATTTTAAGAAAGAGTCCCTCCACCCCAAACTACACATTACTAGATTGTTTTACACTTTCGATTTTCTCATAAATTGCTCTAAGGTACTCGATTAAAATACCTGTATTAAAGATACTTACATGACAATAAAATGCGTATCCAGAATTTCATGAGAATAGCCCCATAGACCTTTATTTGTGGATGACTTTTTCATAATTATTAAACCGTAGGAGACTGTAAAAACTTCGGTCGTGACCACACTCGATAAACATGGCCGAGCTTAGAGCGTGTTTTGAATGACACTGGTACGTATAGGTAATGCAGCATGATCAACCACCAAAATGTATAATAGAGCTTGTAATCTAGAATGTAAAATACGGAATTGCAATTTGGAATCGATATTTTGTGACTGTAATTGATGGCCTTGCTTGATTTATCGACGTTTCATGCGAGTATTTCATTCAGAGTTCAGTAAACGACGCAAAATTGTTACTATAAAAAGATGAATATTTTTATTAATGACGTTTTAATTAGTTAATAACAATTATAATAATGATCAAATACATATTTTGTGACCTTTGGCATTTGTAGGTATATATCTACTCTAATATTTACCTTTAGATTTGATACAGAACAACGAGTGGATTTGATTCCTATTTATTAATTTTTCTGATGGACATTTTTTAAAATTCTATTATATTTTATGTCGGTTTAACAACTCGGTCATGTCGCACTGAATTGTTCAATAAGGTACTTCATTTACGGTGGTGGACAGTAGTATTTTAAGATCTTATTCTTGTTCCATATGACCTTCACTCAGCGCCAAGAAAATATTGTTAAAGGATGTTCAGTCTAACAGCACTACCTCACTAGTCAGACAATGCTATCTGTAGTCAGCAAAATGCATTCTTACCACTCAGATCCATGATTGGCACATAGTGTCAGGAGTGCAGTTTACAGTTGCACTATCTATGGATAGATGGCAGCACAATTTTAATTATCATCTATTTCCAGTTTTGCTACTGTTTTAGACTGAAAACGGAACTTTGTGGCGTGTTACTAAATATCCTAACCAGCATTTATCTTGGCGACTTAAGGAAACCTCGAAAAAACCGCAACCAGATTAGTCGGTCCGTGGGATTTGAACCCAAAACCTACCAAATGCACACAGACGTTAGCGCCTGAGATATCTCACTGGTGTCCAGCTATTGTTAGGGATTATAGTACAATATTAATCATGTTAGGGCGCTCAAAGATGGACTAATGTCCACATTATTGCAAATATTTTAATTTAAATCGTTATACTTATATTTATTGTTGAGGCCGCAGAACTACTAGGTCTTACAGCGTAATCGTATATAAAAGTCCTAAATACATTATAAATTCAATAAACAATGCAAATTTTGAAGTTTATATGTAAATCAACTTGTACACAGGGAATAAAATACACATCAAATGCTTGTGGGTATATGAAAACAGTTTAAGCAGAAATAATATAACAATATTAAACTTATATTACAACAAACAGTGACAATAGACTTAAATTTAACATGCTAGTGCTTATAATTCTGCGAGTTATATAAAATTATATTGATTGCTTTCTTTAAGGTATGTTAATACACGAACTAAACTTTTTATGTCTGTAAGTGTTAATGCAATGTTTTTAGAAACTGTATGCTGTTTTCTGACATGACTGTACTTTGGACACTGAAACATAATATATTTACTGTAAGAGGACTTATACAAATCACAATATGGTGGTGTTTCTTTTGGTAATAATATATTTGATATCTTTGGCATGGCTAGTAGTGAAATATAATAGTAGATATTATTATTATTATTATTATTATTATTATTATTATTGCTGTTTTGTCCCATGCAAGGTAAAAACCTTCTGCTCGTAAACTTTAGTTTACTATCGCGGTAGCTATTATGGCATTTGTAGCTTATACATATTTAACAATCTAACAATGAGCATTTATTTCCCGTATATAGGAACAATAACGTGGTTAGGCACAAAAAATTTACAAGGCAAAGTGTAAGCTGGGTTACTCATTTCTCCAACAGCCGCACAGAAGTTATACCTGTGTCTGATATGGAGCGAGATATAGAGACAATAAACAAGGGGCAAGAACGAACGAATGTAGTTCACCTCACCTCTGAGAAACAAAATTCCGTATTGGCCACACTCAACTGACATAAATTGAACATAAAATGCGCACTGTTTCATTTATAAGGCATGCAGTATTTTCGAATATAAAGAAGCCTGACCTCCTAATATTTCATTACTTTGTTTTGCGTGAATATCGTGGTTTTTTTTTATTCGTAATCAAAAACAGCCGAGGCAGTACTAAATTACAATTCATCCAGAATAAAGCAGTCTTCAGAAGCTACTCCCAGGAAATTTAAGATATACATTTTATTTGTCAGGTAAATATCTTTGCTATACAATATTTTAATCAAAATCGTTAGAGCCATTTTTGAGAAAATCAAAGTTTTCAAAAAAAGTTCCATGTGAAGGGTAGTTGGGGGTGGGGGATTTTCTTGAAAAGGTTTGTGTCGCATCCTTGAAAGATACCAAACTTAATAACCAAGTTTGGTATTCAACGGTCTCTTCATTTATGAGCTATGCTGCCCACAGACACACATACATACTTTCTAAAAATGCTTTTTACTTTCTCCATACACACTATGTACATAGTGTATAGAGAAAGTATTGCACTCCACCAAAAATTCGATACCGAGATTTCACCGGAAATATATGTTTTAGGGTCCCCAATATCCAAAAAAAGCATTTTCACAAAAAGGTGCGTGTGTGTGTGTGTGTGTGTGTGTGTGTGTCCGTGTGTCCGTGCGTCCGTGTGTCTGTGAACACGATAACTCAAAAACGAAAAGTCGGTAAAATACCAAACTTGGTATTTAAGTTTAGCATCTTCCAGGGATGCGACACGAAGATTTTGAGAAAAATCCCCCCACCCTCAACTACCCTTTACATGGAACTTTTTTAGAAAATTTTGATTTTCTCAAAAATGACTCTAACGATTTTGATTAAAATTTCGGATATGAAACATATTTACCTGACAAATAAACTGTATAGCTTGAATTTTCTGGGAATAGCGTCTGAAGAGTAGTTTATTCTGGATGAATTTTACTAAATTTTGAATAACTGCTAAACTGTAAGAGATGGACAAAAACATACTACACAAAAATGTGGAGCACATTAAAACACACAATTTATGTTATATATATTTTTTTCGTGGAGTTCGTCGTTTTTGTGACATTCCTTATTTTTGGTTTCTGCTATGAAAAACGTATACTTTTCTCATACAGGAACTTGTCAACTCCTATCCATATAAACAAAGAAACTTCATTGATATAGCAACCAGCTTTTGACTATCACTTTAACCTACGGTTGTCCCTTATTTCGCTTCTACTTATAAGGAAGCGAGTAATTAGACTATTTCTGCTATTTTTTTTCTGATTAGCATAAAGTAAATAGAAGTATAAGCTTTTTAAGAATTATTTGTTGCAGGGATATGGAGAAAGTCATGTGAATGGTACACATCAGATTTTTTTTTTTAGATTTAAAACATTTCTTACATTTCTTATATCCATTATTATACAGATAAATATAGCTAATACCACTAAATATATATAATATTTTATTATATTATTCAGCAATTTAATTGCTATTAAATATTAAGTTACGTAACCTATGTAATTTACACAATTTACAACATTAAAATATATTCAAAATCTTTATCAGCACAAATGTTATTAATAAATTATCAAAAAGAACTTATTATTATTTATCTATCTTTATAAACATTTTACTTTCTCTGCTCGTACTATATACATATCGTATAGAGAAGACATTGCATTCCTCCCAAAAATTCGAAACCAATATTTCACCGGAAGTACACGTTTTGTGGTCCCCTGTGTAAAACATTTTTTAGAAAAAGGTCCGTGTGTGTCCGTGTGTCTGTGAACACGATAACTCAAAAACGAAAAGTCTGTAAAATATCAAACTTGGTATTTAAGTTTAGTATCTTCCAAAGATGCACACGAATATTTCGAAGAATATTTTCACTCCAAACTACTCTTTACTTGTAAACAATTTCCAAAATTGTGAATTTCTCAAAAATGTCTCTAACGATTTTGATTAAAGTGCCGTATATTGAAGATATTTACATGACAAATAAAATGTATATTTGGAATTTTCTGGGAATAGCCTCTGAACATCTCTTCAGTTTGGTGAATTTTGCTGAATATTGCATAACTGGTAAACCGTTATAGATAGACAAAAACTTACTACACAAAAAAATGTAATCTGGTTAAAACATACAATTTGTCATATAACATTTCCTTAAAAACATTTCTCATGCGAAAATCTGTCAACTTCTGGTCATGCAAACAATGGGTTTCAATCACATGGCAATATTCTTTCAAAAGATTTGACTATCGCATTAGCTAATGTATTCCCTTATTCCCCTTCTATTTGCAAGGAAGCAAGCAATAAGATAATTTCTGCTAATGCGTATCTCGATTGGCATAAAGTAGATAGAAGAATAATAACAATAATTTGTTACAGACTGCCTCTGAGGTTGAGTGGTCAGGGAGCTGACTTTTCGTCCGGAGCTCCCGGGTTCGATTCCCGGTGGTGCATTTTTCTTTAACCAGAATTATTCCCTATCCCCCACAGAGTCTGGAAGTATGATATGTATGTGTATGTATGTGTGTGTGTAGAATAAATTGACTTAAACCAAACGTAAAAGAATTTGCAGACAACGAGCTGTTTCAAGTGCAAAGCCCCCGATACGACCTTAGATGTTAAAGGGGACTATGGGTCGCGCCGTGGCCGAGAGGTCAGAACAGTCACTTCTCACCTAGGCGTTTCAGGTTCTATCCCAAGCGACCGCATGTGAGATTTGTGGTGGACAAAGCGGCGCAGGGGCTGGTTTTATCCGGTTTCCCCCGCCATTACATTCCACCGGGGCTCCATCTTCATGTATCATCAGTGTCATTGCTTGTGGTGCCAGAACAATAAAAGGTGTTTCCAGAAAAAGGTCCGTGTGTGTGTCTGTGAACACGATAACTCAAAAACGAAAAATCGGTAAAATACCAAATTTGAGAAGATTTTAAGAAAAATCCCCCCACCCCAACTACCCTTTACATGTAACTTTTTACGAACATTTTGATTTTCTAAAAAATGGCTCTAAAGATTTTTATTAAAATATCGTATATTAAAGATATTTACCTGACAAATAAAATGTATATTTTGAATTTTCTGGGAATTGCCTCTGAAGACTACTTTATTCTGGGTCAATTTTACAGAATTTTGCATAACTGCTAAACCGTAAAAGATGGACAAAAACTTACCACACAACAAATGTAGAGCACCTTAAAACACACAATTTATGTTTTATACATTTTGATTGTTTTTGAGATATTCCTTGTTTTTGATTTCAGCCATAAAAACTTATACTTTTCTCATACAGGACTTTGTGAACTCGTGTCCATACAAACAAAGGAACTTCAGTCGCAGAGCAACCAGCTTTTGACTATCATTTTAACCTATGGTACCCCTTATTTCGCTTCTACTAACAAGGAAGCAAATGATAAAGACTATTTCTGTTAATTTTTTCTCGATTAGATGAGGTTTATAGAACAATTTGTTGCAAAGATATAGAAAAAGTCATGTGAATGGTACACATTAGTTTTTTTTTTTTTTATATTTTAAATTTTTGATATTTGATTTTATATTATTTCAAACTTTTTATATTTTATTTAAAATTTAAAATATTTGTTAGCTATTGTTGCACAAAAAAGAACAGGGGTATATAAATGAAATTAATTAAAACGCCATTGGAATTTAAAAAAAGCTACTCGGTAGTCAGATAATATATAATTAAGCTGCGGCCTGCTAGAGGCCATGTTGGGCTGTCCAAAGTGTCGACATACAAGGATATGAATTAATGGCGGGAAAGGACAGCTCCCGTATTTACATGCAGCCAGGAACATGGTCGCTGTGTACGTCTTTTGTTCTCCCATGTTTGAGTGACACATTGATATTTTATGGGCCTCATAAATGGGCCTGTGTATGTGTGGGAAAAACGCTCTTACCCTTCAGCTCATTATACTCGCAAGGGGTGCACAATACCTTGCTAACCTGCCACATGTAATACAAGAGATTGTACTGAGTTATCGACCATCTCTCGTCCTCCATTTTCATGCCAATCACCAGCCAGCCGTACTGTCACGTAAAAAAAAAAAAAAAAAAAAAGAAGCATTTGTCTGTGTGCTGCTTTGTTTTCACAGGAATTGTTACTTGTGAATGGATATTGAATTTCAAAACTATGGCACATAATCAATATCGTTTTTACTTGCTCTACCGCGTACAAAGTAGCTTGTAAGGTACTGTAGTCCACCCAAAATTTCGATACCGAGATTTCGCCGGCCCTGTATATAATTGTGAACAAATAACAAAAAAATCACATGACTTTCTCTATATCTCTGTAAAAATTATTGTTAATAAGCTTATCTTTTATTTATTTCATGCTAATCGAGAAAAATTAACAGAAATAGGCTTATTTCTTGCTTTATTGTAAGTAGAAGCGAAATAACTAGTACCATAGGTTAAAGTGAAAGCCAAAAGCTGGTTGCTATGTGACTGATGTTCCTTTGTTTGTATGGACAGGGGTTGATAACTTCCTGTATGAGAAAAGTATAAGTTTCTCAATGCTGAAACCAAGAAAAAGGAATATCTCAAAAACGATCTACTCCACGAAAAAAATGTATCTAGCATAAATTGTGTGTTTTAACGTGCTCTACATTTTTGTGTGTGTTAAGCTTTTGTCCATCTCTTACGGTTTAGTAGTTATGCAAAATTCATCCAAAATAAAGTAGTCTTCAGAGGCTATTCCCAGTATACAGTTTATTTGTCGGGTAAATATCTTTAATATATGATATTTTAATCAAAATCGTTAGAGCGATATTTTAGAAAATCAAAATTTTCGAAAAAATTCCATGTAAAGGATAGTTTGGGGTGGGGGGATTTTTCTCAAAATCTTCGTGTCGCATCCCTGGGAGATATTAAACTTAAATACCAAGTTTGGTATTTTACCGACTTTTCGTTTTTGAGTTATCGTGTTCATAGACACACGGACACGTACACACATGGACTTTTTTCTGAAAATACTTTTTTTTTTTGGATACAGGAGACCCCAAAAACATATATTTGTGGTGAAATCTCGGTATCGAACTTTTTGGTGCAGTGCAATACCTTCTCTATACACTATGAACATAGTACGTATAGAGAAAGTAAAAAGCCCGCCTGGGTAGTGTGGTGGTAGCGTGTCTGCCTCACATTCAACAGGTTGCGAGTTCAAATCTCACTTAGGGTGAGTTAATCGGATATGGTATTTTTAGGGGTTCTCCCTTATTCTGAAATGACGAATGTCGAGTAGCTTTAAGCTCCATGGACCCCGAGATCATTTGAGCATCATTTCACCAATTTCATTCATCGTCTGATATGACCAACCAGGTTAAAGGTAGTTAAGCTGTCAAAAAACATGTGCTCCATTCACATGATTTATCTACAGCAAATTGTTATTACAAAGCATATTCTTCCATCTACTTTATGATTATCTAGATAAACATTAGCAGAAGTTGTCTTGGTTAATTGCTTTCTTATAAGAGAAGGAAAATAAGGGAATACACTAGGCTAAACCGATGGTCAAATCCTTTAAAAGCAGTGAATGAAATGCGTTTCTATGCAGGACCATGAGTTTACAACTTTCCGTGTGAAAAAAAAAAGTTATAAGTATTTTAAATCTGAAACAAATAAGGAATATCCTAGAAATCATCATATATATGACAAAATTTGTGTCTGTTAATGTGATATAAATTTTTTGTATAGTAACATTTGTCTATCACTTACGGTTTATCTTTTACTCAGAAATATTCATTAAGAATAAAGAGGTCCTTGTAGGCTATGCCCAAAAAGTTCAAGATATACATTTTATTCGCAATATAAAAATCTCTTTTGATCAAAATCGTTAGAGCCATTTTTTAGAAAATCAGGAATGTCAACAGTTTTTGGGTGTGGGGATTTTTCTCAAATGTGTCGCATCCCTAGAAGATACTAAACTTAAGTACCATGTTTGGTATTATACCGACTTTTCGTTTTGGAGTAATTCTGTTCACACACCACACATACACACACACCCTTCGTTGTGTAATGGTTACCATGCTAACTTCATATACCCAAGGTCGCGGGTTCCAACCCGGCGGAGGACGATGGATTTTTTCGGGTGTAAAAGTTCTTAGCATGGGAAGTTAAGCCGTTTGGTCCCGTGTCGTAGATTTACGGCACGTAAAAGAATCTCAAGCCTGATAGAGAGGCCTCTGAGCAAAATTAAAAGGTCTGTCACGCCCAATTTAGAATGGGACGTTGAGAACCACGGTATTCAATGTTTTTGAGCTATGCTGCCCACAGACAAACACATACACACATGGACACACAGACGTACACTGGCAGACACACACGGCATTTTTCTAAAAATGCTTTTTTTTTTGGATTCAGGGAGTCTCAACACATGTATTTCCGTTGAAATATCAGTATCGAATTTTTGGGTGCATTACAATACCTTCTCTATACACTATGTATATAGTACGTATAGAGAAAGTAATATATACATCACATAAATTGTGTGTATAAAATGTTAAAAGTTTTGTGTAGTTATCTTTTGTTGGTATCTTATGGTTTACCCGTTATGTATAAAATGCAGAGGACTTCAGACGCTATTCCTAACAAATTGAAGATGTACATTTCATTTGCCATGTAAATATCGTTAAGATAGGATTTAATCTATATCGTTAGGGACAGTTTAGGAAAATTGAAAAATTTCGAAAAATGTTCCATGTAAAGGTTCATAGTTTGAAGTGGTACGATTTTAGTAAAACTTTTCTTGTCACATCCTTAGAAGATACTGGATTAATGTATTAAGTTCGGTATTTAACCATATTTTTGTTCTATGATATTCACATGCACAGACTGAACCTTTTTCTAAACATTTTTTTGTAATCATAGGACCTCAAAACATATATTTTCTGTAAAATTTTGTATAGTATGAGCAGAGAAAGTAAAACAGCAATTTTCGATTTAATGACATATTGTAGTAAAATTTCACCCACATTATTTCTTAAGTTGTGTTGGTTGAGTGTCTATGTTTGTGAAAAGATTAAATCAGAACGTAAAAGAAGTCTAAAGTGGTTTAAAGCATTGTCAAAAGCTGCATTTCCGGTGGAATGTAGTGTTTCCTCTACTTACTATAGGTAAGCAGTAGAAAAAGTAAAACTGCGCCTCATTATTGATTCTCGGAGCTCTTGTACGAGGCAGCATATGCAATACTGGAAAGTGATGGCTAAAAGACAAACTTCTTCCCTTGAAGATGAGCTTGTTTACTTACTCTGACGTCATCCATATTTTCTGATGCTCGTTTATTAAAGCTGGGGAGATCGAAAGTGATCCCTGACATCCTGCATGCTGTCTCAGCTGATAAGAGGTGTGTCTGCCTCTCTGCCAATAGATTCATGCTTCGTAAACATAGATGGCATCCTTGTTGCAAGATGTAACAAACATTCCTCAATGCAGCTGGCGCATGAATCCGCTATTTTGATATGCCACAGACTTTTTACTTTCTCTACACGCACTATGTACATAGTGTATAGAGAAAGTATTACACTCCACCAAAAAATTCAATACCGAGATTTCAATAAAAATATTTGTTTTAGGGTCCCCAGTATCTGAAAAAAGCATTTTCAGAAAAAGGTCCGTGTCTGTGTGTGTTCGTGTGTCAGTGTGTCCGTGTGTCCGCGTGACTGTGAGCACGATAACTCAAAAACGAAAAGTTTAATATCTTCCAGGGATGAGACAAGAAGATTTTTGAGAAAAATCCCTCCAACCCAAAGTACCCTTTACATGAAACTTTTTTCGAAAATTTTGATTTTCCTAAAAATGGCTCTAATGATTTTTATTAAAATGTCGTATATTAAAAATATTTACCTGACAAATGAAATGTATATTTTGAATTTTCTGGGAATAGCCTCTGAAGACCGTAAGAGATGGACAAAAACTTACCACACAACAAATGTAGATCACTTTAAAACACACAATTTATGTAATGTACATTTTTTTTGTGTAGTTGTTTGTTTTTGACATATTCCTTTGTTTTTGGTTTTAGCTATGAAAAACCTATACTTTTCTCATCCCCTGTCCATACAAACAAAGGAATTTTAGTCACATAGCAACCAGCTTTTGACTATCACTTTAACCTATGATAATCCCTTATTTCGCTTCTACTTTCAAGGAAGCAAGAAATAAGACTATTTCTGCTAGTTTTTTTTTCTCGATTAGCGAAGCATAAGCCTTTTAACAATAATTTATTGCAGAGATGTAGAGAAAGTCATGTGAATAGAACACATCAGATTTTTACTTTATCTACATGTACCTTGTACATAGAGTATAGAGAAGATATACAAATAAAAACATTTTTAGGGAAAGGCCTTGTGTGTGTGTGAATGTGTGTCCGTGTGTCAAAAATGAAAAGTTGGTAAAATACCAAACTTGGTATATAGGTTTAATATCTTCCAAGGATGCGACACGAAGATTTTGAGAAACAGTACCTCATCCTAAACTACGCTTTACATGGACAATAATTTCTGAAAAATTTTATTTTCTCAAAAATGGCTCGAACAATTTTGTTCAAAATACCGTGTATTAAAGACATTTACACAGCAAATAACACTCATATCTTGAATTTTCGGAATAACTTCTGAAGACCTTATTATTCTGGATGAATTTTGTTTGATTTTGCATAAACCGTAAGAGCTTACCACACAAAATGTAAACCTCATTAAAACACACAATTTATGTCATATAACGTTTTCCGTAGTGCTTACCGTTTTTGAGATATTGCTTGTTATTTGTTTCAGTTTTAAAATACTTAAAACTTTTCATATACGGAGATTTGTGAACTCCTGGGAACGTATAGAAACGGATTTCATCGACACGGACTCCATCTTTAAATGTCGTTTTAGCCTAGTGTATCCCATTATTTCCTTTCTGCTTACAAGAAAGTATTTATATTAATATTTATCTCAGTTATTATGAAGTAGAGAGAAGCTTAAGCTTTTTAATAATAATTTGTTACAGAGATGTCAAGAAAGTCATGTGAATGGAACATATCAGATTTTTCTACTACTTGTCTGAGGAAAGAATGCAGTTGTTTGGGGAGACACGGTTTAGAGCCGAATATAGTGCAGTACAGTTTGACCATCAAAACATCAGCGCGGCGCACGTAAACTGGAATAAACTAAACGATGCACAACAGGTTAAACTAGCTGTTTTCTTTACCACTAATGAATATTAATTTTCTACTTTGTGAGCGCATGACTACGCGCGGCGATGTTTACATTCTGACTTGATTCGAACCTGTCTATTGTAAGGGACTCCACTACTGGGTTCCAGGTTTGCCGAACTCTACAGGGCATGCACCGGGAGTGATGACGTAATACAGCTTATCTCTGTTCTCGCAAGCTTCCACTCTTGGCCATCTGCATTCTTCAGATGGGTAATACGTGCTGTAATGTACTGTTGTGCTGTGTGATAGTGTTTTAGTTTGATAGCTAGAGTCAGACTGAAAAATGCAATGCCATAACCGGGATTTGAACCACGGATCTCCCGGTCTCTAGCCGGATGCTCTACCACTGAGCTACCATGGCAACATGCCGGCAGAGCATTGAATTTCTCAGCTGACTCGCATGTTTCCCGGTAAACCACAAGGTGATCTCAAATTATTTTGAGATGACAGCCCCAAGTACTTTAAGTTCCCGGATTCATAGTATAACCAACTATTATGGTCAATTGGTATTGGTTTAATTGTTTTTTCACACAAACCGTATGACACTACTTATCCAACTCCTGTCCTACACATTGCTTGCGTCAAGAAAAATTGATGAGAACCATTCACATGACTTTTTCTGTATCTGTGCAACAAATTTTAGTTAAAACGCTTATGCTTTTATTTACTTCATGCTAATCAAGAAATATTAGCAGAAATAGTCTTATTATTTGCTTCCTTGTAAGTAGAAGCGAAATGAGGGAGTACCATAGGTTAAAGTGATAGTCAAAAGCTGGTTGCTTTGTAACTGAAGTTCCTTTGTTTGTATGGACAGGAGTTAACAAATTCCTGTATGAGAAAAGTATGTTTTTCAAAGCAGAAACGAAAGACCAAGGATATCTTAAAAATGATCAACTACATGAAAATAACGTATATAACACAAATTGTGTGTTCTATCGCGAGCTATATTTTCTGTACAGTTATTTTTTTTTCCATGTCTTACGGTTTAGCAGTTATGCAAATTTCCGTAAATTTTATCCAGAATAAACTAGTCTTCAGAGGCTATTCCCAGAAAATTCAAGAAATACATTTTATTTGTCAGGTAAATATCTTTAATATACGATATTTTAATCAAAATCGTTAAGAGTCATGTTTAAGAAAATCAACATTTTTGAAATTTTTTCCATGTAAAGGGTAGTTTGGGGCGGGGGATTTTCTTGAAAATCTTCGTGTCTTGAAAATCTTCGTGGAAGATACTGAACTTAAATACCAAGTTTGGTATTTAACGGCCTTTTCGTTTCTGAGCTATGCAGCCCACAGACACACACAGGGACATTTTTCTATAAATGCTTTTTTTTTTATTCAGGGAGTCTCAAAACACATATTTCCGGTGAAATCTCGGTATCAAATTTCTGGGTACAATACAATACCTTTTCTTTACACTATGTACATAGTTCGTATAGAGAAAGTAAAAACAATTAAATTAATAGTTTAATTGAAAATGGTTAAAGTTCTTTAACAGTGGATGGGATGATGTGGCAACAGTGTAACGTAGCGGCCAGGCAAGTGTCGGGTATCACTATGGATCTCTCTGACTTTAGTTCCTGGCGATAGCGGTTGTTAAAACGCTACCAGGACCTTTAACAGATATGTCCTTTCATAAGCACAATGTTGGCCTGTTATTAAAAGCCAATTATATTCCTAAAAGCAGCCGGCGCGTTTATTTATGTAACCACACTTTGTTTACACGATTGTATTGTGTTTGTAAACACGCTCAGAACAAGGGTCGTTAAACACGGGCTATTTTTGCGTTTTTGCTTAAAAGTGCGCATCACTGAAGCAACAGTTCAGGGGAAAAATCTGATGTGCTACATTCATATGACTTACTGAAGGAAACTGTTTTTACATAGCATTGCCGTTTTCTAAGCGGTTGGTCGGATTCGAATCCCGGTAACGGCCTGGGAGCTTTGTCAAGCTGGAAGTAAACAAGAAACACAAAGTAAACTTTAAACAATCTTACGTGTTCCATTCACATGACTTTCTCTACATCTCTGCAACAAACTATTGTTAATAAGACTATGATTCTATTTATTTTATGTTAATTGAGAAAAAAATAGCCGAAAGAGTCTTATTACTTGCTTTCTTGTAAGTAGAAACGAAATAAGGGAGTACCATAGGTTAAAGTGAGCTAGTTGCTATGTGACTGAAGTTCCTTTGTTTGTATGGATAGGAGTTGACAAATTCCTGTATGATTTTCAAAGCTGAAGCTTAAAAAAAAAAAAAAAAAAAAAAAAAAAAAAAAAAAAAAATCTTAAAAACCATCAAAATCTCGTAAAAAATGTATATAACATAAATTGTGTGTTTTGAAGTGCTCCACATTTTTTATGTGTTAAGTTTTTGTCCATCTCTTACGGTTTAGCAGTTATGCAAAATTCCGTAAAATTGATCCAGAATAAAGTAAAAGGCTATTTCCAGAAAATTCAAGATATACATGTTATTTGTCAGGTAAATATCTTTAATATACGACATTTTAATAAAAATTGTTAGAGCCATTTTTAAGAAAATTAAAATTTTCGAAAAAAAATTCCATGTAAAGGGTAGTTTGGGGTGGGGGTATTTTTCTCAAAATGTTCGTGTCGCATCCCTAGAAGATACTAAACTTAAATACCAAGTTTGGTATTTTACCGACTTTTCGTTTTTGAGTTATCGTGTTCCTAGACACACGGACACACGGGGACACACACACTGACCTTATTGTGAAAATGCTTTTTTTTTGGATTAAAGGGACCCTAAAATATATATTTCCGGTGAAATCTCGGTATCGAATTTTTGGGTGGAGTGCAATACCTTCTCTATACACTATGCACATAGTGCGTGTAGAGAAAGTAAAAGGCAGATCCCAATTTTGCATTGCGCAAAAACTATTAAAGAAAGAAATACATCGCGGATGTCACTGGATATAGGAAGGTTTACAGTTTTATACACTCAACATAACATCACTCATAACACGAACATCGAGACGTACTCCATTTCATTCCACACACATATTAACTGGTCCCTGTTTATTGAATTGACAGCTCCATTCCTCAGCTCTTGAAGAGTAGTTGCCATAGTTGGGACAAACACTGTTTTCTTGTATCCCCACATAAAAATCTGGCGATCTTGGAGGCCAAAAATAATGAACAATATGCTGTAGATGACCTCTTCATCCTGTATATCAAACAATACATCAGATCTCTCTCAAAGATCTTCTACTCTAAGTTACCTAGCGTTTCAGGAGCTCTGGTGTACAAATTGGGAGAAAGAAGCCGTCAACAGCCAAAACTGAAGAGAAAGTTACATCAAGACATCTTAATATCAGACACCGAAATTGAACAAGACAAATTCAAACTAATTTTAATAATTATACGTTCTTTCTTCATCTTAATATTGTTAGTAATACAGATTCGTTTTTCAACTTCTATTTTACAAACTTGTTAATATTAGTTTTATTTTAATTTTTGAGTTTACCTGCAATTTGTATTTCTAAGCTTGTTGTAGGTTTCATCGTAGTCTTTTAACCTCTATACTTTTCAATGTACATAGTTAATGGTGTCATATGACACTATCAATGTTATTTATTTGTTACTTTATGTTAAACTATTATAAATGGCCTGCATAGCTTTTAGCTTGTCGGTCAAAAAACATTCTGATGTAATCCATTCACATGGCTTTCTGTATATCTCTGCAACAAATTTTTGTTAAAAAGTTTAAGCTTCTATTTACTTCACGCAAAGTTAGAAAAAATTAGCATAAATAGTCTTATTACTTGTTTCCTGTAAGTAGAAGCGAAACAAGGGAGTAACATTGGTTAAAGTGATAGTCAAAAGCTGGTTGCTATATAACTGAAGTTCCTTTGTTTGTAAGGATACGAGTTGACAAATTCCTGTATGAGAAAAGTTTTCTAAGGCTGAAACAAAAACAAGGAATATCTAAAAAACGATCAACTCCACGAAAAAAATGTATATGACATAAATTGTGTGTTTTAATGTGCTCTATAGTTTTTGTGTGGTAAGTTTCTGTCTATCTCTTACGGTTTACCAGTTATACAACATTCCGTAAAATTCATCCAGAATAAAGTGGTCTTCAGAGGCTATTCCCAGAAAATTCAAGATATAAATATTATTTGTCAAGTATATATCTTTAATATATGATATTTTTATCAAACTCTTTACAGCCATTTTGTAGAAAATCAAAATTTTCGAAAAATGTTCCATGTGAAGGGTAGTTGGGGTGGGGGATTTTCTTGAAAATCTTCGTTTCGCATAGATACTGAACTTAAATACTAAGTTTGGTATTTAACGGTTTTTTCGTTTTTGAGCTATGCTGCCCACAGGCATATAGACACACACACATACACACAGACACATACACACAGACACATACACGGACATTTTTCTAAAAATGCTTTTTTTGGATTCAGGTGGTCTCAAAACATGTATTTCCGGTGAAATCTCGGTATCAAATTTGTGGGTACAGTGCAATACCTTCTCTATACACTATGTACGTAGTACGTATAGAGAAAGTAAAAAGAAAGATGACCTCTTGCAAGAGAGATGACCTCTTCAGATTTTAAAGTAAAGTATGTATGAGTAGAAGGGGTAGATACAAAGTGACGTGCAAGAATTTTCATACGTTTAATGTAAAATACTGTTAATGTAAATTTGTGTACTGCGTACGGTATCAAATCTTGTGTGGAATGCAATACTTTTTCTACCCATTTAAAAAGTGCAAATTAGAAGAAGTAAAAATCGATCAACTTTCCTGAAGTATAATACGGGTTTAGAATATTTATTCTTCCTTCTTTTTAAACCTTCGTGTCGCATGTTTGGATGAAATAACATATTTGGTATTTATCCGAGTTTTTAAATGTTATGCTCACATGCACGGTTCACTTTTTGAAATGGAAATGAAAATGGCGTGTTATTTATGGACGCTCTTTAACTGCTGTGGTTCTCAGCGTCCCATTCTAAATTGGGCGTGAAATACCGCTTAATTTTGTTCAGAGGCCTATCTCTCAGACTTTAGGTTCTTTTACGTGTCGTAAATCTACGACGCGGGACCAACGGCTTTACTTCTCTTCCAAAGGAAGCCATACTAAGGATTTTTACACCCGAAAAAATACATCGTCCTCCGCTGGGTTTGAACCCGCGACCTTGGATATATGAAGCCAGCATGGGAACCATTACACCACAAAGGGCTACTTCACTTTTTGAATCAGGGCTTCTCAAAATATCTGCAAAAAGTGAAATCTCGATATGAAGTTTTCGGTTGAATATAATACTTTTATTTCCCAAATAATTACGCAATAAAGAGGGAAAAACTATTTTCTAACGTTATGAAAAACAGCTGAAAGACCAAGTTATTTAATTTTATTAGCAGGAAGTTGGAATGAATAGCTAGCATGTCTGCTTTAACCTAGAGGATGGGAAACAGATCCTACATGTTGGGGATTTCAACAGAATACCGCTTGACTGCGTCGAGTGTAAATACGAAGTCCTTATTCACATTACTGCTAGTGCTGGTGCTGGCATCATTACCAGCAAACTCACTGGTAGTAGACTAACCCTAGATTTACACGTAAACAGAGCTTAAAGGACGGACGGGGTGGAGGTTAAATGGTGCTTCTACATTACACAAGGTGGCCATTAGCTCCGTCTGGAAAGAAACTATAGGCAACCATTCAAACATTAGAGGGCAAAATGAGTTTTCTATATTGAAAAGGTAAGATCGAAAATATATATTTTAGAGAATGTGATATGATTTTCTCTACTCACTTTTACTATAATCTGTTCTACTCTTTCAACCTAATCAAAATAAACTCTTGCATAAATTCTCTTATTGTAATCTTCATTATAGGTTTAAGAAGAACGTAAAAATTGATGTTATTCAAATGTTTAAAAGGTGGTCGCTAGATGAAAGCCTTAAATTCCATGTTCTTTTAATGGGAACAAAAAATATAAATATGATGTGTTCCATTCACGTGGCTTTCTCTACATCTCTGCAACAAATATTGTTAAAAAGTTTATGCTTCTATTTACTTCATGCTGATCAAGAACAAGTTAGCAGAAATAGTCTTATTACTTGTTCCCTTGTAAGTAGAAGCGAAATAAAGGAGTATCATAGGTGAAAGAGATAGTCAAAAGCTGGTTGCTATGTGACTGAAGTTCGTTTGTTTGCATGGACAGGAGTTGACAAATCCTTGCATGACAAAAGTGTAAGTTTTTTAAAGCTGAAACAAAAAACAAGGAATATCTCAAAAACGATCAACTCCACGAAAAAAAAAATGTATATGACATAAATGATGTGTTTTGTCGTGATATACATTTTTTGTGTAGTAAGCTTTTGTCTATCTCTTACGATTTACCAGCTATGCTAAATTCAATAAAAATCATCCAGAAAAAAGAGGTTTTAGAAAGTTCAAGATATACATTTCATTTTGGATGTAAATATCTTTAATAAACGATATTTTAATCAAAAACGTTGGAGCCATTTTTTAAAAAAATCAAAATTTTCGAAAAAAGTTCCATGTAAGGGGTAGTTTGGGGTGGGGGAGTTATTCTCAAAATCTTCGTGTCGCATTTCTGAAAGATACTAAACTTAAATGCCAAGTTTGGTATTTTACCGACTTTTCGGTTTTTAGTTATCGTGTTCACAGGCACACGGATCTTTATCTGAAAATGTTTTTTTTTGACTACAAGGGACCGTAAAATATATATTTCCTGTGAAATCTCGGTATCGAATTTTGGGTGGACTGCAATATCTTCTCTATACACTTATGTACATAGTACGCGTAGAGAAAGTAAAAATCAAGGGGTACTTGTACTTGATAAAATAAAATTCGTTTAGTAGTCGGTTTACCCTCCCCATATTTAGGACTGACACCTCCCTAGAGCTTACAAGCGGATATCAAAGGGTCAGAAGTCTATCGAGGAGCCAAAGGCCACAGAAGGGAGATCTTGCAACGATTGGTCGGTCCGTAGCCAGACATGAGCATGAGATGAAATGCAAACGAATGGTGGAATGATTGGCGGGGGAAACCGGAAAAAGCACGCTCAGATGCCGCTTCGTCTACCGCATGTTTTGAGACCTGCAGAATAAAAAAAAAGGTCTGTGTGAACAGCTCCAGCATCTGCCAAGGATACGACAGGAAATTTTCGGGTAAACCGTCCCACTCTGAACTACCCTTTACATGACACATTTTTCGAAATTTTTAATTTCCTAGTTAATGGCTATGACTATTTTTAATAATACCATATGTTTTATTTATTTTCTCGGAACAGCCTCTGGAGACCTCTTCATTATGGATGGCTTTTGTAAAACACATAATGTATTTCATTACATTTTTTATTTTCTCTATATGTACTGTGTACATAGCGTATAGAGAAGGTATTGAAATACACCCAAAAGTTCGATACTGAGATTTCACCGGAAATACAGGTTTTGGGTCCCCTTGAATACAAAAAAAAAAAAAACACTTTTAGAAAAAAGTCCATGTGTGTGTGTGCGTGCAGCATAGCTCAAAAACTAAAAATCCGTTAAATACAAAACTTGCTATTCAAGTTTAGTATCTTCCAAGGATGTGACACGAAGATTTTTAAGGAAATCTACCCCACACAAACTACCCTTTAATTGGAACTTTTTTCGAAAATATTGATTTCTATAAAATGGCTCTAATGATTTTGATTAAAATATTGTATATTAAAGATATTTTCCTGGCAAATAAAATGTATATCCAGAATTTTTTGGGAATAGCCTCTGAAGACTGCTGTATTTAGGATGAATTTTAAGGAATTTAGCATAACTGCTAAACCGTAAGAAATGGACAAAACCTTACCACACAGAAAATGTAGAGCTCATTAAAACACACAATGTATGTCACATACATTTTTTTCGCGGAGTTGATCGTTTTTAAAATATTCCTTATTTTTAGTTTCAGTTACGAAAAACTTATATATTTCTTATACAGGAATTTGTCAACTCGTGTCCATACAAACAAAGGAACTTCAGACACATAGCAACCAATTTTTGACTATCACTTTAACCTATTGTACTCCCTTATTTCGCTTCTACTTACAAGGAAGCAAGTAATAAGACTATTTCTGCTATTTTTTTCTCAATTTGCATGAAGTAAATAGAAGCTTAAGCCTTTTAACAATAATTTGTTGCAGTGATGTAGAAAAAGTCATGTGAATGGAAACCCATCAGATTTTTTAATAGGTAACCTTTTCAGAAGTATCCTTTCTCATATATTTCATTTTAAAGCTACATAAACCTTTTTCCAAATGGTAAGTCAAGTTTTGTTTTACTTTTGATGATGTAAAGAGATACGAATTTCAATTGGTTCATAGTGACCAGCACTGTAAAAATCTATCAATTTAGTCTGGTGTATTCCCTTATTCCCCTTCTACTTATAAGAAAGCAAGTAGATCATTTCTGCTAATGTTTTTCTCGATTATGTAGATAAAATATTGTTTTATAAGAATTGTTTGTTTAAACAGGTAGTGAAATTCATGTGAATAGAATACATCAGATTTTTATAACGCTTTCTGATATTTACTGCTTGAGGTTTATTTTCAGGTTTTGAGTAGACAATCATTTAAGCTCTTTCAACTGGATTTCACTAGTATCAGGTCCTTTGAAAAATTCAATGCGCGTGAGGCAATCTAAGAATAATTTGTTATCCTCCGGTATCTAACTTGTTATGTTTGGTGTTAGCGATAAATGCGTCATGGACAAAAGCGTAACGTATTATTACGGGCACGCAGCCGTTTTAAAATAAGAAAAAGAAACTATATTTTTTGCTGCCATCTGTTAGTGTATAAATCACGCAATACATGGACAAGAAGAATCTCTGCTTGGAATACAAAGGCATGTAACAGTACTCAAGTGCAAGAAAACGTGCTCATGCTATTGGTTTCCTGTACTAGTGTCTAACCACGCAAATTAGGCGACCGGCATCTGAGGTACAGGAAGGAACTTTTTTTTTTTTACTTTCTCTATGCGTACTATGTACATAGTGTATAGAGAAGGTATTGCATTCCACCCAAAAATTCCATACCGAGATTTCACCGGAAATAAATGTTTTGGGTCCACATGAATCCAAAAAAATCTGATGTGTTCCATTCATATGACTTTCTCTACATCTTTGCAACAAATTTTTGTTAAAAGGCTTATGCTAATATTTACTTCATGCTAATCGAGAAAAAAGTAGCAGAAATAGGCTTATTACTTGCTTCCATGCAAGCGGAAGGGAAATAAGGCAACCATAGGTTAAAGTGATACTCAAAAGCTGGTGGCCATGTGACTGAAGTTACTTTGTTTGTATCAATTGTTGACAAATTCCCGTACAAGAAAAGTATACGTTTTTCAAAGCTGAAACCGAAAACAAGGAATATCTCAAAAACGATATACTCCACGAAAAAAAGTATATATGATAAATTGTGTGTTTCTACGTGCTCTACATTTTCTGTGTGGTAAATTTTTATCCATCTCTTACGGTTTAGCAGCTATGCAAAATTCCGTAAAATGCATCCAGAATAAAGTAGTCTTCAGAGACTATTCCCAGAAAATTCAAGGTATACATTTTATTTGACTTGTAAACATCTTAAATATAAGAGATTTTAATCAATATCATTAGAGCCATTTTTAAGAAATCAACATTTTCGAAAAAAGTTCCATTTAAAGAGTAGTTTGAATTGGGGGTATTTTTCTTGAAAATCTTCGAAACGTATCCTTGGAGGATAGCAAACTTATACCACACACCCACCCAGACACACACACACACACACACTCACACACGGATCTGTTACTGAAAACTTTTCTTTGGATTCAGGGGGTCCTAAAACATGTAATTCCGGTGAAATATCGACATCGAAATTTTGGGTGGAATACAATACTTCTCAAAACATATATTTCCGGTGAAATATCCACATCGAATCATTGTATGTAAATATTTGATAAAGTATTAATGTGGACCTTGGAAAATATTGTTCAGGTGTCCCTGAAGTGTTTCCTTACCAACGTAAACCACTGCGAATTATGTAGGGGAATCCTTGCACTGGACAGTACGTCTTTTAGAAAGTAGTCTCCAAGAAGAAGGTAATATTTTAAAATGCCCCAAAGTCTTGTTCCATGTCCCTTCTCACGTTCTTCTAATATTTCTCCATTATCTGTGACATGTCTGTGGTTACTACCCACTCCACGCCTGAAGAGTTCAGTGGGCCAATTTCGCAGTAGAGCCTGTGAAGCTATGATTGTTTTCCCGCGAGGCAAACTTGGAAACGAGCTTATCGAGTTAGCTTTTCTGGCATTTTAAAGTGGTTCTCAAACCGTGAGCCGCGTACACTAACATTGTCAACAAGTGCTTTCCTACCTTGGGACTTCTACATGTTTAAATACTTCTGACCATATTAGAGAATAGATTCTAGTAAAACAAACGACCAAGTTGTATGGGAGCTAAGCCCGGAGTTGAAATGCTTTCGACATTACAAGTCGACATTGGGTTATGTCGCCTCAAGATATTTTGAGATCTTTTTTGTAGTTTATTGGAGAAAACAAAAGTCAGTTGAGTAATTTTATGTCATTTCAGCATCTTACCATAGAGCTCAGAGAATAAGCTACTGGTGAGATCCCTGGTTCAAATTCCTGCCATGGCATTCATTTTTTAGCGTGTAGAAATGTATTGCACTCCACCCAAAAGTCGATACCGAGATTTCATCGGAAATATATGTTTTAGGGTCCCTTATTATATCCATAAAAAGCATTTTCACAAAAAGACGCGCGTATGTGTGTGTCTATGAACACGATTACTCAAAAACAAAAAGTAGGTAAAATACCAAACCTGGTATTTAAGTTTAGTATCTTTCTGAGATGCGACACGAAGATTTTGAGAAAAATCCCCCTACCCCAAACTACCCATTACATGGAACGTTTTTCAAAATTTTAGATTTTCACAAAAATGGCCATAACGATTTTGATGAAAATATCGTATATCAAAGATATTTACCTGACAAACAAAATGTATATCTTGAATTTTCTGGGAATAGCCTCTGAAGACTACTTTATTCTGGGTCAATTTTACAGAATTTTGCATAACCGCTAAACCGTAAGAGATGGACAAAAACTTACCACACAACAAATGTAGAGCACCTTAAAACACGCAATTTATGTCATATACATTTTTTTCGTGAACTTGATTGTTTTTGGTTACACTTTTCTCATACAGGACTTTGTGAACTCGTATCCATACAAACAAAGGAACTTCAGTCGCAGAGCAACCAGCTTTTGACTATCACTTTAACCTATGCTACCTCCTTATTTCGCTTCTACTAACAAGGAAGCAAGTAATAAGACTATTTCTGTTAGTTTTTGCTCCATTAGATGAAGTAAATAGAATAATTTGTTGCAGTGATATAGAGAAAGTCGTGTCAATGGAACACATCAGATTTTTATTTTCTCTACACGCACTACGTGTATAGAGAAGGTAATTGCACTCCACTAAAAAATTCGATACCGAGATTTCACCGGATATATATATTTTAGGGTCCCTTATATCCATAAAAAGCATTTTCACATAAATGTTCGTGTGTGTCCGTGTGTCTGTGAACACGATAACTCAAAAACAAAAAGTCGGTAAAATACCAAAGTTTAAGTTCAAGTTTAGTATCTTCCAGTTTAGTATCTTTCAGTTTAGTATCTTCCAGTTTAGTATCTTTAGTATATTTTTATTTATTCAAAAGATCCTCTAATGATTTTTATTAAAATAGCGTATATTAAATATATTTATATGGAAAAAAGGTGCATGTATATATATCTATATATGTGAATGACACATCAGTTTATATAAATCTTGTCTTAACTTGCTACTATCAATAAACTTTCGTGGTGGTAAGTTTATTGTCATAAGACCCTCTTTTTCTCCAAAGATTACTCCCTTTGTTCCTCAAACTTATAAGAACCCGCCTAGGTAACGTGGTAGTAGTGTGTCTGCCTCAAATTCAACAGGTCGCGGGTTCGAATCTTACTTAGAATGAGTTACCCGGATAAGGTTTCTTTATTGAGGTTTTCTTTTATCCTGAAAAGACAAATGCCGAGTAGCTTCAACACCATGGGTCCCGAATTTATTTGAACATAACTTCTCCGATTTCATTCATCGTCCGATATGACCAACGAGGATAAAGGACGTTAAGTTATAGAGAAAAAATCTGATGTGTTCCATTCACAAGACTTTCTCTACATCTCTGCAACAAATTTTAGTTAAAAAGCTTATACATCTGTTTAATTCATGCTAATCGAGAAACATTAGCAGAAATAGTCTTATTATTTGCTTCCTTGTAAGTAGAAGCAAAATGAGGGAGTACCATAGATTAAAATGATAGCCAAGTTCCTTTGTTTGTATGGACAGGAGTTAAAACATTCCTGCATGAGAAGAGTATGTTTTTCAAAGCAGAAACCAAAAACTAAGAATATCTTAAAAATGATCAACTGCATGAAAAAAATGTATATGACATAAATTGTGTATTTTATCGCGAGCTACATTTTCTGTAGAGTAAGTTTTTGTCCATGTCTTACGGTTTAGCAGTTATGCACAATTCCGTAAAATTCATCAAGAATAAAGTAGTCTTCAGAGGCTATTGCCAGAAAAATCAATATATACGTTTTATTTGTCAGGTAAATGTCTTTAATATACGATATTTTAATCAAAATCGTTAGAGTCATTTTTAAGAAAATCAAACTTTTCGAATTTTTTTCTATGTAAAGGATAGTTTGGGGAGGGGGAATTTTCTTGAAAATCTTCGTGTCGCACCCTTGGAAGGTACCAAATTTAAATACCAAGTTTGGGCTTTAACGGTCCTTTCGTTTTTGCGCTATGCTGCCCATAGACACACAGACGGACAGACAGACAGACAGACAGACACATGGACATTTTTCCAAAAAAGCTTTTTTTGGATTCAGGGAGTCTCAAAACATGTATTTCCGGTGAAATCTCGGTATCGAATTTTTGGGTACAATACAATACCTTCTCTATACACTATGTACATATTTCGTATAGAGAAAGTAAAAATTATAATGTGAATCTGCTTACAATAACTGTCTTCCGTAACAATTCTGCCGCAGAGTTTCTATCGACGTTCGCAGCGGTTACTACAATACGGTTTGAGTTTTCCCACAAAACTCGCTCATTGTTGCGCGCTATACATTCCCACTGAAATGTGCCCTTTTAATACTTGTTGGTAACGTCACTGGAGATTTCTAGTAACAGTCGCACGTGCAAAAGCACCGCAGCTGTCAGAAACTCGCTCAGGATTAACAATGTGCGGTTTCGACGTCAAAGAACTTTCCGACAACACGTGTCCACTTGCAAAGGTGTAACAGCCGCATCTGCGATCTCAAAAGAACATGCTGCGGCACTAATACTCGTGTAGCAATGTACTATATGCCAACAATAACTCATGAAGCAAGCCGTACCACATTTCGGCGATTAAGGCCGCAGGGCGTAGCACACGTTGATCGTGCTGACCAGCACCACTGTAACGAGTTAGACGATCCAAGCTTCTAGAATCCCTCCCACAACGAGAGTTTTTCGGATTGGGTTGGACTCGACTTGGCAGTGATCCCGGTACCCATGAGCACGTCTAGGCAATACCGCTTAGGTAGTATACGGTATGCTAGAGGTCAGTCCTACCGAGGTTTTTCGGGAGCCTTCTCTTCGGAGTTGACGCGCGTAAGTGGCGTATCCACTTCCGTCGGGGGGGGGGGTTATACTCCAGTTATGGCCCTAAAGGAAAGACTCACGGAGCTTGTACCTTGTTAAGGAGTAGAAGTTTCAACCTCAGGTAGACACTCGCCTCGAACGTACTACTAGACTCTATCCGGGGCAGCTTCTAGCTGCGGTAGACAGCATAATTTATCCTGTTCCCCACAAGGTACGACCCTTGCCATGGTTGTGAAGCTTGGAGCAGCGTCCCATTGTCCGGGTAGGACTATATAGCCACACCATATCTCTCTGCTGGAAACCTTGGCTATTGGCCTGCCGGTCGTAAAGGGTGTTCATCCGGTCGTTCCTTAACTGAATGTGTTGACGCGTTATCTTATGTATGTCGTGAAGGTAGTTTATGAGAATCTCTAAGAAGTCAACTGCTGGCTGTTCTGGCCCAAACATCATATCGCAGGTTAGATGCAGCTCTGGTGGTGTCGTGGGTCGAACAGCAAGAAAAGTGGTACCCTCACATCCCAAAACTCAATTATGTCATTTTAATACCATTTAAATTAGTCAAAACCGTAAAACTCATATATCAGGAAAAGAAAATTATCATAAATGTTTTATATAAACACAGTGACATTATATAGTTTTTACTTACTTTACACGTACTATGTACATATTGTATACAGAAGGTATTGCATTGCACCCAAAAAATTGATACCGAGATTTCACTGGAAATAGACGTTTTAGGGTGCCCTGTATCAAAAATAGCAATTTTAGAAAAAGGTCCGTGTGTGAGTCAGCATGTTCGTGTATCTGTGAACACGATAATTCAAAAACGAAGAGTCAGTAAAATACCATACTTGGTATATCTTAATATCATCAGCCCTAACTAACCTTTACTTTGAAAAATGTTCGAAAATTTTGATTTTGTCAAAAATATTCTAACGATTTTGAGTAAAATTCCGTAGGTTAAAGCCATTTACACGGCAAATAAAATATATATCTTGAATTTTCTGGGAATAGCCTCTGAAGGCCTCTTTATTCTAGATTAATTTTGCTGGATTTTGCATAACTGGTAAACCGTTAAGAAGTAGACAAAAAAAAAAGTAACAAAAATGTAGATTTCGTTAAAACAAACAATTTATGTCATATACAGTTTTTTTGTAGAGTTGATCATTTTTTTAGATATTCCTTGTTATTGGTTTCAGTTTTAAAATACTTAAAAACTTTTCACTTACGGGAATTTGTCAACTTATGGCAATCCATAGAAACGATCTCAACCCCATAGCAATCAGCTTTTAATAGATTTGAATATCGTTTTAAGTTATTATTCCATTATTTTTATGCTTACAAGAAAACATTTCTGTTAATGTTTATTTCAAATAAAATAAAGTAGATAGTAATTTAAGTTTTTTAACAATGATTTGTTACAGAGATGTAGAGAAAGTCATGTGAATGAAACACAGATGTTCTTGGTCTTGTTTAACGCTAGTTTTTACTACATATGGCACTGTAGGCGATGATACATGGAATGAAGATGGAGCGCGGGTGGAATGTAACAAATAACCCTGAGAAAATCCGCCCCTACGTCACTTTATCCATAAATCTTACTTAAGGTCGCCTGGGAACTAAGCGTAGCCGTATGGGCGAGAGGCGAGTGGTCTAACTACCAAAAATGTGTTCCATTTACTTGACTTTCTCTACATCTCTGCAACCAATTTTTGTTAAAAAGCCTATGTTTCTATTTACTTAATACAAATCGAGAAAAAATTAGCAGAAATAGTCTTATTACTTAATTCCTTGTAAGTAGAAGCGAAATAAGTGAGTACCATAGGTAAAAGTGATAGTCAGAAGCTGGTTGCTATATGACTGAAGAAGTTCCTTTGTTTGTATAGACAGGAGTTGAATAATTCCTGTATGAGAAAAGTAAGTTTTTCAAAGCTGAAAGAAAAAAAAAGTAATATCTCAAAACCGATCAGTTCCATGATAAAACTGTATATAACATAAATTGTGTGTTTTAACGTGATCTACATTTTCTGTGTGTTAAGTTTTTGTCCATCTTTTACGGTTTAGCAGTTATGCAAAATTCCGCAACCTTTATCCAGAATAAAGTAGTCTTGTGAGGCTATTCCCAGAAAATTCTAGATATACCTTTATTTGACAGTTAAATGTTTTAATACAAGATATTTTAATCAAAATCATTTGAGCCATTATGGGAGAAAAACAGAATTTTCGAAAAAAAATCCATGTAAAGGGTAGTTTGGTGTGGGGGGATTTTTCTCTAAATCTTCGTGTCGCATCCCTGGAAGATACTAAACTTAAATACCAATCTTGGAATTTTACGGACTTCTGAGTTATTGTGTTCACAGATACACGGACCTTTCTCTGGAAATGTTTTTTTTTTTTTTTTTTTTTGGATTTTGGGGACCCTAAAGCATATGTTTCCGGTGTAATGTAGGTATCAAATTTTGGATGGAATGCAATACCTTCTCTATACACTATGTTAATAGGATATGTAGAGAAAGTAAAAATATGCGTGGTAATGTGCTTGTTTGCCCATTTTTGGGACAGCTATACAGAACTACGCCTGTGAAATACTGTGCAAAGCAGCGAGAGACGACACCATACCAGGATGAATGTCGATAAATTAGCATGCTTTGCATTTGAGAAACAAACTTCGGTAGAGGCCACACTCAACAAACGAGCCGAATATGTTTCGCATGACACTAGTATTTACCTATGTGTGAACGAGAATAGATTGTTCTGGCCTCACGAAAGCTTTACCTGCGTCATCTTCCTGATGCTGCATACATTTGCGTTCTTAGCTGTACTTTAGTACGCCTTAAGGTCCCGTCTTAATTGAAAGCGTGCTTTGTGGATTCGCCGTCTCGAGGAACATGCCCCCGCAGAGAAAGATAGTGGAGAACCGACCTTAAATTTCTAAGTCAGCCGTTGGAGCTAGCGTCTACAATCTACATCGATCCGTTTGAAGGGAAAAGGATTATCCAACTGCAGGACTTCCGCCTCAAGGCAAAGAAGTGATCCTATTTGCTGCGACCAAGTCAAGTGACAAAGGTCTGGAGAGTTACGTCATTCTACCCAAGTGGCCATCAACATGAAACAAATGCGCAACTGTTCGTTTTTAATTCCTCTGCTTCTTAACTTGTAGGTAGAGACACTATTGTATTTAAACAAAATATGTATGTAATGTATGTAATGTATGTATGTATGCAATTAATGTATGTATGCAATTAATGTATGTATGCAATTAATGTATGCAATTAATGTATGTAATGTATGTATGTATGTAATTAATGTATGTATGCAATTAATGTATGTATGTATGTATGTATTTATTCTCTACAATTAGGTACTGTCCGGTGGCAGAGGTAAATGTACAAAATTCGCTTACAATAATAATCTTAAGTTAAATTAAGAATAGTAACACAAGTAATATATTACATATACATATTTTTTTAAATGCTTAACTAATTTTATCCAGTGTAACAATACTTATATCAATTACCAGCTAGTTTATAAACAGTTATGAAGCCTCAACATTAATAATACACATTACTTATATTATATACATGAATAATAATATACACTGATGCAGTTTTTGCGATCCTTAATTACTTCACAATATTTACTTTAATTAATAATAACATTTATTCTCTTTAAATTATCCCTAAACTTCTTTAAGGTCAGAGGGCCGCCCTGAAAGGAAAAAGAAAATTGTCCTACGTCAGTTCTGTACCTTCTATCCTTAATTTTATACAAATGATCGTTTCGCCCGCTTTCCAACCTCTTTCTAACGTCCACCCATGCATTTAAACCAGTGTAAGCTTTAAATAGTGCGACTAACCTATGTGTTTTACGCCTAACTTTTAGCGGCTCCCATTTATTCTCTAAGCCTTTCGTAAGCCCAAAATCTTTACCTCTATTTATGAATTTAAACGCCCATCTCTGTACATTTTCCAGCGAATCAGTTTGATTAACCCTGTTTGGGTCCCAGCATGCTACTCCATATTCCATAACTGGCCACATTAAGGACTTGTAGGCACTTTGTGCTCCCCTTTTCAGTGTTCTCATTACGAGAATGTGTCCCATTCTGCCTAACTTATTCTACAAACAACTTTTTTACAAAACACCATTCTTCTCTGTATTTCATGTTAATCGAGATAACTTTAGCAGAATAGTCTTATTATTTACGTAGAAGGGAACTAAGGGAATACACTATCCTAGAGCAACAGCCAACTGTTTTAAAATCTGTCTCTATTCGTTAGTCATTTTTGTCGTGTTTAACGCTTGCTTTTCTACAAATGGCACCGCATGCGATGACGCTGATGATAATGGAATACAGATAGAGCACCGGAGCAATGTAATGGGGAGGAAACCCGGATAACCCGGAGAAAACCTGTCCCTGCGCCGCTGTATCTCACTTGCGATCGCTTGGGATTGGAACCCGGCCCGCTTAGGTGAGATGGGAATTGTTAAACCACTCGGCCACGGCGCCTCCGCTATTATAATTGAAGTTACCTTCTTTGTATAACCCGGGGTAAAACAAAAGAATCACGGACGACATCCAGTATAAGAATTTTAAAACCAATACGAATAATAAGTATTATCTCGGAAACGGTTACCTCTGTAATAAAAATGAAAAGGACATAAATTGTGTGTTTTTGCGCTGTAAGCTGTGACTGTACCTTACGGTCTACCAGTTATGTAAAAGTCAATAAAAATTAAGAAGACTTCAAAGGCTATTCCCAGGAATTCAAAATACACATTTTATTTTTCATTTTGAGAAAATCAAAATTTTCGAATTTTTTTCCACGTAAATGGTAGCTATTTCCTTGAAAATTTGGTGTCGCATCCTTCGAAGATACTTAATACCAAGTTCGATATTTAACGGGCTCTTTGGTTTTTGAGCTATACTACCCAACGACACATACACACACACACACACACACAAACACTACTTTCACAGACATTTTTAAAAAATTCTGTTGTTGGATTTAGGGTATCTCAACAGATGTATTTCCTATTCTAGACGTTCTCGGGCTTCAAGCAGGTGTAGGGATGAAAAATCATCGACATTTCCAGAGCGTGCATCTCTCCCATCATCAGGACGATCACTACACCTGGCTTGAAGCCCAAGAACGTCTAGAATATGTTCGTCGCCAGGAAAGCTTCAGATCCTATTTCAGTTGTATTTCCGTTTAAATCTCAGTATCGAAGTTTTGGGTGGAATACAATACTTCCTCTATACACTACGTACATGGTAGTGTGTAGAGAAAGTAAAAATTAAAAAGAGCTTCAAACTTCACTGAGTACAGCATGTAAAAGAATACTCAATAGTAAATTGCATACAAAGAACTGCAAGCTATACTTATCAGGTCGAGAATGCATCTCGGGAATACGAGGCCCCACGGGCCAAGTTTTTCCAAGTATTTGAGATCTGATAAGTATAACTTACAGTTCGTGGTTAACCAATTACTTTTGGAAATACTTGAAATGACTTTAAAAAAGCTATGTGTTCCATTCACATGGCTTTCTCTACATTTCTGTAACTAATTATTGTTAGAAAGCTTATGTTTGGTTTCTTGTAAGTAGAAGCGAAATAAGGGCGCACCATAGGTTAAAGTGATAGTGAAAGCTGGTTGCTATGTGACTGGAGTTCCTTTGTTTGTGTGGGCAGAAGTTGACAAATTCCTGTAGGCGAAAAGTATAAGTTGTTTAAAGCTGAAACCAAAAATAAGGAATATCTCAAAAACAATCAACTCCATGTATATAACATAAATTGTGTGTTTTAATATGCTTTACATGTTTTGTGTAGTATGTTTTTTCCTCTTAGCAGTTATTCAAAATTCCGTAAAATTCATCCACAATAAAGTAGTCTTCAGAGGCTATTCCCAGAATATTAAAAATATACATTTTATTTGTCAGGTAAATATGTTTAATATACGATATTTTAATCAAAATTGTTAGAGCCATTTTTTAGAAAATCAATATGTTCGAAAAAAGTTCCATTTAAAGGGTAGTTAGGGGTGGGGGGATTTTTCTCAAAATCTTTGTGTCGCATCCTTGGAAGATACTTTACTTAAATACCAAGTTTAGTATTTTACCGACTTTTCGTTTTTGAGTTATCGTGTTCATAGGCACACGGACACACTGACACACGGACAAACACACACACACACGGATCTTTTATTAAAAATGCTTTTTTCGGACTCAGGGGACCCGAAAACATATATTTCCAGTGAAATCTAGGTATCGAATTTTTGAGTGCATTAAAATACCTCCTCTACCCCTGTGTACATTGTACTTATGGGGCTAGAGAAAGTAAAAATAGTAAATTTAGCTTACATTACTAAAATGCATTCAGAAGGATGCGCTTTTGTCGTGCCAGAAGATATTTGCTCTTTTTTGAAGACGGCATGCCTTCAGGTAGTGAAATGAATCTCGTCTGAGCAAACGTTCTCGTCATCTGTGATTACAGAAGTCCCTCATTTACTTCCAGTTATGCTTTGTGGTTTGAAGACTCTGATGTGGTTTCCCCCACTCCAGTGTATCGTGCCATCCAATTTCCTGACCAACATAGCAGCTCTCAAATCTGAACTCGCCCGCTTGCTCACAAAGGCTCAAGTCGTGTTTATCAAACGGAACTCAACTGAGAAAATAATTACATATTTCTGACCATCCAGTTCCACAGAGTGTCAGTCAGTGTTGCAACTTAATTTACACTAAATGGTGTGGTTATTAATGCGTATATGAAAGATGAAATTAAAACAAACAGCTGGTAATAATGACTATGGGTCTAAAACCAGACAATGAATAATAATACAAATATGATGTGTTCCCTTGCATGATTTTCTCTACCTATTAGGCAAACTTTATTCTTACAAAAGCTTATCCTTTATCCGTTTCATGCCAATAGAGGTAAGCTTTTTATTTACTTCATGCTAATTGAGAACAAATTAGAAGAAACACTTTTATTAATTGCTTCCTTGTAAGTAGAAGCGAAATAAGGGAGTACCATAGGTTAAATTGAAAGACAAAAGCTGTTTGCTATGTGACTGAAGTTCCTTCATTTGCATGGACAGGACTTGACAAATTCCTGTATGAGGAAAGTATACGTTTTTCAAAGCTAAAACTAAAAACAAGGAATATCTTAAAAACGATCAACTCGACAAAAAATGTGTGTAACATAAATTGTGTGTTTTAATGTGTTCTACATGTTCTGTGTGGTAAGTTTTTGTCCATCTCTTACGATTTAGCAATTATGCAAAATTTCGTAAAATTCATTGAGAATAAAGTAGTCTTCAGAGACTATTCCCAGAAAATTCAATATATATATTTCATTTGTCGTGTAAGTATCTTTAATGCATGACATTTTAATCAGAATCGTTAGAGCTATTTTTGAGAAAATCAATGTTGAGTAGTTGAGGGTGGGGGAACTTTCTTAAAAATATTCATGTCGCATACTTGGAAGATACCAAACCTAAATACCAAGTTTGGTTTTTAACGGTCTTTTCGTTTTTGAGCTATGGTGCCCAAAGAGACACAGAAAGACAGACAGATAGATAAATAGACAGACACACGGATACGTTTCTGAAAATGCTTTTTTTATTCAGGGGTCTCAAAACATGTATTTCCGGTGAAATATCGGTATCGAATTTTTGGGTGCAATATAATACCTTCTCTATACACTATGTATATACGTGTAGAGAGTAAAAATGCTTTTTATTTGGATTTAGGAGAGTCCAAAACGTATATTTTCAGAGGAATCAGAAGATTATCGAATTTTTGGACGTAAACAAATACTTTTTCTACTACTATGTACATAATGCGTTATAGAAAGAGTAAAAATTAATATTTAGATACCCAATCAAATATAAGCACGTTTTATTTGCCAATTATAAAATTCTGCTAGTTTCTGGCTGAAGGAATATTTTAAATATTATTTTCTTTTAGTTTTTAGATGTTTCGCTAACATCCATAGGTATTTCTGGATGATAAGTGGAATGAATGAATCACAACGCTATTTGGGTCTGTTGGTGCCTGGCTTCCCCGGTAGTGGAAAAAAAAACAAACGTAAAACATTCAGTTTCCTGCCTCAAACGGCCGCTAGATGACGGTAAGACATGCCATCTCGGAGCCACAAAGGTGTTTACAAAAGAATAACGCCACAAGTAGCGCCTGGTTGCTGCTAAAATCTGTTGGACAATACTGACATAATCCGGGTTTACTCGTATCACTAAATGCGGAAATGAAGCCTTTTAGGAAGCAAGAATGGGATAATGAAACACAGGAGCACACATATTATGTACATAGTGCGTAGAGAAGGTATTGTATTCCACCCAAAAATTCGATACAGAAATTTCACCGGAAATACATGTTTTGAGACTCCCTGAATCCAAAAAAAAAAAAAAAAAAAAAACATTTTTAGAAAAACGTCCATGTGTGTCTGTGAGCATCATAGCTAAAAAACGAGAAGTCAGTTAAATACTAAACTAGATATTTAAGTTTAGTATCTTCCAAGGATGCGACACGAAGATTTTCAAGAAAATCCCCCCAAACCCAACTACCCTTTACATAGAAAAAATTTCGAAAATTTTACTTTCTCAGCCTCTAGCGATTTTGATTAAAATCTCTAACAATTAAGATATTTTATGACAACTAAAATGTAAATCTTTAATTTTCTGAAAATAGCCGCTGAAGACAAGTTTATTCTGGATACATTTTGCAGAATTTTGTATACCTGGTACACCGTAAGATAGAGACAAAAGCTTACCATCACTTTAACCAATGGTACTCCCTTATTTCGCTTTTACTTACAATGAAGCAAGTAATAAGATTATTTCTTGCTATTTTTAATACAAGCATAAGCTTTTTAACAATAATTTGTCGCAGATATGTAGAGAAGGTCATGTTATTGGAATGCATCAGATTTTTTACTTTCTCTACACGTACCATGTATGTACATAGTGTATAGAAAAGGTATTTTAATGCATCCAAAAATTCGATAGCGAGATTTCACCGGAAACACGTGTTTTAAGACACCCTGAATACAAAAAAAGCACCTTTAGAAAAATGTACGTGTATGTGCCTGACTGTCTGTCTGTGTGTATGTGTGTGTGTGTCTGTGGACAGCATAGCTCAAAAACGAAAAGACCGTTAAATACCAAACTTGCTATTTAAGTTCAGTACTTTCCAAGGGTGCGACACGAAGGTTTTCAAGAAAATCCCCCCACCCCAAACTACCCTTCACATGGAAAAATTGTCGAAAATTCTGATTTTCTAAAAAATGACTAACGATTTTGATTAAAATATTTTATATTAAACATATATACCTGAATAATAAAATGTTTTTCTTGAATTTTCTGGGAATAGCCCCTGAAGACTACTTTATTGTGGATGAATTTTACATATTGTGTATAACTGGTAAACCATAAAAATATACAAAAACTTACCACAAAAAGTTATAGAGCATATTAAAACCCACAATTTTTGTAGAGTTGATAGTTTTTTTGTTTTTTTTTTTTTAGGTATTCCTTGTTTATGGTTACAGACTTGAAAAACTTATACTTTTCTCATACAAGGATTTCTCAACTCCTGTCCACTTCAGCCACATAGCAACCAGATTTTGACTGTCACTTTAACCTATGGTACTCCCTTATTTCGCTTCTACTTACAAGGAACCAAGTAACAAAAATATTTCTGCTAATTTTTTTTCTCGATTAGCATAATGTAAATAGAAGCATAAGCTTTTTAACAATAATTTGTTGCAGAGATGTAGAGAAAGTCATGTGAATGGAACGCATCAGATTTTTTCAGTTAGTATTCAGTTTAAGAGCTGATGTATATTATGCAAGTTCATTATTTCACATTCGTGCTAGTACAAAACAAAACACTGTTTTATTGCATGGCTTTATGGCACACTATATGTTTCCCACATGAATGTTAGAGCAAGAGAAAATCGTAGCCATCCATGTTCTTCTGCATGATTGATTTCCTGGAACGTGAATTAATTATGAAAAGCTTGGTGTACATTACTTCGGCGCTCTGTACGTCATGCCAGTGATGACGCAATCTGTAAATGCTTCAATAGGTAAGTATAAATATTATAAAGAAAAATCTGATGCATTCCATTCACATGAATTTCTCTACATCTCTGCAACAAATTATTGTTAACAACAGTTTTTCTTCCATTTACTTCGTGAAAATTGAGAAAAAAATTAGCAGAGATGAGCTTATTACTTGCTTTCATGTAAGTAGAAGTGAAATAAGGGATAGGTTAAAGTGATAGTCAAAAGCTGGTTGCTATGTGACTGAAGTTCCTTTGTATGGACAGAAGTTGACTAATTCTTGTATGAGAAAAGTAAGTTTTTCAAAGCTGAAACCAAAAACAACGAATATCTCAAAAAAGGATCAACTCCACGAAAAAAAGCTATATAATATAAATTGTGTATTTTAACGTGCTCTACATTTTTTGTATGGTAAAATTTTGTCTATGTCTTACGATTGAGCAGTTATGCAAAGTTCCGGAAAATTCATCCAGACTAAAGTAGTCTTCGGAGGCTATTCCCAGAAAATTCAAGATATGCATTTTATTTGGTATGTTCTTGTCCACACACACGCACACCACGGATGGACCTTATTTGAACATGTTTTTTTTTGGATTCAGGTGGTCTTAAAACATGTATTTCCGGTGAAATCTCGGTATAGAAGTTTTGGGTGGAATACAATACCTTCTCTATACACTAGATACATAGTACGTTTAGAGAAAGTAAAAATTTCGGTGTCTGTGTGTGCGAGAGGGAGAAAGAGAGAGAGAGAAAGAGAGAGAGAAAGAGAGTGAGAGAGTTTATTAACGAGTAGCTTCAGCGTTAACTACACTACTAGGAAGTGTTCATGAATGATTTACATCTTCTGATGTATTTAGAATTCGTGTTAATACTTCTATTGGTAAAGTTGTTTGACTACCAACAATATTGTAAAGAGCTTGTCCATTTTGTGGAATTATATGGGAAGCTAATTGAGCGTCTGAAAAATCTGTCAATTGCAAGGATCATATCACTCCTGTTGGAGTGTCGGAATTTCATCCCGTTGGAGTTCTTTTACATACCAGTAAATCTACTGAAATAGGCCTGTTGCTTTTAAGTATATTAAAAAGCTTGGGCCAATTTGAAACCGCGAACTTGGGATCAAATAGTCAGCGCCTAACTACTGAGCCACCCAAACTGACAGAGATAGAGAGAGAGAGTGTGTTTGTTTGAGAGAGAGAGAGTTCGAGAGGGAAGTGTTTGTGGTTGTGAGAGAGAGAAAGAGAGAGAAAGTGTGTTTGAGCAAGAGGGCGTGTGTATGTGTGTGTGAGAGAGAGAGAGAGAGAGAGAGAGAGAGAGAGAGAGAGAAAGTGTCTATGAGCAAGAGAACGTGTGTGTGTGAGAGAGAGAGAGAAAGTGTGCATGAGCGAGAAATATTTTTGAACAACAAAAGGATAACCGAAATGGACAAACGCCTACAGATTAGACAACTTCTCTGACACAAGTAGCTTTGCGTACTCTATGCACAAGGCGCAAGCAAACACGCTTACGAAAGAACTCTGAAACAAATCTTGTCCGGAGTTATGATGGTACTTCTAAACTCTGTTACCAAACTTGAAGATTGCTCCCCACTTAGCGTAAACCTTAATCCTTTCTAAGAGACATTATTGTTAAATTATTAGGTATATTTCGTAAGGAAATTAAAACATAATGACAAAGAAATCAAATGTGTTACACTCACATAACTTTCTCTACATCTCTGCAACAAATTATTGTTAAATAACTTATGCTTATATTTACTTCATGCTAATCGAGAAAAATTAGCAGATATAGTTGCATTACTTGCTTGATTGTAAGTAGAAGCGAAATAAGGGAGTACCATAGGTAAAAGTGATAGTCAAAAGCTGGTTGCTATGTCACTGAAGTTCCTTTGTTTGTATGGACAGCAGTTGACAAATTCCTATATGAGAGAAGTATAAATTCTTCAAAGCAGAAACAAAAAACAAGAAATGTCTCAAAAAACGATGAACCCCACAAAAGAAAATATATATATAACATAAATTGTGTTTTTTTAACGTGCTCTACATTTTTTGAGTAGTAAGCTTTTGTCCATCTCTTACAGTTTAGCAGTTATTCAAAATTCCGTAAAATTCATTCAGAATAAAGTACTCTTCAGAGGCAATTCCCAGAAAGTTCAAGATATACATTTTATTTGGCAAGTAAGTATCTTACATATAAGAGATTTTAATCAAAATTGTTAGAGCCATTTTTAAGAAAATAAAAAATTTCGGAATTTTTTCTATGTAAAGTGTAGTTTGGAGTTGGGGGATTTTCTTGAAAATCTTTGTGTCGCATTCTGGGTAGATACCAAACTTAAATACCAATTTTGGTTTTTAACGGCCTTTTCGTGTTTGAGCTATGCTGCCCACAGACACGCACATACACACAGACAAAAATACAGACATATACACGCGGACATGTTTCTAAAAATATTTTTTTTTTATTCAGGGGGTCTCAGGGCATATATTTCCGGGAAAATCACGGTATCTAATTTTTGGGTGCAATACAATACGTTCTCTATACACTATGTACATAGCACGTAAAGAAAATAATAGTAAATGAAGGGTAGAAATGAAGCAGAGCTAAAGTTTACATACATGATTTAGTTTCACACAAAGATACAATGCACTCAGTAGTTTATACTGCTTAACTAACAAATTTCTCATCGACATTGAAATAAAATTATTTGCGATGGAAACGTCAGATGTAATCAATACTTACTGCACAAAATTAAGCTGCTCATAGTGGCAATTATACATGCAGGTGTACCCTATATACAAGGTGGTTCACCTGTCCCTTATTATCTGGTTTTATGCAATCCGCTGATTACAGTCTAACCTGATAACATCGTTCCCGAGACCCATGGAAGTAAAAATAAGACAGAGAATGTATGTGTTTAAGGAATATAAATCGACTTAAACCCAACATCAAGAACCTACAGAAAACGAGTTGTTTCTAATGCAACCTAACGACCTTAGACGTTAAAGGGGGCTATATAAATGAAACAAGTACGAACATAATAATAATAATAATAATAATAATAATAATCTCTGACAGAGATGTAGAGAAATCATATAAATGGAGCACATATGATGTTTTAAAACTGTTTCTTTTTTATTCACGAGGGCTTAAAACACAAATTACCAGTGAAATTTAAGCATTAATTTTTGATTAGACTGAAATTCTAACACGGAAGAGTAAATATAACACTTGAATTGAATTCAGGAGACCTCGAAATAACTATATTTACTCAACTAAACCTTTAAAAGAAGATCGTTAAACCCAAATAAATAAATAAAAGATTTGTCTGTTAGTATAGTAATAGCGCCTGCTAAAATTGGAAGAAATAATAATAATAATAGTAATAATAATGCAATAATTGCGACTGATCAAACTAACAAATGTATATACTACCGTGTCAAGAAAGTTTCGGAAATTTGCCAATAAAACACAAAAAAATGAATTATTCATCCAATTTTATTTTATCGCCTTCTGAAAGTATACATTTATGCCAACGAATAGTCCAAACATCAAAACGTTTTTTGAAGGCACTTTTAGGAATCGATGTCAATTGTCGCCGCAAATTTTCCTTCAGGTCTTCTATCGAATAAAAACGGGTGCCTCGAAGTGGTAACTTGAGTTTTGGAATGAGAGAGAGAAATCAGCAGGAGCCAGATCAGGTGAATATGGTGGTTGTTTGATGAAATTTGTTGAGTTTTTGGCCAGAAATACGTTCACAATAATAGCCTTGTGTACTGGTGGGTTATCATGGTGCAGAAACCATGAGTTGTCGTTCCACATATCTGGCCTTTTTCGCTGTATTTGTTCTCTCAAACGCCACATAATGCTCAGATAATAGTCTTTATTTAACATCTGACCTTCTGGCAAGAACTCTTGAGTGCACGACACCACGATAATCGAAAAAAACTGTCAACATGACCTGCAGTTTTCATCAAGATTGACGTGCTCTTTTAGGTTTCGGTTCAGTTGGAAGGCGCCATTCGGCAGCTTGTTAACTGGTTTGAGTGTCAAACTCGTAAACCCACGTCTCATCACCAGTTACAATGCGTTTCGAGAAAGTGGGGTCGGAACTAGCTCGTTCTAGCATTTCTTCAGCAAACCTTACGCGATTGAGTTTTTGTAGAAAATTCAAGTCTTTCGGAACTAACCGAGCTGCAACGCGTGTCATGCCCAAACAATCGTTTAAAATGATACGAATCGATTCGTGAGACACAGAAAGTTCAGCGGCAATCTCTCTCAGACCTAAATGACGATTGACACCATTTTCTTCACTTTAGCGATGTTCAGTTCAGTTGAAACCGTTGATGGCCGACCAGAGTTAAGCAAATCTTCCACCACATTTCTACCATTTTTGAATGCACTGTACCACTCATATGCACGTGTTTTTGATAAAGTCGATTTACCGTAAGCCCTCTGTAACATTTTCAGCGATTCGGCACACGAAATGCCATTTGCTATGCAAAATTTGAGACAGATCCATTATTCAATATTTGTATCCTTCATAAAATCGAAAATCACCTTTGAAATGAACTAAC
The DNA here is from genome assembly GCA_030762935.1 of Hymenopus coronatus. NCBI lineage: Eukaryota > Metazoa > Arthropoda > Insecta > Mantodea > Hymenopodidae > Hymenopus > Hymenopus coronatus. The sequence goes on from CM060890.1 coordinate 127,282,628, forward strand.
AAAATGGCGTACAGTAAACAAACTATGACAGATGACAATCAAACTCCGCGAGGGTATAGAGGAAAATTGTACCAACTTAGTAACAACAATAATTTCGAATCCTCTTTTAAACAGGATTTTTAAATGATGAATTCCCGGTACTTTCTTGACAGAATGTAAATAATTTTTTCAGTTAAAATCTGGCCATCCTCTTTTTCGATACAATATACAGAAAGTAAAAGGTTTTGTAGTTACTTAAATAAAACATAAGACCTTAACGATTAAGATATGTTACGGTTTGGTTTTAAATCTTCCTTTTGGAATGAATAGATCATTTAAAATGTCTTTCTTTTTGCCATATTCAAAGGTTTTCCGCAAATACTGAGAGAAGAATATAAAAATAAAAGCAGCCATTTTAAGAAACGTCACTAGTGAGTTCGAATTCCGATATCGGACTCTTTTGTTACGCATTTTAACCTATATGGTGCCGTGCATTACACCTCATTTTTAAGTTAACTCGTTGCTATACCTCCATCCTGTGTGGCTAAACGTTTCGATCAATAAAATGATCACAAAGAACAGTTGTGGAGTAGCAGGGAACATGGGACTTCTTCAAAATGCTTTCTGAAATGGTAAGCACAAAATTACATGTTTCAACTCTCCCCTTTGAGACTGGAAGAAAGAGCTGCAGCAAGTGGTGGTGGAGGGAGAGAGGGGGGGGGGAGAAGATATTATGTTGAGTGATGCTGGATGCTGCGTGGGGTAGGTCCAGCTTGCTCTCATCGATTGTGTGCGCGCGCCGCAGTGCAGCCCTCTACCGGCCGTTTCCCGCACTACCAACACTTTAACCTAATTTCCTAGCAGAAGCTGTCAATTGGTGTATTCGCCACCCTGGCCTGCTATACCCATGTCCGGCCCGCATTACCCCGCCCCCCTAGAGGCGCCGCAATTATCTTTCCATTTCACTCAGATTTCCCCCTCTCTGGCCCGGAAGGAGCCGTTTAATACAAAACTGGGAACGCCGAACAAAAGGCACCGAACCTCTTGTGCAAACAACTGAAGGGACAAAACAGACCTTTAATTTCTTACTCTTGTCTTACTTAACGCGAATCACTGCTACATATTTTGATTAACTTACTTCATTTCTTTGTTCTATTATCTGTACTATCTATTATTTATACTAAGCTTCTTAAAAAATCTGATGTGTTACACTCACATGACTTTCTCCAGCTACTCTACAAAACACTATGCTAATCGAGATAAATATTAGCAAATTTTATTACTTAGTTCCTTATGAGTAAAATGCAACTAAGGGATGCCACTATGCTAAAGCGATTGTCAAATGTTTTAAAAGGTTGTAGTTATGCGATTGTCACTGTAAATCTCTTCTTTGCTTGTCCAGGAGTAGAAAAAGGAAGTATAAGTATAGTACTTTACAACTGAAACTAATAACAAGAAATATCTCGAAAACAGTAAACTTATAAAATAAATTGTGTATGTGTTAACCAGATATACATTTTTGTGTAGTAAATTTTTGTCTATCTCTTACGGATTACCAGTTATGCAAAATTCAGCAAAATTTATCCAGAATAAACAGGTCTTCAGAAGCTATTCCCATAAAACTCAAGATATACATTTTATTTCTGAAGGAAATTGTTTTAATATGTGGCATTTGAATCATATAGCACCACTTTTAAGAAAAAGAAAATTTTCGAAAACTGTAGTTGGGGTTGGGAGGAGTTTTTTGAAAATCTTGTATCGCATCCTTGGAAGAAACCAAACTTAAATACCAAGTCTGGTATTTAGTGATCTTTTAGTTTTTGAACTATACTGTCCAAAGTCTCACATGCGGACCTTTTTCTAAAATATCTTTTTGTTTAAATATCTTTAATATACCACATTTTAATCAAATTGTTAGAGGAATTTTCGAAACTTTTTGCAGCTAAATGGTAGTTTGCGCAAATTACGCTTTACATGGAATTTTTTTCTAATTTTCTCAAAAATGGCTGTAACAATTTTGATTAAAATACAGTGTATTATTGATGTATCCATAACAAATATATGACATAGTTTCACATTTCTGAGAATATCCTCTGAAGATATCTTTATTCTGGATGACTTTTTCATAAGTGCTAAACCGCAAAAGATAGACAAAAACTTACTGTAGAAAAACGTAGTTTTCCTTAATATAAATAATTTATATTATAAACATTTATTTTGGAGTTGATCGTTTTCAAAATATTCGGTCAATTACAGTCACTTTTAAAAATACTTAATACTTTTCTCATACGGGAACATGTCAACGCTTGGCCACGCAAAGAAACTGATTTCAATCCCATAGCAACCACATTTAAAACATTTGACGGTCAGCTTAGCCTAGTGTATTCCCTTATTTCCGTCCTAATTACAAGGAGGCAAGTAATATGGCAATTTCTGCTAATCTTTATTTCGATTAGCCTAAAATAGATCAAATAAGCTTGTTAACAATAATTTATTACAGAAATCTAGAGAAAGTCATGTGAATGGAACACATAAGATTTTTAGAAAAAGGTCTATACGTATACAGCATAGTTCAATAACTAAAAGGCCGTTAAATACAAAACTTAGTTTTTAAGTTTAATATCTTTTAAATATGAGATACGAAGATTTTGAAGAAGATTTCTCCACTGCAAATTTACTTTCACATGAAAAAATTCTTTTAATTTGGTTTTCCTCAAACATGGGTTTAACGATTTTGATTAAAATGCCGTATATTATATATATATGTACATCACAAATAAAATGTATATCTTGAATCTTCTGGGAATAGCATCTGAAGACCTGGATGGATTTTGCTGAATTTTGCATAGCTACTGAAATGTAAGAAATATATAAAAACTGTAGATGTCGTTACAGCTGTAGATGTCATATTTATTACTTTCTCTACACGCACTATGTACATAGTATATAGAGAAGGTATTTTATTGGACCCAAAAACTCGATTCCGAGATTTCAACGTAAAAAAATGTTTTGAGACTTCCTGACTACAACAAAATAATTTTTAGAAATATTGCCGTGTGTGTCTGTCTGTGTATATGTGTGTGTATGTGTGTCTGTGGGCAGCATAGCTCAAATACGAAAAATGCACTACGAACTAAACTTGGTATTTAGGTTTGGTATCTTCCAAAGATAAGACACGAACATTTTCAAGAAAATCCGCCACCCCAACAACCCTTTACATGGAACTTTTTGAAAATTTTCATTCTCTCAAAAATGACTCTAACGATTTTGATTAAAATATCGTACATTGTAGATATTTACCTGACAAATAAAATGTACATCTTGAATTTTCTGGAAATAGCCTCTGAAGACTACTTTATTCTGAATGAATTTTACGGAAGTTTGCATAATGCTAAACCGTAAGAGATGGACAAAAACTTACCACACAAAAATGTAGAGCTCGTTAAAGACAGTCCTTGTTATTTGTTTCAGTTTAGAAAAACATGTACTTTTCTCGTGTACATACAAACAAAGGAACTTCAGTCTCATAGACACTAGCTTTTGACTATCACTTTAACCTATGGTAATCCCTTATTTCGCTTCTACTTACAAGGAAGCAAGTAATAATACTATTTCTGCTATGTTTTTCTCTATTAGCATGAAGTAAGCAGGAGCATTAGCTTATTAACAATAATTTATTGCAGAGATGTAGAGAAAGTCATGTGAATGGAACACTTCAGATTTTTGTTGTTGTAGAGTTGACCGTTTCTAAGATATTTCTTGTTATTGGGTTCAAGTTTAAACTAAATGCTTTTCTTAAACGGGGTTATCTTTCTGCAAGAATAGTTTGCAAAACGGATAGAGAAAGTCATGTGAATATAACACGTCAGATAAACATCTTGGAACTTATGACAGTAATGTGTTCGTTAAATTATTGTTTTATGGCCGGCAGTTATGAATATGTACGTGCTAACTCGCATATAAGTTACATACACAAGTGAAGCAAAACATTAATGAAATTGCTGTTTCTCCGGTTAAGCGTTTTCGAAGAACGTGTTGTGATGTTCCTTTATGACGTACTTCCTGTGCGGAAACGGTCTTGTTCATAAATTTTGTAAGATAAGGTACTCAGGGCCGGAAGCGCCATAAAATTGCTGAACTGCCGTCCCTAGATAACGGCTGTCGTTAAGTAGCCACTACAAGCAACTTCGGTGCATATCAACAACTCCAGACATTAACCCATTTCCATTTAATCGGGGGAGAATAAAGTAAACCCCAAAAATCGGCTTCTCTGCAGCTTTCGACACCACAACTAATAAACATAGCAATACAATTCACATGTACTGAATCCTCAAAACGCGGAATTAACAAACAAAAATCTGATGTGTACCATTCACATGACTTTCTCTATATCCTTGCAACATATTCTTAAAAAACTTATACTTCTATTTACTTTATGCTTATCAGATAAAAAAATTAGCAGAAAAAGTTTTATTTCTCGCATCCTTGTAAGTAGAAGCGAAATAAGGGACAACCGTAGGTTAAAGTGATAGTCAAAAGCTGGTTGCTATGTCAATGAAGTTCCTTTGTTTATATGGATAGGAGTTGACAAGTTCCTATATGAGTTTTTCATAGCAGAAACCAAAAATAAGGAATGTCTCAAAAACGACGAACTCACGAAAAAAATGTATGTAACAAAAATTGTGTGTTTTAAGGTGCTCTACATTTTTGTGTAGTAAGTTTTTGTCCATTTCTTACAGTTTAGCAGTTATTCAAAATTCAGTAAAATTCATCCAGAATAAACTACTCTTCAGAGGCTATTCCCAGAAAATTCAAGATATAAATTTTATTTATCAGTTAAATGTCTTTGATATACGAAATTTTAATTAAAATCGTTAGAGCCATTTTTGAGAAAATAAAAATTTTTGAAAAAAGTTCCATGTAAAGGATAGTTGGGGGTGGGGAGATTTTTCTCAAAATCTTCGTGTCTCATTCTTGGAAGATACTAAACTTAAATACCAAGTTTGGTATTTTACCGACTTTTCGTTTTTGAGTTATCGTGTTCATAGATACACGGACACACACACACACGGACCTTTTAGTGAAAATGCTTTTTTTTGGATATTGGGGACCCTAAAACATATATTTCCGGTGAAATCTCGGTATCGAATTTTTGGGTGGAGTGCAATACCTTCTCTATACACTATATACATAGTGCGTATAGAGAAAGTAAAAATTGCAGTGTTCCATTCACATAATTTTCTCTAAATAAATGACGTGTTATTTATGGACGCTCCTTAACTGCTGTGGCTCTCAGCGTTCCATTCTAAATAGGGCGTCAAAGACAGCTTAATGTTGCTCAGAGGCCTCTCTGTCAGTCTTGAGGTTCTTTTACGTGCCGTAAATCTACGACACGGGACCTACTTCCCTTCCAAAGGAAGCCATGCTAAGGATTTTTACTCCCGAAAAAATCCATCGTCCTCAGCCGGGTTTGAACCCGCGACCTTGGGTGTATGAAGTTAGCATGGTAACCATTAATTTTCTCTAGTTGCTGCATGTAAAACTATTCGTACAAAAGCTTTATATTCTTCTTCTGATAATGTTTAAAGCCCGCTTTTACTACTTGTGGCAGCGCAGGCGATAACACTTATGTTACGGGATGAAGATTGAGCACCGGAGGAAACTGGATAACCCATCTGCTTCATTATAATCGAGATAAACATTAACAGAAATGGATTTATTACTTGCTTCCTTATAATATAAAGGAAATAAGTGACAGTCATATCATTTACAAGCTGGTTGCTATGTGAAACAATTGAGTTTTGGTTTGCTTAGCATGGTCTCGAATGAGAAAAATCTGATGTGTTCCATTCCATTAGTTTCTCTACATCTCTGCAATAAATTATTTTTAAAAAGCTTATGTTTTTATTTCCTACTAATCCAGAATAAATTGGCAGAAATAGTCTTATTACTTGCTTCCTTGTAAGTAGAAGTGAAATAAGGAAGCAACATAGGTTAAAGTGATAATCAAAAGCTGGGTGCTATGTGACTGAAGTTCATTTGTTTATATACATGAGTTCACAAAATCCCGTATGAGAAGTATAGTGCTTTTATAGCTGAAACCAAAAACAAGGAGTAACTCAAAAACGATTAACTCCACGAGAAAAAAAAAATATATATATAACATAAATTGTGTGTTTTAAAGTGTTCTACATGTTTTGTATTCCAAGTTTTTGTCCATCTCTTATAGTTTAGCAGTTATTCAAAATTACATAAAATTCACCCGGAATAAAGCAGTCTTCAGAGGCTATTCCCAGAAAATTAAAGATATAAATTTTATTTCTCAGGTAAATATCTTTAATATACCATATTTTAATCATTATCGTTAGAACCATTTTTAAGAAAATCAAAATGTTCGAAAAAATTTCCATGTAAAGGGTAGCTTGGAGGGGGGGCTTTTTCTCAAAACCTTCGTGTCGCATCCCTGGAAGATACTAAACTTAAATACCAAGTTTGGTATTTTACCGACTTTTCGTTTTTGAGTTATCGTGTTTACAGACACACGAACACATGGACACACACACGGATCTATTTCTGTAAATACTTTTTTGGATATTGGGGACCCTAAAACATATATTTCCGGTGAAATCTCGGTATCGAATTTTTTGCTGGAGTGCAATACATTCTCTATACACTATGTACATAGTGCGTATAGAGTAAGTGAAAATTAAAGATATACATTTTATTTGTCATGTGAATATCTTAAATATAAGCCATTTTAATCAAAATCGTTACAGACATTTTTAAGAAAACCGACAGTTTCGTAACTTTCTCCACTTAAAGGATAATTGGGTGGGGGTATTTTCAGGAAAATCTTCGTGTTGCATCCTTTGAAGATGCTGAACTTAAATGGCATGTACAGGGTTTAACGGACTTTTCATTTTTGAGCTATGCTACCAACTGACACATACATACACACACCGGCAGGCAGACACATATGGAAATTTGTATAAAACTGTGTTTGTTTTGTTTTTGTTTTTTTATTCAGGGGGTCCTGAAACTTGTATTACATTAAGTACATAGTACGCGTAGAGAAACTAATAAATTATACATTTTATATTGTAATACGATACTTATGCTCTAAGTATTGACGCTTCTAATGCCATATAATTATGTAAATGAAATGGCGTGTTATTTATGGACGCTCTTTAACTGCTGTAGTTCTCAGCGTCCCATTCTATACTGGGCGTGAAAGGCCGCCTAATTTTGCTCAGAGGCCTCTCTTATCAGGCTTGAGGTTCTTTTACGTGCCGTAAATCTACGACACGGGACCAACGGCTTTACTACCCTTCCGAAGGAAGCCATGCTAAGGATTTTTACACCCGAAAAAATCCATCGTCCTCCGCCGGGTTTGAACCCGCGACCTTGGATATTTGAAGTTAGCATGGTAACCATTACAGCACGTAGGGCGATCGTATAATTATGTATTTATCCTCCGTTTTAAGAGTTAAATATTTCGATAGAGGATTACACGAACAAAATGTACAGTTTGTGCGGGTAACACATAAAATTGTTCTTGAGCGTAAATTTAATATTGAATAAAGGCACAGATAATATTAACATCAACAAATAATATTAATATGGATAAATAAGATTATATAACATCCGCTACACATGGTTTGTCAAAGCATTTGTTTTTATGAATAATAGTCGTTTGTGAAAACTATAATTAAGCTGTTACATTTATTCTAGTTCAGATTAAGAACGTTTTTACTGAGAGCTTCTTAATTAACTTTCAAAGTTATATCAAACATAGTATAAGCACGCTGAGGGAACGCTGTTGACCTGATTGGCTTGCTTAACAATATAAAAAATGAACAAAATAGCCGTGTTACTTCGCTGTATTTCAAGCAAAACATTCCCGAAGGTGGAATGTAATTTCCCGGAATTTCGACGACTAGAACTCTATAAAGGGGCCGAAAAATTCTTGCCCTTTCTAGTGAGTTATAATCGGTTAAGCAGTGAGGTGAAGATGGTGAATAAATTTGCAGTTGGCAATGATCAGTGTATTGTGCAGGCAATCGTCAGTGGTGACTCCAGTGTAACGTGTCGTATTATATTGTGTGACTTAGTGGCAACAAAATGAGTGTAGCAGAAATAAGTGTTTCTCATTTTTGACACTAGCTGCTTATAAAAGTCACAAACATTTTGAAAAACATAACTTTAGCATAAAAACAGCTGAATACTTATTAGATATACATAAAATTCACGTTGTGATTGAAGCATGCCTTTTGTGACCTTATCTGCACTGACATAAAACAAATTTGTGTTTTACTAAAACGATGCACTTTTTACTTTCTCTAAACGTACTATGTACATAGTGTATGGAGAAGGTATTACACTCCACCCAAAAATTCCACACGGAGATATCACTGGAAATATGTGTTTTAGGGTCCCCAATATCCAAAAACAGCATTTTCAGAAAAAGGACCGTGTGTGTGTCCGTGTGACTGTGTACACGATAACTCAAAAACGAAAAGTCGGTAAAACACCAAACTTGGTATTTAAGTTTAGTATCTTCCAGGAATGCGACAGGAAGATTTTGAAAAAAATTACTCCACCCCCAACTACCCTTTACATGGAACTTTATTCGAAGTTTTTGATTTTCTCAGAAATGCCTCTAACAATTTTGAATAAAATATCGAATATTAAAGAAATCTACTTGTCAAATAAAATGCATAATGAATTTTCTGGGAATAGCCCCTGAAGACTATTTTATTCTGGATGAATTTTACGGAATTTTGCATAACTGCTAAAACGTAAGAGATGGACAAAAACTTGCCACACAAATAATGTAGAATGAATCTTATATGCATTTTTTTTTTTTGTGGAGTTGATTGTTTTTTTTAGATATTCCTTGTTTTTTTGATTTCAGCTTTGATAAACTTATACTTTTCTCTTACAGGAATGTGTCAACTCCTGTCCATACAAACAAAGTAACTTCAGTCATATGGCAACCAGCTTTTGATTATCACTTTAACCTATGGTACTTCCTTATTTCGCTTCTACTTACAAGGAAGAAAGTAATAAGACTATTTCTGCTACCTTTTTTCTTGATTAGCATGAAGTAAATAGAGGCATAAGCTTTTTAACAAGTTGCAGACTTCTAGAGAAAGTCATGTGAATGGAACACATCACATTTTTTTCATTTCAGACACCTGAATCTCCTTAACACATTGAAGTCTGGGCGTTTCAGTAGTTGAATTGCCAAGAAGCCCAGGGTTTTTATGCCTATTTTGAGTTATTAGTTACAGTACATCAATCAATTACTCTCGAAAAGTATTGAGACAATCTAAAAGTATGGCATTCAAAGATTTCTCAACAAATAAGAAAATAGACATAACTTCTGTATTAATATTTTGTTTTAAATTTACAACAAGTATCAAAAATGAGCTTGAAAAATAACTGCGCAAAGCAGCTCACACAGCATTTATTCCATGTTTGAAAAACTCTCCCTTGGTATGAGATTTTTCCACAGCTTCATTTGTATCCTGAATTTCAGCTTCAGTTCACATTTAAGAGCACAGACGTATCGAATAGACCTTTAAAGAAAATGGCGCGACTACCAGAGAGCAGCCGATATTATTAAATCTCCTAAAATTCCTAATAGTTGACTAAAGGAACGACAGATGCCAGCACAAATCCGACAACTAAATGATAACTGATGTATGTTCTTTGCTGCATAGCCCAAGACCGATTTAAGGTCGTGGAATTGCACTTTATTTATTTATTTTTTATTGTTTCATTTATATAGCCACCCTTAACATCTAAGGTCATATCGGGGGCCCCACCCCAGCCGGGAATCGAACCCGGGACCCCCGGGTGAGAAGTCAGCTCGCTGACCACTTGACCACGGAGGTAATCATAAACAACCGTATTCGGGTAACTTAACCCTAAGCGAGATTCGAACTCGCGAGGCGTTAGAAATACCTGCTTGGAATGAGAAGACAATGGCTCACCATCAGGGGTGCCTTATAGCGTTCCGTCTCAGACCACCAGGATCCAGTGCACACTGAATAACCGGCGCTACCTCGTACGTGCGCAACTCCACCTTGCAAGCCTGCAAATGTGTAACCTCCGTATTTGCTTTAAGAAGCTACATCGTCCGCCTGCGGCAGCACAACCCTTTCCTCCTGAACCTCGCCGATCGAGGTGACCGCGCTCGCTAAAGTATCTCGCTTTGGCACTTCATGGTGTACAGGATCGTGGGTTCGAGTCCCGCCTTGGGCATGGGTGTTTCTGTGTTTGTAAATGTGTCTATATTTGTGTATGTATATGTAAAAGGTAAACGTTAAGAATAATAAGGTCTACTAAGGAAATATAGGAAACTGGAAAAAATTGAGAAAAAAGGAATACAGCGCCGGAGTCCTGACCAGCCTCCGGAACTGTATTTTTTTTTTATTGTTCAAAAAAAAAAAAAAAAAGAAAAAAGAAAAATGTCCACATTGCAGCGCTCGCCGAAGCGTCTCGCTTTGGTGTTTCGCAGCGCAGGGGATCGTGGGTTCGAGTCCCGCCTTGGGCATGGGTGTTATATGTTTGTGTATGTGTGTGTAAAAAGTAAAACAGAAATACAGTAATCAAAGTAAACAAATTAGGTAAATAAAAAGTAGGGTATACAGCGCCGGAGTCCCGATCAGACTCCGGAACTCTATTTTAATAAAAAAAACTCTAATTTCCACTCCAATTTACGACTGCACATTCTCTGTCAGAACTGGCTACAAAATATAATGCCTCAGCCGGAATTAGAACACGGTTTTCTCGCTCTCCGTGCGGTTGCTGTAACCATTGAGCCACTGCAACAATATGCCAGTATGACATTGAATTCCCCAACTGATTTTGTTTTTAAATCAAACAACTGGTATTCTCATAATGTCATTGAGCATCCTAATAACCCAGGTCGGTAGTGCGGGGGTAGTGTATATGCCGTACATTCAAGAGCTCGCGAGTTCGAATCTCGCGTAGGGTAAGTTACCCGGATAAGGTTTTCCTCGTGGTTTTTTTTTTTTCCTTTTCCTGAGAAGAAGAATGTCAGGTAGCTTTAACCTCCATTGACCCCGAGATAATTTGAGTATCATTTTACTAATATCATTCATCCATGTTAAAGGAAGTTCAGCTAAAAGAAAAAAATCTAACGTACCACATTCACATGGCTTTCTCTACATATCTGCAAAAAATTATTGTTCAAAAGCTTATTGTCCTATTTACTTAATACCAATCAAAAAATAAAATTAGCAGAAATAGTCTTATTACTTGCTTCCTTGTAAGTAGAAGCGAAATAAGGGAGAAACATAGGTTAAAGGGATAGTCAAAAGCTGGTTGCTATGTGACTGAAATTCCTTTGTTTGTATGGACAGGAGTTTTCTAATTCCTGTGTGAGAAAGGTATAAGTTTTGAAAGCTGAAACCAAAAACAAGGAATGTTTCAAAAACCGATCAACTCAATGAAAAAAAAAACATATGATATAAATTGTGTGTTCTAAGTTGCTCTACATTTTTTGTGTGTTAAGTTTTTTTTTTCTATCGTTTACGGTTTAGCAGTTATGTAAAATTCCGTAAAATTCGTCTAGAATAAAGTAGTCTTCCGAGACTATTCCCAGAAAATTCAAGATATACATTTTGTTTATCAGGTAAATATATTTAATATATGATAGATATCTTAATCAAAATAGTTAAGAGCCATTATTGAGAAAATCAAAATTTTCAAAAATAGCTCCATGTAAAGCGTAGTTTGGGGTCGGGGGATTTTTCTCAAAATCTTCGTGTTGCATTCCTGGAAGATACTAAACTTAAATACCAAACTTGGTATTTTACCAACTTTTTTGTTTTTGAGTTATCGTGTTCACAGACACACGGACACACACACGCACACATACGGACCTTTTTGTGAAAATGCTTTTTTTGGATATAGGTGACTCTAAAACATATATTTCCGGTGAAATCTCGGTATCGAATTTTTTGGGTGGAGTGCAATACCTTCTCTATACACTATGCACATAGTAGTTGTAGAGAAAGTAAAAAACAAAAAGAAAAAAACACCCAAATGGCGTGTTGCATGTTTAAATACTTAACGATCGGGTAATATTTAGATAGTTATGCCAACTATTGGGAAATTCTATTATTATATTGGTAATGATTTTATATTAATTCCGTACCAAGGGTATTTTTGCTGTAAGAACTGAAAAATTGAATGCCACAGCCGGGATATGAACATGGTATCTCATTCTCCGTGCCGTTGCTCCAAACATTAACCTACTGTGACAACATACCGGTATGACATTTAATCCTCCAATTGATACGTATTTTTACTTTCTCTAGCCGCGTATGTACAATGTACATAGGGACAGAGAAGTATTGTATTCCACCCAAAAATTCGATGTCGAGATTTCACCGGAAATATATGTTTTGGGGTCCTCTGAGTCCGTAAAAAGCATTTTTAGAAATAGGTCCGTGTGTCAGTGTGGCAGTGTGGCATTGTGTCCGGGTGTCTGTGAACACGATAACTCAAAAACGAAAGGTCGGTAAAATACCAACCTTGGTATTTTAGTTTAGGTTCTTTCAGGGATGCGACACGAAGATTTTGAAAAAATCCCCCACCCCCAACTACCCTTTACATGGAACTTTTTTCGAAAATTTTTATTTTCTAAAAAATGGCTCTAACAATTTTGAATAAAATATCGTATATTAAAGATATTTACCTGACTAATAAAATGTATATTTTGAATTTCCTGGGAATAGCCTCTGAAGACTACTTTATTCTGGGTCAATTCTACGGAATTTTGCATAACTGCTAAACCGTAAGAGATGGACTAAAACTTACCTCACAGCAAATGTAGAGCACCTTAAAACACACAATTTATGTTATATAATTTTTTTCGTGGAGTTGATTGCTTTTGAGATATTCCTTGTTTTTGGTTTCAGCTATAAAAACCTATACTTTTCTCATACAGGACTTTGTGAACCGTGTCCATACAAACAAAGGAACTTCAGTCGCAGAGCAACCAGCTTTTGTCTATCTTTAATCTATGGTACCTCCTTATTTCGCTTCTACTAACAAGAAAGCAAGTAATAAGACTATTTCTGCTAATTTTTGCTCCATTAGATGAAGTAAATAGAATAATTTGTTGCAGTGATATAGAGAAAGTCATGTGAATGGATCACATCAGATTTTTATTAAATTGGTTGTGTAAAATTACCATTTTTAATTAAATGGCCTCGTTGTCGTTTCGTTTCGTAATCGGCCTACCCTCCTCGTATTTGAAGGACTGACACCGCCCTAGGACTTACAAACCAATTCCAAGGGCTCAGAAGCCAACGGCACGAAACCACAGAACGGAGAGCTTATTACGAGGGGTCGGCCCGCAGCCAGGTATAAGCACGAGAAAGATGATGTGAAATGCAAGCAAAATGGATGGTGGAAAAGGTGATGATGTAGTAATTGGTGGAATTAGTGGCAATGGAAACCGGAGGACCCGGAGAAAACCTGCCCAGACGCCGATTCGTCCACCACAAATCCGGACCGTCCAGGTGGGAGGCATGTGGTGCCACTTGTAATGATTCCGAAAGTAAAAATATTCTTTATAGGCTATTAACATAAAAACACTACCAATATAATTTAGCTCTCTGATTATTTTCTATGCTTATTTTCCTATACACTATTTTTATTGAAGCTATCTAGATGATACACCAAGTGCATGTTATATTGCTGTTCTGTGCCTGATCTAGCTTATTTGTGATGTACATATCAGTTTTTGTTTAAATTTATTATCTTCTCAGTTAAAATAACACAATATGATATTAATCTCTTCGTTGTACATGACAGAACATGTTAAAATGCTGCCACATTTGAAAGTGAAATATGTTAAACACAAAAATATAATTACTTTACCTTTACTAACTTTAACTGCAAGGACTACCTTCATTCCATATGGACAGCGTACTTACCTAGAAAGAAAAAGAGAAAACCATAATTAAAATTACAATCTTAACTCATTAAAAAGCATTTAAAATTTGGACAAAATTCTTTTTTCTTACAGGAGAGGTCTTTGTTCTATTTTATTCAATTCACCCCCTCGCCCGTCACTTATGAAAAAAATCTCATGTGTTACATTCACATGACTTTATCTACATCTCTGCAATAAATCATTGTTAAAAAGCTTATTCTTCTATTTATTTCATGCTAATCAACAACAAAAAATTGCAGAAAGGGTCTTATTAGCTGTTTGCTTCCTTGTAAGTAGAAGGGAAATAAGGGAGTGCAATAAGCTAAATCAACAGTCAAATGTTTTAAAAACTGGTTGCTATGTGATTGAGGTGTTTTTGTTTGTATGGATAGGAGTTGATGAATTCCCGTATGAGAAAAGCTGAAAGTAATAATAAGGAATATCCCCAAAACGGGTCATCCTCACAAAAAAATGTATACAAAATAATTTAACTAGCTTTCCATTTCTATGTGGTTTTTGTCCATCTCATGGGGAACCAGTTACGCAAAATTCCGCAAAATGCATCCCGAATAAACATGTCTTCAAAGGCTATTTCCAGAAAATTGAAGATGTATATTTTATTTGTCAAATAAATATCTTAACTATAAGAGATTTTAATCAAAATTGTTGAAGTTGCTTACAGAAAATCAAAATTTTAGAAATTTTTTCCATGAAAACGATAGTTGGGGTGGGTGCATTTTCTTGAAAATCTTCGTCTGCGGTTGGTAGCAAGGAAGGCAGGCTTCTGCATGTGGCGCTAAAAAGTGCCTGGAATGCCAGAGATGGCCTGAAGAGCAGGAACTGAAGTACCCAGCGGGAAACCGAAACCAAAAAAAAAACGCGTCGCATCCTTGGAAGACACCAAATTTAAATACCAAGTTTATTATTTAACAGTCTTTTCGTTTTTAAGCTATGCGGCCCACACACATACACACACGGACATTTTTCTTAAAATATTTTTTTTTTTTGGATTCAGGACGTCTTAAAACATGTCTTTCTGGTGAAATCTCAGTATCGAATTTGGGTACATTACAATACCTTCTCTATACACTATGCACATAGTAGTGTAGAGAAACTAAAAGTATACTGTAGGTGTATAATAAGTATTTAATTTATATTTTATTGAATTAACTTAAAATAGTTGGAATGTATATTATATAAAAATATTTTAACAAAACTTTATTACTTACTTAATTAAACCTTTAAAATGAGAAAATAATTCTTTGTAGATAGGTAGATAAAGTCATATGAATAGAACATAGAATATAAATAGAACTTATAAATTAGTGCAAATTTGAAATTTGAATATCTATCAAATTTCAAATTTGCACTAATTTATAAGTTAAAAATCTTCTGTGTTCCATTCCTATGACTTTATCTACCTATTCTGCAAAAAAAAAAAAAAAAAAACATCTTAAAAATTCAAAATCTTCTCGGGCTTCTAGCCAGGTAATAACTTGGCTTGACACCAACGTTTCGAAGAAGTGCATCTTCCTCGTCTTCAGGGTGAACTGATGGTTTTAAGTTATTACCTGGCTAGAAGCCCGAGAAGATTTTGAATTAACACGTCGCCAGGAAAGCTATAGTTCTTATCTTAAAAATGCTTATTCTTCTATTTCCTTCATGCTAATTAGGATAAATATTAGCAGAAACGGTCCTATTACTTGCTTCCTTATAGTAGAAAGGAAATAAGAGAATGCAGTAGACTAAAACAATAGAAAAATCTTTTAAAATCTGTTGCCCTGCGATTGTTATTGAAATGCCATTCTCTCTGCGTGGTCAAGAGTAATGCAAAATAACGACAAATTTCCTCTGTTTGAGGAAAGCTTTTAAGTATTTCAAAATTGAAGCTAATAACAGGGAATATCTCGGAAACGGTTTGGTCCGCAACAAAAATATACCTATATGAACATAAACTGGGGGTTTTGACGAGATCTATATTTTATGTTATCTTTGGTAGATAAACGTAACTCCATGGCACGACAGCCCACAAGAGACCAATGCCTATCGCCCTGCCGCTACATCCCCCATCTTGGACTGAAGGTGTCATGAATGGGATGTCTGAGCCGCTAATTTTCCATCAAGCAGCTCCTCAATTAGCCCCCCAATGATCTCACGAGGCTGAGTGTACCCCGTAACTGGTCTCCCAACGAGGGAAATTTCCCCACTCCAGTACCGGGAATCGAACCCTTACTACCACCGCGCTAAGGAGACGACTTCCTTGGAAGATACTAAACTTAAATACCAACTTTTTTCTAGCACTACTTTTTCTTGTTCAGGGGACGTCAAAACGTATATTTCCGATGGAATCCTAGAATTTTGGATGGAATGCAATAGATACCTTCTCTATCTAAATACTATGTACTAAGAAAAGAACAAAATCTGATGTGTTCCATTCACATGACTTTCTTTACATCTGTACAACAAAACATTGTAAAAAAGTTTATGCTTATATTAACTTCATAGTAATCCAGCAAAAATTAGCAGAACTAATCATATTACTTGTTTCCTTGTAAGTAGAAACGAAATAAGGCAGTACCATAGGTTAAAGTGATAGTCAAAACCTGGTATCTATGTGACTGAAGTTCCTTTGTATGGATAGGAGCTGACAAATTCCTGTATGAGAATAGTATAGTTTTTCACAGCTGAAACCAAAAACAAGAAATATCTCAAAAACGATCAACTGTACGAAAAATATGCATATATTTCTCTACATTTTTTGTGTTGTAAATTTTTGTCTCTCTCTTATGGTTTAGCAGTTATACAACATTCCGTAAAATTCATCCAGAATAAAGTGGTCTTCTGAGGCTATTCCCAGAAAATTCAAGATATACGTTTTATTTGTCAGGTAAATATCTTTAATATACGATAGCTTAATCACAATCGTTAGAGCCATTTTTTTAAAAAAATCCAAATTTTCGAAAAAACTTCCATATAAAGGGTTGTGGGAAGTGGTGTTATTTTTCTCAAAATCTTCGTGACGCATCCCTGGAAGATACTGAACCTAAATACCAAGTTTGGTATTTTACCGACTTTTCATTTTTGAGTTATCGTGTTCACAGACACACGGACCTTTTTCTGAAAATGCTTTTTTTTTTTTTTTTTTTGATACAGGGGACCCTAAAACATATATTTCCAGTGAAATCTCGGTATTGAATTTATTGGGTGGAGTGGAATACCTTCTCTATACACTATGTACATAGTAAGTGTAGAGAAAGTAATAAAACTAGTTCGTAGATCACGTGTTCCGTATGTCTGCAGGGAAAGTTGCAGTGAACTTGAGGTTTTAGTAACCAAAATTCGCTCTCTAGTGAAATTCTTACCGCAGCAAGGTGAGTGTTTGTTAAACGTGAAAGCTGCACGGGGTCATTAGACAGAAACCTAGACATTAGATGAGGGGGGTTTCTCTCCCTTTTCAAAGAGAGGGCTCAAAAGAACTAGCCCAAGTTTGTGAACTAGACACAAGCGCTGTTAGCGGCTGCTGAAACAACTAAATGACCGCTAAAACAAGCGCCTCTCGCTCAAAGAAACGCGAGCATTCAACCTTGTTCTAGTCAGCAGAACAGCCAGGAGAGATAGAGCTTAATATTACTTTCTCTACAAATAAAAAAAAACCCACTTTTAGAAAAATGTCCATGTGCGGCCAAACTTGGTATTTAAGTTTATTATTTTCCAAGGATACGACAAGAATATTTTAAAGAAAATCCCCATACTCTAAACTGTCATTCACATAGAAACATTTTCGAAAATGTTGATTTTCTTAAAATTGGCTCTAACGATTTTGATTAAAATACCTCACTTTATACATATTTTCATCACAAATAAAATGTATATCTTGAATTTTCCGGGAATAGTTTCTGAAGACCTGTTCGTTCGTTCTTGACATATTTTTATAAATGTTGTAGTAAACCGTAAGAAATAGACAAATGCTTACCACACTCGTTAAAACACACAATATATGTCTTATGCATTTTTGTTCTAGAGTTGACCGTTTACAAAATATCCCTTGATATTGGTTTCAATTTTATATTTATCTCAGACAGGAAGTGTCCATTTTTCCTTTGTTCTATCCCTAACCAAGCAAAGAAGGCAGTTTCAATGACAATCCCATAATGATAGCGTTTAAAACATTTGACTGTCACTTTAGCATAGGACATTCTACTTATAGCTCCATGGCACGACAGCTCACGGGGAGCCTTGGCCTACCGCCCGGCCGCTGCGTCCCCCATCTCGGTCCACTACAGACGTCATGGATGGGGTGCAGTATTGGAGGGTGAGACGTGGTCAGCGCCTCGAGCCCATCCCGGCCGGTTAATGCGGTCCTCACGACCTGGAGCCGCTACTTCTTCATCAAGTAGCTCCTCAATTGGCCCCCCAGGGACCTCACGAGGCTGAGTGCACCCCGGTCCAGGTCTCCCAGCGGGGGAAAAATCCCCACGCCGGTACTGGGGATCGAACCCAGGTCTCCCGCTTGGTAGGCAGCTGCGCTACCACCGGGCTAAGGAGACGACCACATTCTACTTATAAGGAACTATGTAATAAGAGCATTCTGCTAATGTTTATATCGATTGGAAGATTCACCTAAATGGCGACTTAAACTCGTAAGTACTTTGTATCCGGGTAATATTCACTATTCTCTTATACTGGTAGATATAACACCAATATAATAGAATAACTTCATAGTTGGCAACAACTAATATCCAGTGTAAGGAGCATTATCAATATAACGTCGTCCATGTTTGTCGCATCCTTGGAAGATACCAAAGTTAAATACCAAGTTTGGTATTTACCGATCTTTTTATCTTTACTTTCTCTAGCCCCATATGTACAATGTACATAGGGATAGAGAAGTATTGTATTCCACCCAAAAATTCGATACCGAGATTTCACCAGAAATACATATTTTAGGACCCCCTGTATCTAAAAAAAATCATTTTGAGAAAAAGGTCCGTGTGTGTGTGTGTGTGTGTGTGTGTGTGTGTGCGTGTGTCCGTGTGTCTGTGAACACGATAACTCAAAAACAAAAAGTATCTAAAATACCAAACTTGGTATTTAAGTTTAGTATCTTCCAGGGATGCGACACGAAGATTTTGAGAAGAATCTCCCCACCCCAAACTACCCTTTACATGGAACATTTTTCGAAAATTTTGATTTTCTTAAAAATGGCTCTAATTATTTTCATTAAAATATCGTATATTAAAGATATTTACCTAAAAAATAAAATATATATCTTGAATTTTCTGGAAATAGCTTTTGCAGACCTGTTTATTCTGGATAAATTTTGCTTAATTTGGCATAACTAGTAAACCGTAAGAGATAGACAAAAACTTACTATACAGAAAATGCAGGTCTTGTTAAAGTACACAAGTTATGTAATATACATTTTTCTCGTGGAGCTTACCGTTTTCGAGGTATTCATTGTTATTAGTTTCAGTTGTGACGTACTTATACCTTTCTCAGACGGGAGTTGAATATCAAAATTGGTAGATACGACACGAAGATTTTCAACGAAATCCTCCTTATTTCCAACTACACTTTACAAGAAAAACATTTAAAAAATCATGGTTTTCTCAAAAATTGCTCTAACAATTTTGATTAAAATATCTTATATTTAAAATATTTACATCTAAAATAAAATGTATGTCTTGAATTTTCTGGGAATCGCCTCTGAAGAGCACTTTATTATGGACGATTTTTTCTGAATTTTGCATAACTTATAAACCGTATGAGATAGACAAAAACTTCCTACACAAAAATGTAGATCTCTCTGAAACAAGCAATTTCTAGCATATGCATTTGTTTCGAAAAGTTAACCGTTTTCGAGATATTTCTTGTTATTTGTTTCAGTTTTGAATTACTTTTCTCATAACGGAATTTTTTAACTCCTGGCCTTAGAAACAAAGGAACTTCGATCACATTAGCAAACAGCTTTTAAAAGATTTGACTATCGCTTTAACCTATGGTACTTCCTTATTTCCCTTCTACCTACAATAAAGCAAGTAATTAGACCATTTCTGCTAATTTGTTCTCGATTATCATTAAGTAAACATCAGAAATATAGAGAAAGTTATGTTTTAAGGTTTAAAGATTTAAAAATATCTATCTATTGGTTAAATCTTCAAAATCGGAGTTTTATGTGCAGTGCATTACAGTACTAAAATGTTTAATTTGTATAACTGTATACGCCCTACAAAGCTCGGGCGCATTAAAATAAACGGAAATTTAATTTACACCAGAATTGATGTAATTTTCATTTAGCTTAACGTCCTTTAACCAGGTTGCTCAAATGATCTTGGGATACATAGAGCTTAAAGTTACTCGACATTCGGCTTCTCAGGATAAGGGAAATCCCCGAAAAAAACCTTATCCAGTTAACTCACACTAGGCGAGTTTTTTTTTTTTTTAAATACAGTTCCGGAGGCTTGTCAGCCACAATTACAAACACAGAAACACCCATGCACAAGGCGGGACTCGAACCTACGATCCTGTGCACCACGAAGCGCCAAAGCGAGACACTTTAGCGAGCGCGGCCACCGGGATCGGCAATTATTTTTATTTTGGATAAGTAGAGTGAAACTGAAAAAATCAATGCCATAGCCGGGATTTGAACCATGGATTTCCCGGTCCCTAGCCGGTTGCTCTACCACTGAGCTACCATGGTATATAATTGGTTCGAACTCACGACCTGTTAAATGTGAGGCAGACACGCCACCACCACACTACCCTGGCGGTCTAGAATTGATGTAATTGGTTCTATATTAAAACGAAGTAGAGATAAAGCGAATATAAAGGCCGGAGAGGTTAGATTTTGAAGTTAAGGTATGGTATATACTGTGGCAAGCGAGCCGGTGGACTGCTGTAAAATATTTCATTTTTATCTGCATTGTCGTGCCCTTGATTATTGCGTAAAAATCACATAACCGTGGTGGTAAACCTACTGCAGAGCCGCCTAGCCGTTTGGCAGCGAACCAGATGATGCGTCTCGGTCGGCAAAGCAGCTCGCTGTTTTAGCGCAAGGGCTGGCTAATCGATTACACTTCTGCAGCCTCCGCATTGCACCAACCGAGCCAGCAGCTGCGTCCTGAGGGCGCCACCAGTTGAATGAATGGATTTATGACTGGCCGCGTATTCTCCAACTACATGTCGTATCATGACACATTTCTCTTCCACCCTTGCTTTCACTATAATCTCTGCAAACTACCACAAATTATTTTTAAACACCTCCGTGTAAATCTTATATTGAAAAACTCAATTCTCGTCTTTACGAAATATTTACGAAATATACTTTTCCTTCCACTTCATATACGAACTATGAATATGCATATTTATATTAAAAATCTGATGTTTTACATTTATATGATTTTCTGTATACATTATTGTTAAAAAAATCTTATGTGTTACATTCACATGACTTTCTCTACTTTTGTGTAACAAATTATTGTTAATAAGCTTATTCTTCTGTTTACTTCAAATTAATCGAGCAAAAATTAGTAAAAATAGCCTTATTACTTGCTTCCTTGTAAGTAGAAGCGAAATATGATGGTATCATAGGTTAAAGTGAAGTCAAAAGCTGGTTACTCGGTGACTGAATCTCCTTTGTTTGTATGGACACGAGTTGACAAATTCCAGTATGAGAAAAGTATCTTTTTCAAAGCTGAAACCCAAAAACAAGGAATATCTCAAAAACGATCAACTCCTCGAAAAAAAGTTATATAACATAAATTGTGTGTTTTAATGTGCTCTACATTTTTATGTAGTAAGTTTTTGTCCATTTCTTACGGTTTAGCAGGTATGCAAAATTCCTCCAGAATAAATTAGTCTTCAGAGTCTATTCCCAGAAAATTCAAGATATACATATTATTTGCCAGGTAAATAATAAAACTTAAGTACCAAGTTTGGTATTTAACGATCTTTTCGTTTTTGAGCTATGCTGTCCACAGACACACACACACACACACACACGGACGCACACATACACACACACGCACACATGCGCAGACCTTTTTCCAAAAAATGATTTTTTTTTGTATTCAGGAGGACCCTAAACATGATTTCCGATGAAATCTCGGTATCGCATTTTTGGGTGCAATACAATACCTTCTCTATACGTTATGTATATAGTATATATATAGAGAAAGTAAAGAGATTATTCCTCTACTTCAATCTAAGATAAACATTAGCATAAATGTTCTTATTACTTGCTTCCTTGTAAGTACAAGGGAAATAAGGGTTACACTAGGCTAAAGTGATAGTCAAATGTTTTAAAAGTTGGTTGACATGTGGTTGAGATCTTTTCATTTCTTTGCATTGCAGGAACTGACAAATTCCCCCCATAAGTAAAAAGGTTAAGAGTTTTGAAACAAACGAATAATAAGGAATATCACCAAAATAGTACACTCTACGAAGGAACTACATATGACATAATTTGATTTTAAAGAAATATACATTTTTTTTTACATTTTAAGGTTTTTGTTTATTTCTTACGCATACCATTTCTGCATAATTCAAACAAATTCATCCAGAATAAAGAGGACTTCCGCGGCTATTCCCAGAAAGTTCAAGATTCACAATTTATTTGTATAAGGACATTTTAATCAACATTTTTACAGCCATTTGTGAGAAAATCAAGAAGAGAGATTCCTTTAAAAAATCTAATGTAATCCATTTACATGACTTTTTCTAAATCTCTGTAACAAATTATTGTTAGAAACTTTATTCTTCTATTTACTTCATGCTTATCGAGAAAAAAATAGCAGAAATGTTCTTATTACTATTTTTCTTGTAATTAGGAGGAAAATAAGGGAGTACCATTGGCCAAAGCGATCTTCAAATGTTTTAAAACTCGGTTGCCATATGATTGAGGTTCCTTTGTTTGTATGGATAGGAGTTGACAAATTCCCGTATGAGAGAAATATTTTAAAGCTGAAACCAATAAAAGGAATATCTTAAAAACGGTTAACTCTGCGAAAAAAGTGTATTTATCATAAATTGTGTGTTTTAACAAGCTCTACATTTTTTGGGAATAAGCTAATGTCTATGTTTTACGGTTTACCGGTTATGCACTATTCCGCAACATTCATCCAGAATAAACATATCTTTAGAGGCTATACCCAGAAAACTGAAGATATACATTTTATTTGTCAGGTTAATATTTGTAATATACAATATTTTAATCATAATCGTTACAGCCATTTTTGAGAAAGAAACTGTTCGGAATTTTTTCCATGTAAAGGGTATTTGAGGGCGGGGGATCTTCTTGGAAATCTTAGTGTCGCATCCTTGGAAGATACTGGACTTAAGAACCAAGTTTGTTATTTAACGGACTCTTTGTTTTTGAGCTATGCTGCCCACAGTTACACTCACATACATATACAAAGAGAGAGAGAGAGACACGGACAATTTTCTAAAAATGCCTTTTTTTTTTATATTAAGGCTCTCAAACCATATATTTCCGGTGAAATATCGGTATCGAATTTTTGGTTGCAATGCAATACCTTCTCTATACACTATGTATATAGTACCTGTAGAGAAAGTAAAAATCCGATGTGTTCCATTCACATAACTTTGTCTACGCCTCTGAAACCAATTATTGTTAAAAGCTTATTCTTCTATTTACTTCATGCTAATCGAGCTAAAGTTTAATAGAAGTTGTCTATTACTTTCTTCCTTAAAAGTAGAAGGGAAATAAGGGAGAAGCATAGGTTAAAGTGATAGTCAAATCTTTTAAAATTTTGCGGTTTGATCAGCTCTCGTATTTAAAATAATTTTAGTGGAGGCTTTAACCGACAATAGACAAGCATTCTTGGAATTTTAATAATATGCTCTCTAGTTTTGTCTGTCATGAATGGTGGTTATATTTGTCTTCAATCGCTGTGAGCACATGTATTGAGTTGGTTTTTGAATACATCATCGTAAAACAAACTTTTCTAATTGAAACATTAAATGTGTTTCATTCACATGACATTCTCTACATCGCTGTGAAAAATTATTGTTAAAAAGCAAATTCTTCTATTTCTTTATTATAATCGGGATAAGCATTTGCAGAAATTGTCTTAATTACTTACTTTTTTTGTAGACAGAAGTATATGACAAATTGTGTGTTTTAGCGTCCTCTACATTTTTTGTGTAGTATGTTTTTGTCTATCTCTTAAGATTTAACAAGTTACACAAAATTCATTCAGAATAAATAGGTCTTTACAGGCTATTCCCAGAAATTCAAGATATACATTTTTTATATAATATCTTTAATATACGGTAATTTAATCAAAATCGTTTGAGCCATTTTTGAGAAAACCAAAATTTCGAAATTTTTTCCATGGAAGTGGTAGTTTGGGGTGAGGGGATTTTTCTCTTTGTGTCGTATCCTTGGAAGATATCAAACCAAGTATGATATTTAAGGATCTTTTCGTTTTTGAACTGTGCTGCCCACTTACACACACACACACTCACACACGCACATTTACACAAACACACCGACCTTTTACTCAAAATGCTTTTCTTTTTTTTTTGATTCAGGGGGACCCAAAACATGTATTTCCGGTGAAATCTCGTAATCGAATTTTTGGGTGTATTACAATACCTTCTCTATACTCTAGAAGTCTGATGTGTTCCATTCACATGCTGTTATACTCTCTGGCTGTTATACAACAACTTTCCTTACAAAGATAGTCCTGACTGCCTCCGTGGTCGAGTGGTCAGCGAGCTGACTTCCCGGGTTCAATTCCCGGCTGGGGCGGGGAGTATTTCTTCAACCGGAATTATTCCGTATCCCCCATAGAGACTGGAAGTATGAATGTGAGTGAATGTGCGTGTGTTTAGTAATATAAAGTTTAAACTAATGTTCTGAACCTACAGTTTCCCAAGTGAAAACCCCCGATATGACCATTGATGTTAAAGGGGGCTATACAAATGAAGCAATAAAAAAAAAAAATGGTCCTTAAATCTAGGATATGCTAATCATGTTAAACGTCAGCAGAAATTGTCTTATCACCTGCTTCCTTGTAAGTAGAAGGGACATAAGGGAATATACTAAGCTAAAGGGATAGTCAAATCTTTTCAAATGTGCTTCTATGAGAAAAACTGAAATTAGGCTTGCTTTGCATGGCCTGCAGTAAAACAAGAGAGAAATGTCACTTCCCCTTTGAGAAAGGTTTAAGCAATTTAATATTGAAGCCAATAACAAAGAATGTACCAGAAACGGTCAGCTCAGCCTCAGCGTGTCTGCCTCATATTCAAAAGGTTCGAATCTCGCTTAGAGTGAGTTATCCGGATAAGGTTTTTTCAGGGTTTTCCCTTAACCTGAGAAGACGAATGTCGAGTAACTTTAAGCTCCATGGACCCCGAGATCATTTGAGCATCATTTCACCAAGACCGACCAGGTTAAAAAAAAATGTGTTTTAACGAGATCTATAATTTTTTGTGTAATAAGTTTTTGTCTATCTCTTACAGTTAAATCCTTATGCAAAATTCTGCAAAAGTCATCCATAGTAAAGATGTCTTCAGAGGCTATTCCCAGAAATTTCAAAATATACAGTTTATTTGCGGCATTATATTTCAAATCCTTAGACCCATTTTTGAGACAAAAAAAATTCAAAAATATCACCTGGTCCATCTCGCTTGATTTAAATATCTATGTGCACACCTTTTCTTAAGCGCTATTTTTAGGGGGCAGCGGGCTGCCAACCAAAGAAAGTTTCTACCTTTGAGGCCCTGAGCCATTATGGTGAATCGGTTATCTAATTAACCGGAAATTAACTGAATAATTAAACGAAACACAGCAGCACATGCACGTGCGTGAACTCTGACTTCTACAGACAGAATTAAACCTTAGTATTGAAGCCACTAGATGTCGGGGTGTACCTCGTGTCGCAATGTTGTCGCTCCGCTTTGCTCTGTATCCGGAATTGCACGAAATGCACCGAACGAAAAGCTTAACGTCTAATAAAAGTTCGCTTATAGTATTTAAGTATCCTTTTAGCTTAGCGTATTCCCTTATTTTTCTTGTAGCTAAGGATATGCACTACGTCATAAAACCATTTCTGCTAATGTTTATCTCGGTTGCCACCGAGTACGCAGAATAAGGTTTGTAATAAGATCCGTTTCCGGAACAAATAGAGAAAATATGTGAATATAAATCATATTATTTTTTACTTCCTCTAGCACGTATGTACAATGTAGATAGTAGACAGAGAACATATTGTATGTCATACTAAAATTCGATACCAAGACTGAGACCCTTTGAATTCAAAGAAAGCATTTTTAGAAACCTTTCTGCGAGCGCGCGCGCGCGTGTGTGTCTAAGGGCATCATATCTCAAAAATGAAAATTCCGCTAAATACCAACCTTAGTATTTATGTTCAGTATCTTCCAAGGATATCACACAAGGATTTTCAAGAAAATTCCGCCACCAACTGCGCCCAAAAATAGCCCTAACGATTTTTATTAAAGTATCATTTGCTGAAAGCATTTTTATGGACAAACGGAATGTATATGTTAAATTTTCTGAAAATAACCTCTGAAGACCTCTCCATTCTGAATAAACTTTGTGTAACTGGCAAACCGTAAAAGATAATACAAAAACATACTTCACAAAAATTAAGATCTTGTTTAAACATACAATTTATGTCATAGACATTTCTTGTAGAGTTAACCCTTTCCGTTTGTCTTTTGTTTCAGTTTTTCTTTCACACGTTTTTTATTTTATTCCTAGCCACTCTGAGAAAAACAATTTCAATTGTTTCACGTAGCAATAGCTTCTGAAGGATTTGACTATCGCTTTAGCCTAGTATATTCCCTTCTGCTTAGAAGAAAGTGATTAACAAGGCAATTTTTGTTAATATTTATCTCTATTAGTATGTTGCAGATAAAATAATAGTGTTTTGTAAGAAAAGTTGGTAGAATAGGTAAAAAAAGTCATGTGAATGGAACACGTCATCTTTTAAAATGTTTAGGGGAACTTAAAACAGATATTTGCGTTGGAATGTTTATACCGAATATTTGGGTAAAATTGTGTAATTCTGTATGTAGCAGAGAAAGAAGATCTAGAGTAGAGTGAAGGGGCCTAGTTTAAATAAATTAGGCATACCACTGCGATTAAATAAATTTAAGAATGTGATTAGATTTTGTTTATTGTTTCATTTATATTGCCCCCTTTTACATTTAAACGTTATATCGAGGGCTTTGCATTAGAAACAACTCTTCTGTAGGTTGGGTTTAAAACTTGCTTTTATCCTTCAAACACACACATTCACTCTCGCATGCATACCTTCAGACTCTGTGGGAGCTAGGAAATACTTATGGTTAAAGAAAAACTCCCCGCCACAACTGGGAATCGAATCCGGAACCTCCGAATGAGAAGTCAGCTCGCTAACAACTCGTCAATAGGGACAGTTAAATTGTTAGAATTGAAATCTAGCAACATATCATTCAAATAGATATTCTTTCGAACTCTTCCAGAAGCTGATATCATTACGAGAGTCATCCAGAAAATGACAGACGATTTGGTGTAACTAAATAATAACGAAAGTTATCAACACAAAACTTTGTTTACAAAGTTACAGTACCTTACTCTATTAATTTCTCTATACGCACTATGTACATAGTGTATAGAGAAGGTATTGCACTCCACCCAAAAATTTGATACCGAGATTTCACCGGAAATATATGTTTTAGGGTCCCCAATATCCAAAAAAAGTATTTTCACAAAAAGGTCCGTCTGTCTGTGTGTGTGTGTGTGTGTGTGTGTGTGTGTGTGTGTGCGCACGTCTGTCCGTGTGTCTGTGAACACGATAACTTAAAAACGAAAAGTCGGTAAAATACCAAATTTGGTATTTAAGTTTAGTATCTTCCAGGGATGCAACACGAAGATTTTGAGAAAAATCCCCCACCCCAACTACCCTTAACATGGAACTTTTTTCGAAAATTTTGATTTTGTCAAAAATGGCTCTAACAATTTTGATTAAAATTTCGTATATTAAAGATATTAACCTGACAAATAAAATGTATGTCTTGAATTTTCTGGGAATATCCTCTGAAGAGTAGTTTATTTTGGATGAATTTTACTGAATTTTGAATAACTGCTAAACCGTAAGAGATGGACAAAAACTTCCTAAACAAAAAATATAGAGCACTTTAAAACACACAATTTATGTTATATACATTTTTCGTGGAGTTCGTCGTTTTTGAGACATTCCTTATTTTGGGTTTCTGCTACGAAAAACGTATACTTTTCTCATACAGAAACTTGTCAACTCCTATCCATACAAGCAAAGGAACTTCATTGACATAGCAACCAGCTAAGACTATTTCTGCTAATTTTTTCTGATTAGCATAAAGTAAATAGAAGTATAAGGTTTTTAAGAATAATTTGTTGCAGGGATATAGAGAAAGTCATGTGAATGGTACACATCAGATTGTTTTCATTGTTATCAATGTATTTATTGTTGCGTCGTAACGGTTTTTGAACGCAGATGTACTCTTTCACTGCTAAATAAATAAATATATATACTTATATACTACTTTTTATGTGCTAATGTATTTGTTTACTACCTCACTAAAGGGCAGTATCTACCTAGAGCAATATGCTCATTGGGATATTCTATGTAAATTAATAAATAAAATGTCTCAGCAAAGATGACACTGCCACTTTGAGATCTTCATAGCTGGGAAATCTTTTCCATCCAAAAAGTCTAACGGTGCTCAAAGTAAAGGAACGGTTTTTCTTAATTCTTTTATCAACAGTTGCTTTCAACTCCTCCATAACGATTGGTGAATTTCCTCTACATTCTTTTTCGCACACACTGGTTCATTCTTGATTAACTTGATTTCCTCACTGAAGACTCGTTCATAGCATTATCGCTATACAATTGCGTCATTTGCCTACAAAATTCGATTGGCCGAACGAATAAGTTCTTTGGCGTTAGAAAAGTATAACATCGGCATTGAAAAACAATAAACAGCTTGACAAAATCGAGATTACGTTGAGAAATAAGAATAGGGTAGTGTAACTTTGTAAATAAAGTTTGTGTTAATAACTTTCGTTGTTATTATTATCTTGGTCTAGTGTTTCCGGTGTAGACCGCGTCTTGAGACTAAAATCTGCCAACGTTTCGCCCATCTTATGATGTGGCTTCCTCAGGGCTAACTGCCAAACACTGTACCAAGATAATTTTAATATTAGCCGTGGAAGTTTACGAAAACATATAACTTTCGATATTATTTAGTTATGCCAAATTGTCTGTCACTTTCTGATTATTCATCGTAGTAGAAACAAAAGAGTTCAAATGTTAGTGAACTGATGTAAGAACAAATTCCGAGAAAGCCTGGTGAACCAGGAAGGAACAACATAAATTTCTTAAACCGACGTTAGAATCTGGATCATTAATAACCTAAAATGAAGCAACAGAAAAATAAAAATATTGCTTGATAAGACAACTAAATCAATTTAAATCTGATACCATTAAAGGTATTTGAAATATTGAGCAATTTGTCATGAATACGGGAGATTTAAAGAACTCACAGTAATAACCTCGACGCTATAAATCATGCGCGGATATATTTTACTTCACGAGAGGTTTGTTTCTGGTTCCAGGAACTTATTGACATATTCCAACATACATTTTACATAGGCTCTAACATTTCTTGTCACGCAAGTGGCTTATATTTCCGCTACAGCATCATAAGAGCAAAAGTCCCAAATCCAAAACAGTTTGCTTGTAGCAGAGTTCGCAGTTAATTTCCATGATCAATGTTCTTCTCTTTGCTTACACTAGCATAAAATATAATGCAGGACATTAATTATTCTGCCTTCAGATATCCCATAATAGCAATAAATTGTTCGGGTCCAAATGCGGTAACCTTCCATTTACTAAACTGTTTATTCTGAAGTATAACTTTTCGGCACAACTTTGGGATTTCTTACGACGCGTACTCAGCAGGAAGATTATTCTACCAAAAAAATTCTGACATGACTTTCTGTACATCTCTACAATAAATTATTGCTAAATAGTTTATTCCTCTATTCACTTAATGGTAATCGAGAAAAAATCAGCAGAAAACATCGTATTACTTGCTTCTTTGTAAGTAGAAGGGAAATAAGGGAGTAGCATAGGCTAAATCGATATTTTAAAAGCAGGTTGCTATGGCATTGAATACCTTTGTTTTTATGGACAGGAATTGACAAATTCCCGTTTGAAAAAAGTAGAAGTATTTTAAAACTGAAGCTAATAACAAGGAATATCTCAAAAACGGTCAACCCCACGAAAAAATCTATAGGATATAAAATGTCTGTTTCAACGAGATCTATATTTTTTGTTCAGCAAGATTTTGCCTTTCTCTTACGGTTTACCAGTTATGCAAAATTCCGCAAAATTCATCCAGAATAAACATGTCATCAGAGGCTATTCCCAGAAAATTGAAAATATACATACTATTTGTCAGGTAAATATCTTTCATATATGATATTTTAATCAAAATCGTTATTGCCATTTTTGAGAAAATAAAAACTTTCGAAAAAAGTTTCATGAAAAGGTAGTTGAAGGTGGAAGGATTTTCTTGAAAATACCAATCCTTAAATACGAATTTTGTTATTTAACGGTATTTTCGTTTTTAGCTAGCTGTCCACGGATACACAAACACACGCACACACGGACCTTTTTCCAGATTTTTTTTTATATAGAGGGATCAAAAACATGTATTTCCAGTGAGATTTTTGGGTGCATTACAATACCTTCTGTATACACTATGTACACAGTACGTGTAGAGAAAGTAAACATAGATTTTAAGTTACATTATCGACAGCAAACCTACCTCAAACTCATTTGACCACTCGCCTGTACCTACCCTGAGCGCTAGGTAGTCTGCTTGTAAACAACAGAGAGTAAAGAAGATATTTCGACCTCATTCCGGAATTCTCCACGCTGTATATAATGATTGTATGCTGCTGAAAGGAAAAGTTTCCAACCGCGACAAAGGTAAAACTTTTCTTTCCTGTATCCTCATTAACATTTTGCTTTTATATTCAGTGTACAACATTGTTTTGCAAAGAAACACAATGTAGAGTATATAAAAATGTACTTCCATTCACGAGGATCACAAGGGAAGGTAATTATACGCAGAAAAATGTTAAAAGCCATTAGCGCCAAGTGAATTAAAAGCAAGAGATTGAGTTTACCATAGGCAGATAACATCTAAAGGAGTTGTCTATATACACTCTGGCTTGTTAACATAACCTCACTGTGTTAATTGCGTTTCTTTGGACTGGTTAGAGCCGACTACTTCGATTTCGCTTCGACACTGTTTGTTCATCGCTAATTCTGAGGTACAAACAATTTCTCCGGCGTAAAGTGAGTAAACATGTTTGTTTCTCCTTAACTTCCTCTACCTCTGCTTGTTTAACTGAAGGTATCTGAAAAATCTGACGAGTTCTATTCACATGACTTTCTCTGCCTATTCTACAACAAGCAATTCTTACAATTGTTACTTTCTCTACACATAGTACGTACATAGTGTATAGAGAAGGTATTGTATTGCATACGAAAAGTCGATACCGAGATTTCACCGGAAATACATGTTTTAAGACCTCCTGAATCCAAAAAAGCATTTTTAGAAAAATGTCCGGGTATGTCTGTCTGTGTGTGTGCATAGCCCCTAAACTAAAAGACTGTTAAATACCAAACGTGATACTTACTTGGTATCTTCCAAGGATGCGACACGAAGATTTAAAAAAAATCCCTTCACCACAAATTACCCTTCACATTGAAAGAATGTTGAAATGTTGATTTTCTTAAAAATGGCTACCGATTTTGATTAAAATCCCGTATATTAAAACTATTTATATCCGAAATAAAATGCACATCTCGAATTTTCTGGTAATAGCTTCTGAAGGCCTCTCTATTCTGGATGAATTTTGCCGAATTTTGCAGCACAAAAACTTACCACACAAAAAATGTAGAGCACGTTAAAAGACACAATTTTTGTAATATAATTTTTTTTTCGTGCGTTGATCGTTTTTGAGATATTCATTGTTATTGGTTTCAGCTTTAGAAAGCTTATACTTTTCTGATACAGTAATTTATCAACTCCAAATCAAAGGAACTTCAGTCACATAGCAACCAGCTTTTGACTTTCACTTTAACCTATGGTAGTCCCTTATTTCGTTTCTACTTACAAGGAAGCAAGTAATAACACTATTTCTGTTTTATTGTTCTCGATTATCATGAATTAAATAAAAGCATAAGCTTTTTAATAATATTTTTGCAAGAATGTAGAGAAAGTCATGTGAATAAAGCACACCAGATTTCTTTTTCTTTCTTTCATTCTGACTATCTTTCCGATTCATGTCCTATACATGGTTTATGCGAAAGAAACAATTGAATTGAAACTGATAGAGCTTAATAGTTGTCCAAACTTACGGTTTAACCAGTTACACAAAAGCATCGAGAATGAAGATATACATTTCATTAATCATGTAGTTACCTTTAATATACGGTATTTTAATCAAAACGTTACAGCCATTTTTGAGAAAATAAACATTTTTGAAAATGTTTCCATGTAAAGGATAGTTTCGGGTGGAGGAATTTTTCTCAAAACCTTTGTGACACGCGCTTGGAAGATACTGAACTTAGATACCAAGTTTTTTTTAGCTTCTCTACACGTACATTGTACATAGTGTATAGAGAAGGTATTGCATTCCACCAAAAAATTCGACACCGAGATTTCACCAGAAATCATGTTTTGGGTCCCCCTGAATACCAAAAAAAGCATTTCTGGAAAAAGGTCCGTGAGTGTGTCTGTGGACAGCATAACTCAAAAAAGAAAATACGTTAAATACGAGAATTGGTATTTAAGTTTGGTATCTTTCAAGGATGCGACACAAAGATTTTCAAGAAAATCTCCCCAACCCAATTACCGTTTACATGGAACTTTTTTCGAAAATTTTCATTTTCTCAAAATTGGCTCTAAGTATTTTGATTAAATCTCTTATATTTAAGATATTTACATGCCAAATAAAATGTATATCTCGAATTTTCTGGGAATATCCTCTGAAGGCTACTTTATTTTGGATGAATTTTAGAGAATTTTGCATAACTGCTAAACTGTAAGAGATTTTCAAAACCTTACTACACAAAAAATGTAGATCACGATAAAACACACAATTTATGCCATATACATTTTTTTCGTGGAGTTTTTAAGATATCCCTTGTTTTTGTTTTCAGCTTTGAAAATGTATACTTTTCTCATACAGGAATTTGTCAACTCCTGTCTATATAAACAAAGG
The DNA here is from genome assembly GCA_030762935.1 of Hymenopus coronatus. Taxonomy (NCBI): domain Eukaryota; kingdom Metazoa; phylum Arthropoda; class Insecta; order Mantodea; family Hymenopodidae; genus Hymenopus; species Hymenopus coronatus. Next base: position 127,315,900 of record CM060890.1, read on the forward strand.
AAATCCAGTCACAGAGCAACCAGATTTTACTGTCACTTTAACCTTTGATACTCCCTTATTTCGCTTCTACTTACAAGAAAGCAAGTAATAAGGCTATTTCTATTGATTTTTTCTCGATTAGTATGAAGTAAATAGAAGCATAAGCTATTTGACCATAATTTGTTACAACGATATGGAAAAAGTATGTGAATAAAACAACTAAGATGTTTTTATTGATTTTCGACGCGAATAAAACACTATTAATGGAATTTGGAAGCGTTAAAGGGGTTAAAAAGCATGCAGTGTTGATATAAAACATCCTGACAATTCACACATAAGAGAGTTGAGAACGGGATAGCGCTATAATCAAGATCATAATCACGGGGTTTCACCATATTTCCTGTGAAATCTTACCGTCAAATTTTTGGATGGATTACCATTCTTATCCATAGTAGAGAAAGTTAAACAATTTAGCTCAACTGTTAAAGCGTCAACGCAAGATTAGGCAATTTTAGCCAATCGTGGTCATCTAAGTGGATATTGTCGAAACATCTTATCGCAACTGATGTTCGTTTCTTTGAAATTTTGTCGTAACTGATGTTCGTTTGTTTAATTTCCCATCTTGGTTATTGGTAACAAGCTAACAATCCAGTCAGCCAACCTCCTTTTTTAATAACTGTCATTTCCACAATCGTATTTTCAATTAATTCAGTTACAATGTTTATTTAAACTTTAATGCAGTTCATAATGTATTTAGTAAAAAAAAGGAGCGAAAATATTCATTATCTGTATGATACAAGAGTAATAACCTCAAATAAAATAACCTTTGTTTCCATTTTACGTATTAGTTATTAAATGCTAAAATAAAATAATTGTTCCCTGTTTCCATTGTTGCTATCTAGATTCGTACATTAGGTGTAGACATGGTTGGTCATTTATATTTCAGGAGGCAGTGAAGAAAGAAAGAAAAAATACGGTGTTCCATTCAAATGACTGTAATTTTTGTTAAAAAGTTTATTTATTTATTTTTTTGTAGTTTATCGTCCTTTAACCTGGTTTGGTCATATCGGACGATGAATGCAATTGATGATATGATGCTCAAATGACCTCGGGGTCCATGGAGCTTAAAGTTACTCGACATTCGTCTTCTCAGGATAAGGGAAACCCCCGAAAAACCTTACCCGGGTAACTCACCCTAAGCGAGATTCGAACTCACGACCTTTTGAACGCGAGGCAGACATGCTACCACCACGCTACCCAGGCGGGCTTAGTTTATTCTTCTACTCCACTCTAATCGAAATTAACATTAGCAGAAATGCTTTCTTGTAATTATAAGGGAGATAATGGAATACATTAGGCTAAAACGATCTTCTAAAACATGGTTGCCATGCAGATGAAATCCGTTTCTTTACATTGCCAGGAATAGACAATTTTCCGTAAGTGAAAAGTTTTAATTAATTTAAAACTGAAACCAATAATAAGGAATGTCTCAGAAAAGGTCAACTCTGTGACAAAGGTGTATATGACCCAAATTGTGTCAACGGGACAATTGTGTTTAGTAAGTTTTTGTCCATCTCTTATGCTTTACTACCTAGTTATGCAAAATACAGCAAAATTCATCCAGAATAAAGAGGTCTTCAAAGGCTATTCCCAGAAAATTCAAGATATACATTTTATTTGGGATGCAAATACCATTAATATACGGTATTTTAATCAAAATCGATACGGCTATTTTTGAGAAAATCAAACCTTTTGAAAGTTTTTCCATGTAAAGGATACACACGTATATTGTAATGGGAGAATTTTCTTGAAAAGCATCGTGTTGTATCCTTGGAATATACTAAATCTAAATAACATGTATAATAGTTAACGATCTATTCCTTTTTGGCTATGCTGTCCACAGACACATACACACACGTATATTTTTTAAAAAAAATTTTTGGACTCAAGGGACCCCAAAACATACACTTCCGGTGAAATCTCGAGATCAAATTTTTGGGTGGAATAGAATACCTTCTCTATCTACTATGTACATTGTACATACGAACTAGAGAAACTAAAAACAAACATTCGGTAATGTACCTAAGTATTACAATCATAACCTTATAACATCTCCATTCCTATAAATTGTAAATTATTGATAGTCTATTTTACTGCATTTTCTTATCAAATACAACTCTTAGAGGAAAGATGAAAACAATCTTGGCCTTACGCAGATAATATAGTGTTTGTGAATAGAGTAGGTAATGTCTGTCCTATTTAACTGCCTCTGTACACTACAGGAACACGGAAAACTACGCCGGTACCTGAGGTATGTAGCTATCTCGTTATATGCACCGATGGACGCCAATGCCAGTAATTAGATTATCACTTCGTAGTTACAGGATTTAAACCTTATGAGTAAATGCACCAGCAGTATTTGCTCAGTCTTCCGCTAGGTCTGTGTAATCAAGTTGATGCACCTCCGCGTTTTTACTTTCTCTAGCACGTTTATGCAAAGTAATAAAGAAGGTTTGTATTTCCAGCAAAATATTTGGTACCGAGATTTCAACGCCAATACAGACCTCCTGAATCCAATAACAACATATTTAGAAAAAAAAAACAAAAAACATCGATGTGTTTTGTGTGTGTGTGAGTGTGTGTGTGTGTGTGTGTGTGTGTGTGTGTGTGTGTGTGTGTGTGTGTGTGTGTGTGAGTGTGTGTCTGTGGACACGCAGCTCAAAAATCTGATTTTCTATACATCTTAATCAAAAATTGTTAAAAGCTTATTCTTCTATGTATTTTATGCTAATCGACATAAACATGCGCAGAAACGGTAGTATTGCTTAGTTCACACTAGGCTAAACCACCAGTCAAATGTTTTAAAATGCGGTTGCCATGGGATTGAAATCCGTTTCTTCGTATGACCAGAAGTTGTAAAGTTCCCGTATGAGAAATGTTTAAGTATTTTAAAATTGCAACAAAATAAATTGCGAGTTTTATCGAGATCTACATTTTTGTGCAATAAGTTTTTGTCTATCCTTCACGGTTTACTAATTATGGGAAAAACAGCAAAATTCATCCAGAAAAAAACAGGTCTTCAAAAATTATTCCCATAAAATTCAAAATATACATTTTTTGTGATGAAAATGGCTTTAATATGGAGTATTTTAATCAAAATCGTTAGAGCCATGTTTGAGAAAATCAACATTTTCGAAAAAGTTCCATGTAAAGGGTAGTTTGGTGTGGGGGCAATTTTCTCAAAATCTTCCCTGGAAGATACTAAAGTTAAATGCAAAGTTTGGTATTTTACCGACTTTTTGTTTTTGAGTTATCATGTTCATAGACACACACGGACCTTTTTCTAAAAATATTTTTTTTTATTCAGAGTTACCAAAGCTTGCACATCCGGTGAAATCTCGGTATAACATTTTTGGGTGGAATGCGATGCTTTCTCTATACACTATGTACATAATACGTATACAAAAATTAAAAAACTGCAATGTTTGTGTGTGTGTGTGTGTGTGTCTGTGGACACATAGCTCAAAATTCTGATGTGTTTCATTCACATGACTTTATATACATCTGAATAACAAATTGTTAAAAAGCTTATTCTTCTATTTACTTCATGCTAATCGACATAAACATTCGTAGAAACGTCGTATTGCTTAGTTCATTGTAAGTAAAAGGGAAATAAGTGAATGCACTAGGCTAAACCGACAGTCAAATGTTTTAAAATGTGGTTGCCATGGGATTGAAACCCTTTTCTTCGTATGGCCAGAAGATGTCAAGTTCCCGCATGAGAAATGTTTAAGTATTCTAAATTGAAACTAATAACAAAACGGTTAATTCCACGAAAATGAATATGACATAAATTGTGTATTTTAACTAGGTCGACATTTTTGTGCAGTAAGTTTTTGTCTATCTCTTACGGTTTTCTAGTTATGCAAAATTAAGCAAAATTCATCTAGAAAAAAAAAAACAGGTATTCAGAAGTTATTTCCAAAAAATTCAAGACACACATTTTGTTTGTGATGAAAATGTCTTTAATATGTGGTATTTTAATCAAAATCATTAGAGCCATTTTTGAGAAAAGAACATTTTAGAAATTTCTTCCATGTAGAGGGTAGTTTGTGGTGTGGAATTTTCTTGAAAACCTTCGTATCGCACCCTTGGAAGATACTAAACTTAAAAACCAAATACTTTAACGGTCTTTTCGTTTTTGAACTATCTGTCCACAGTTACACAGACAGACACTCACAAGGTGCACATTCTAAAAATGTTTTTTCTGGATTCGGGGAGTCTTAAATCATGTATTTCCGGTGAAATCTCGGCATCAAATTTTTGAGTAGAATACAATACTTCCTATTTACACTATGTGCATAGCACGAGTATAGAAAATAAGGATCGGATGTGTTCCATTTACACGACTTTCTCTACCTGTTCTTTAATAATAATTAACGACTATCTAATATTAATTATTAATAATATTAAATCACAGAATGTTAAATTTCTTAATAATATAAATATTATTCAGGTCGGGAAAATAAAACTAAACCTTCTAGATCATTATGCAGCCATTTGATTAAGAACTAGAAAGGTATCTAAATGGAATTAATTGATGCCACTAGAGTTAATAAATAATACAAATATGATGCGTTCCATTTACATTGCTTTCTCTACAACTCTGCAACAAATTACTGTTATAAAGATTATTCTTTATTTACTTCATTCTAATTGAGAAAAAAATTAACAGGAGTAGTCTTATTACTTGTTCCCTTGTAAGTAGATTGAAAATATGAGAGTACCATAGGCTAAAGCGATAGTCAAATGTTTTAAAAGCCGGTTGCTAAATTATTAAAGTTTCTTTGTTTGAGTTGACAAATTCCCATATGAGAAAAGTACAAGTATTTTAAAACTGAAACCAATAACAAAGAATATTTAAAAAGCTGTGAAATTCACAAAAAAATGTATATAACATAAATTGTGTTTTTAACGAGCATACATGTTTTGTTATGCAAGTTTTTGTCTATATATTATGGTTTGCCAATTATGCAAAACTCCGCTAAATTCATCTAGAATAAAGACGTTATCTGAGGCTATTCACAGAAAATTCAATATATATTTTATTTGTCATAAAAATACCCATAATATACCACATTTTAATCAAACTTGTTAGAGCCCTTTTTGAAAAACTCAAAATTTATTAGCATTTTTTCCCTGTAAAGGTGGTTTGAGGTGGTGGGATTATATTTTAAAACCTTCGTGTAGTATCCCTGAAATATACTAAACTTAAATACCAAGTTTGGTATTTTGCCGACTTTTCGTTTTTGAGTTATCGTGTTCGCAGACACACACATACGCACGTGCACACAGGACCTTTTTCTTAAAATATTTTTTTTATTTAGGGTTACCAAAAACATGTATTTCCGGAGAAATCTCGGTATCCTATTTTTGGTGGAATGCAATGCCTTCTCTACATAGTACGTGTAGAGAAAGTAAAGAGCACTTTTAGAAAACGCCCGTGTGAATGTAAAATATTTACATCACAAATAAAATGTATATCTTGAATATTCTGGGAATAGTCTCTAAGGACTTCTTTATTCAGGATGATTTTATTGAATTTTGCATAGCTGGTAAACCGTAAGAGATAGATAAAAACTTACGCCACAAAAATGTAGATCACGATAAAACACACAGTTTATGTCATAAACATTTTTCCGTGGTGTTGGCCATTTCGAGATATTCCTTATTATTCATTTGTGTTTTAAAATACTTAAAACGTTTCTGATGGGGGAACTTATAAACGCTTGGCCACGCCAAAAAAAAAAAAGAAAAAAGAAAAGAAAAAAAAAACCGATTTCAATCCCATAGCAACCATATTTTAAAACATTTGATTGTCGGCTTAGCCTAGTATTCCCTTATTTCCTTTCTTCTTATAAAGAAACTAAGTATTCAGAGCGTTTCACCTAATATTTTAATATTAAATAATTAGAAGAATAAGCTCATTAATAATAATTTCTTACAGAGATGTAGAGCAAGTCATGTGAATGGAGCACGTCAGATTTTTAACACCGCTATCTTAGACTTGTTAATGTTTATTCTGCACTGAATGTATGAATTTCTTTCAATTGTCTTCTAAAGCTCTAGGCCGTGAACACAACGTCGGGTCAACTAGCTAGCATGTTAATTATTACTTTCTCTACACGTACTATGTACATAGTGTATAGAGAAGGTATTGCACTCCACCCAAATATTCGATACCGAGATTTCACCGGAAATATATGTTTTAGGGCATTTTCAGAAAAAGGTTCGTGTGTGTATGTGTCCGTGTGTCTGTGAACAGGATAACTCAAAAACGGAAAGTCGCTAAAATAACTTTCTATTTTATCAAAAATGGCTCTAATGGTATTGATTAAAATATCGTATATTAAAGATATTTACCTGACAAATAAAATGTATATCTTGAATTTTCTGAGAATAGCCTCTGAAGATCACGTTATTCTGGATGAATTTTACGGAATTTTGAATAACTGCTAAACCGTAATAGATGGACAAAAACTTAATACACAAAAACTGTAAACCACGTTAAAACACACAAATTACCTATGTTATATACATTTTTTTCGGGGAGATGGCTGTTTTTAAGATATTTCTTGTTTTTGGTTTCAGCTTTGAATAACCTATACTTTTCTCATACGAGAATTTGTCAACATAGCAACTATCACTTTAGCCTATGGTACTCCCTTCTATTTACAAGGAAGCAAGTAATAAGACTGTTTCTGCTTTCTGCTTTTTTTTTTCTCGAGCAACATGAAGTAAACAGAAGCAATTATTTGTTACAGAGATGTAGTGAAAGTCATGTGAATGTAACACATCCCATTTTTTTATTTATTAAATCACGCCAATGATGATTTTCTTATCTTAATTCTGATCTAATTGTAAGCCTACCCTTTTTGCTTTGCAACTCTGGTTATAGAAATAAAACGATGCGGGTAGAATTAGATTGGAAATTTCGAGAACATATTTCTACAACATTTCGGCGGAGTAATTTCTTGTTAACGAGAAATTTCTAATTCATTAAACACATCTGCACATCGGTTAGTTATTCTACGAACAAAGTGCAGTCACGGTGACGTATATTGGGAACTCGGCCGGGCCACATAACTTAATGTTCATAACTCTGCAAAAAAAAGGCGAGAGATTAAAATCCAGAGATAAAAGCAGTTTCCCCATTGCATGAAAAATGGGCCATAAACGAGAGATGAGTCGCTCTTTTATCCCTTTTTAAGCCAATTGAATACGGAAATGAAGTCGCGTCGTTTGATACGAAATATTGTCCAATGTTGTTAGCACCATTTAGAGCATTAAATACACATGTTTCGATTTTTTTGTTCATACTGGAAACAAATGATGTGCTTACCTTTCAATACCTCAAAACACAAATTGTAAAAAACCCAGATAAGCCATAATAACTTTCCAATGAAAAGCAATATAATATGTATTAACATTATCAATATAAAACATTTGTGTTTGTAGTATGTGGATGTACGTGTTTTGGTTAATCATAAAACCGCTTTTGATAATCCTTACACCATTAACAATTTCAATTATCACGGTCAATAAAGCATCTTTTATCCTGATTTAATTGCTTTTTTTCACACAAGCCATGTGTAGGACAGGAGTTGGATAGGTAGAGTCAGACTGAAAAATTCAACGCTATAGCCGGGATATGAACCTCGGATCTGCCGGTCTTAGTTGGTTGCTCTATCGCTGAAATACCATGGAAACATACCGGCACATCTTTAAATTAAGCAGCTGAGTCTTATATTTCCGGTAAACCACAATGGGGTCTCAAATTATTTTGAGATGACATACCTCAGTGGCGACTTACAATGTTGTAAGTACTTTTAATAATAGTTGGCTATACTATGAATCCTGTACCCTGAATCAATCCGGGATTTGAACCTCGGATCTCTCAGTCTCTAGTCGATTGCTCTACCACTGAGCTACCATGGCAACATGCCGGCTTAGCATTAAATTTCTCAGTCTGACTCTACCTATCCAAAACTTTTATCCTATCCTGTAGACTTCGTGTATCCTAGGAAACAACAAAAATAGGTATTTATTTCATCGTGAAATAAAATAAGTAGTTTATTTCATTGTAAATAATTTAACTCCTTTGGCAGCTCCCCAATCTTTAAATAATGAAAATTCTTTATCATATAAGTTCTTCAACTTGTCGGGTAACAAACTAAGTATACCTTTTTAGCATAATGTAAAACTTCTTCGGGAATATCCTCTTTCATTCATTAATTGATTTATTTGGTACAGTTTAAACAACCAGAATTGAAGTTGTTTAATTCGGTGGGGTTACACAGCAACAAACAAACAAAGAAATACCTACATCACGACTAAAATTCAATTCCTCGTAAGGACGTCTGCAATAATATAGCAATATTTCAGTAAACATTAGGAAGGATAAAGCGTTGTATGTCAAGGCTCGTGAACATCCTACTCACAACTAATAGTCTATTTAAGCCACTTATAAATAACTCTTAAAGCAGTTTTATGAATTACTAACGATCAAGGCCTTCGGGGAGTGAAATTTTGATACAATGAGTCAAGAAATATAAAGTTACTTTTTTTTAGTAGAAGAGCATAGTTGTTAAAAGCTTTGGGCATCCATAGAAACATCAACATTTAGCTATCCTTTCCTCTATTCGTGCTGTAAAGTTATTTACAGTTCGTAAATTACCCACACCTGTTTCCTAGCACAATATTTCATTAAGGATACTAACCTGAAAATTGACCAACATTCTTGAAAAATGTTGATTTTCTATTTTAGCGGAACAATATACCGTGGTTCTCCCTTCACATAGGTTTCAGTTATAAAATGCTTTTCTTGTACCAGAACTTGTATGTTCCTGGCAACGCAAAGAAACGGATTTCACATAGCAACCAATAGCATTTATGTAAAAGGCCCGTTTCTGCTAATGTTTATCTCGATTAGCATGAAGCATATATAAGAATAAGCTTATAGAGAGAGGTTTAGAGAAAGTCATGTGAATGTGGCACATCAAAAGTTCTAAATCATGCTGTAAACGCCGTAACCTTGAAATAAAAATTAGATTAAGCACCAACTTATATTTAAGTTCTGCATCTGCCAAGAATTTGCTGGGAGAGAAATGTTTTAAGTATTTTAAAACTGAAACCAATAATAGGGAATGTCTCGGAAACTGTTAAGTGTATAAACATGCATATGGTATAAATTGTATGTTTTAAGATGTACATCTTTGTGTACTAACATTTTAATTTCTCTACACGTACTCTGTACATGGCGTATAGAAAAGGTATTGTACTGCTCTATGCAAAAATTAAATACCGACATTTCACCCGAAATATATGTTTCAGGGTCCCCTGTATCAAAAAAGAAAAGCATTTAAAGAAAAAGGTCCTTGTGCGTGTCCGTGGACGTAGCTCAAAAACGAAAAGTCGGTATAATACCAAACCTGGTATTTAAGTTTAGTATCTTCCAGGGATGCAACACGAAGATTTTGAGCAAAATCCCCCCACCCAAACTGCCCTTTTTTAAAAAATATATATATTTTCTCAAAAATGGCTAACGATTTTGAATAGAATATCGTATTAAAAAGATATTTACCTGACAAATAAAAGGTATATCTTGAATCTTCTGGAAATAGCCTCTGAAGACTACTTTATTATAGATGAATTTTACAGATACTAAACCGTAAGAGATGGACAAAACCTTATAACACAAAAAATGTAGAGCAAGTTAAAACACATAATTTATGTTATATAACTTTTTTTTGTGGAATTGATTGTTTTAAGATATTCCTTGTTTTTGGTTTCAGCTTTAAAAAAGTTATTTTTCTCATACAGGAATTTGTCAACTCCTGTCCATACAAATAAAGGTCACATAGCAACCAGCTTTTGACTATCACTTTCATCTATGGTACTCCCTTATCGCTTCTACTTACAAGGAAGCAAGCAGTGCCAATGATTTCTCAATTAGCTTGAAGTAAATAGAAGCATACGCTTTTTAACAATTCGTTGCAGAGATGTAGAGAAAGTCATGCGAATGGGACACATCAGATGTTTGTGTATCTCTAGTAGTTCACCCATTATGAAAAGTGATTCAAAATGTTTATTTTATTTATTGAATATATATTTTTTTTTGTTAGCGTTTAACGCCCGTTTTTAGTACAAATGGCACCGCAGGCGATGATACTGATGATAAACGCAGTGAAGTTGGAGCGCCGGTGTAATTCGACGGCGGAGAACCCGGAGAAAACCCGCCCCTGTGTTGCTTTTTCAACCACAAATCTCACGATTCAGAAAAAAGTAGACTTCAGAGGCTATTCCCAGAAATATTTAAGATATTCATATTATTTACACATAATTGTCTTTAATATACGACATGTTGATCAAAATTATTAGATCCATTTTTGAGAACATTAAATTTTTCGAAGCCTTTTTATATAATGGGTAGTTTGGGATGGAGGATTTTCTTGTAACTATTTTTATCTCACTCTTGTAGGATGTTGAAGTTAAATATAAAGTTCGCTGTTTAACCGATATTCATTATTAAGTTATTGACAGACACACGGACACAGGGACACACGCGGATATTTTTCTAAAAATAAATTTTTGTACTCGAGGACCCTGAAAACATATACTTCCAGTGTAATCTCGACATCGAATTCTTTGTTGGAATATATTAATCTTCTCTACTTACTTTGCACATAGTATGGTAGAGAAAGTAAACATTATACAGATACTCAGAAGATTTTTGTTGTTGTATGAAATACGCTAGGTGAATGCGCTTCAAGTTCAAGGCACGTACTGAACTAGTTTGCTTTTTTCTCATGATCATGCAAATAGCACGGAATTTCAAACAAGCGCTTTAGCAACAGTAACTTAAATGATATAAAAGCTTATTTGGATTAACAAGAAGCAGGTAGAATAATTGAAGGGCTGAGAACTATAGTGGGCCATCTCCATGTAAAGTCAAAATTGAGCTGTTGCCAGCTGTTGGTATAGTTTATGGTTATACGCCTTATATTGCAGTGGGCCATGTCCAGCATTTCCCGTTTACAAACAGTAGAGCATCAAAATATCGGTCTAAATGAAACTACAAATTCTGTTAGAGTCAGAGTGGTTCAAATCCATGCAGCAAATCACGTTACCGCATATGATGATCTTATGTCCATGCTACCATTTATTCCTCCAGTGAGTCATGATTTTTACAAGAGTTTGCGTGAGCAAGTCAATAATGATGATCAGCAGGACATTGATTAGATGTATGTAAATGGCCCAGTTACATTTCTTTAGGCTGGGCCAAATCTCAGCAACAGGAAATAGCTCCCAATAAATAACTGTAAAACCTAATTTTGCATGAAGCCACATTAATGTTGTACTAATACAAGATAGAAAATATATTCTAAATTGTTGTGGCATTTTAGCGGATTTTTTCTCAAAATACATTTTTTGGATGCAGGGGACCCTAAAACCTATATTTCCGGTGAAATATCGGTATCGAATTTTTGGTGGAGTGCAATACCTTCTCTTTACACTATGTAACAGTACGTGTAGAGAAATTAATAGTGACTAAAACGTGTCAAGCAATTTTAGAGGAGAATGCAGGGTTTTATATTATTAGTAATAAAATGTGTACCAATTGAAATAGAGAGCTGAACCTTTTTGACTTTCTCTACACATACTATGTGCATAGTGTATAGAGAAGGTATTGTAAAGCACTCAAAAATTCGATAACGAGATTTCACCGGAAATATATGTTTTGAGAATCCCTGAATACAAAAAAAAAAAAAAAAAAAAAAAAAAGAAGCTATTGTGTTCCATTCACATGCCTTTCTCTACATTTGTGCAACAAATTTTTGTTAAAAAGCTTAGGCTTCTATTTATTTCATGCTAATTGAGAAAATATTAGCAGAAATAGTCTTATAACTTGCGTCCTTGTAAGTAGAAGCGAAATAAAAGAGTACCATAAGTTAAAGTGATAGCCAAAAGCTGGTTACTATGTGACTGAAATGCCTTTGTATGTATAACCAGGAGTTGACAAATTCCTGTATGAGAAAAGTATGTTTTTCAAAGCTGAAACTAAAAACAAGGAATGTCTTAAAAACGACCAAATCCAGGGAAAAAAATCTATATAGATAATATAAATTGGACATTTTAATATACTCTACATTTTCTGTATGGCAAGTTTTTTTCCCCCATCTATTATGGTTTAGCAGTTATGCAAAAATCCGTAAAATTCATTCAGAATATAGTAGTCTTCAGAGGCTATTCCCAGAAAATTCAAGATATACATGTTATTTGTCTGGTAAATATCTTTAATATACGACATTTTAATCAAAATCGATAGTCATTTTTGAGAAAATCAATTATTTTTAAAAAGTTTAATGTAAAGGGTAGTTGGGAATGCAGGGATTTTCTTGAAAAGCATCCTTGGAAGGAACCAAACTCAAATACGAATGTATCTCTATTAGTGACCGTCACCAGTGTCCCAGTATGAAACGAGCCTTAGAGTTTTTAGTGTCGGCCAGTAATGCGGTAGTGGCGCCCTGTCGTGGAGATGATTCCCTTGGGAAACTCGGCTCTCAGCTTGTCGGTATACTCAGAGGCGCTTATTCAGAACTCTCCACGATGGCTCCCCTATCACAGTCTGGTTCCGGCTGCCATCTGTGATTGCTCTCATCTCATCCTCTTCTCCCAGGGTTTGAAATACAGAAAACCTAATCACTGGCAGGGATGCACAATCCCCTCCGGTACACTACACTCTTGCTTATCAGTGGAGACGGTGAACGGCCTGCGCTCATCGAGAAGTCTCCATTGACTGATTTTAACTTAAAATAGCCTCCTTGAGCTCTGCAATTCAATATGTGCGTACATAAAATACAGGACAATTTGGTCACCTGGATCGGCCTCCATTGTGTAATGGTTACCATGTTAGCTTCATATACCCAAGGTCGCGGGTTCAAACCCGGCGGAGGACGATGGACTTTTTCGGGCGTAAACATCTTTAGTATTGATTCCTTCTGAAGGGAAGTAAAGCCGTTGGTCCTGGCTCAAAGATTTACGCCATGTAAAAGAACCTCAAACCTGATAAAGAGGCCTCTGAGAAACATTTAGCGGTCTTTCACGTCCAGTATAGAATGTGACGCTGAAACCACTGCAGATAAACAGCGTCCATAAATAAAAATTCTGATGTGTTCATTCACATAACTTTCTCTACATCTCTGCAACAAATTATTGTTAAAAAGCTTATGTCTCTGTTTACTTCATGCTAATTAAGAAAAACTAAGCAGAAATAGTCTTATTAGTTGCTTTTTTGTAAGTAGAAGCGAAATAAAGGAGTACCATAGGTTAAAGTGATAGTCAAAAGCTGGTTGCTATGTGACTGAAGTTGTTTTGTTTGTATGGACAGCAGTTGACAAATTTCTGTCTGAAAAAGCTATAAGTATTTCAAAGCTGAAACCAAAAACATGAAGTATTTAAAAACGATCAAATCCACGAAAAAAAATTATATTACATAAATTGTGTGTTTTAACGTGCACTGCAGTTTTTGTGTGCTAAGGTTTAGTAGGTATGGAAATTCCATAAAATTCATCCAGAATAAAGCAGTCTTTAGAGGCTATTCCCAGGAAATTCAAGATATACACTTTATTTTTCAGGTTAATATCTTTAATATACGATATTTTTATCAAAATCTTTAAATCCATTTTTAAGAAAATCAAAATGTTCGAATTTTTTTCATGTAAAGGGTAGTTTAGTGTGAGGGGATTTACTTGAAAATCTTATGTTGCATCCTTGGAAGATATCAAACTTAAATAGCAATTTTGGTTTTTAACAGTATTCGTTTTTGAGCTATGCTGCCCACACACACACACACACACACACACACACACACAAATACACACACATGGACATTTTTCTAAAAATGGATACAGGGGATCTTAAAACATATATTTCTGGTGAAATCTTGGTACGTAATTTTTGGGTGCAATACAATACCTTCTCCATACACTATGTTCTTAGTATGTATAGAGAAAGTAAAAACTCCATTTCATTTGGCACCTGGTTTATAACTGGAATGTATTTTGTTTTTAATATATTCCGATGGTTGTAAGGTAAATGCCAGAAGTATGCACATAATAAACTGTGGGTGAAAGGCGCATACCTACGGAAAATATCCGCTCAGCCATCCACGTTCTAAAAATTAGATTAAAAGCTTAACTGCAGCTCGTGAAATACTTAAAGGCGAATGTGAACAAAAACAGGTTATATCTCTGAGTATCTAAATAAAGTGCACATGATAACTATCTAGTCATTCACATGTCTTTCTCTACCCACTCCTCTATAAACTAGTCAAACAATTGAAGAGTTGAGAGCCATTGTGGGCCAAGCACCATTTTTTAAAAATGGAGAAATAGAAGGTCAATGTTTTTTCAATATCAATATTTATTGAACAAAGTTACACCAAACTTGGTATTTAAGTTTAGTATCTTCCAGAGCTGCGACACAAGATTTTGAGAAAAATCCTCCCACCCCAAACTACCCTTTACATGGAACTTCTTTCGAAAATGTTGATTTTTTAAAAAATGTCTAACGATTTTGATTAAAATATCGTATATTAAATATATTTATGAAAAAAATTGTATATTTTGGATTTTCTGGGAATAGCCCCTGAAGACTTATTTATTCTGAGTGAATTTTACAGAATTTTGCATAACTGTTAAACCCTAAGAAAGGGACAAAAACTTACTATACAGAAAATGTCGAGCACATTAAGACATACATTTTATGTTGTATACATTTTGTTCGTGGAGCTGATAGTTTTTGTGATATTCCTTGTTTATGGTTTCAGCTTTGAAAAACTGATAATCCACTTCTGTCCGTACAAATAAAGGAACTCAATTCCCGTGGCAACCAGCTTTCGACCATCACTTTAACCTATGGTACTCCCTTATTTCACTTCTACTTACAATTAAGCATGTAATAAGACTACTTCTGCTAATTTTTTCTCGATTAGCATAAAGTAAATAGAAGGATAAGCTTTTTGACAATAATTTGTTGAAGAGATGTAGAGAAAGTCACGTGAATGGAACACGTCAGAGTTTTTTTGGATTCAGGGAATCTTCAAAACATATATTTTCGGTGAAATATCGTTATTGAATGTTTGGGTACATATAATACCTTCTCTGTAAACTATGTTTATAGTACGTGTAGAGAAAGTAAAAAAGATTCAGCTCTCTATGTCAGTTGGTACTCATTTTATTATTAATAATATAAAACCCTGCATTCTCCTCTAAAATTGCTCAACACATTTCAGACAGTATTTTGTTATTCGGATTATGTTAATAAAGCTGGATTTTTGTTCCTAGTTATATAATGAATTATTCTGGATTTAAACTAAATGGTAAATAAATTAACATGGTTTTACTTCTGCCAGTAAAGGTAATGGAAATATCAACTGTGACTCTTTAAATTATTAAAATCAATGAACTTACTTGTCTTTCTTTTTGACAAAGTTACGCACATCCTTTATTAGGTGGTGTTGATAGCAGTTTCTAACAGGCATAGTAGACACATGTCTACCACTTTGTGATCCCTACAGCGTACCACTGGGAAGTGAAGCCTTGTCAAGCACTTCTTAAACACTGCAAGTCTTAAGAGTTTCTCCACCCATAACAAGTAAATATCGGCGCGCCCGACGTTCACATACACGGTCCCAGATTCCAGATACCTTAGCAATTCCAAGGGGAAAGTCTATTGTCTGTGTTCCAAATTACTTCTTCATTTCCTTTCTTCAGCAGTGTTAAACTCTGACGCAAATTCTTCGGTATTGAAACCTCATTCTTTCCCTACGCAAATTTATTTTTCTATTACTACTTTCTTTATATGTACCATGTACATAGTGTATACCGAGATTTCACCGGAAATATATAATTTGGGTCCTCCTGAATAAAAAAAAAAAACAAAAAAAAAACGGATGTGTTCCATTCACATGACTTTCTCTACCTCTGTGTAACAAATTATTGTTATTAAGCTTATTCTTCTATTTACCTTATGCTAATCGAGAAGAAATAGCAGAAATAGTCTTATTACTTGCTTCCTTGTAAGTAGAAGCGTAATAAGGGAGTACCATAGGTTAAAGTGAAGTCAAAACCTGGTTACTAGGTGACTGAAGTTCCTTTCTTTGTATGGACACAAGCTGACAAATATCTCTATGAGAAAAGTACCAGATTTTCAAAGCTGAAACCAAAAACAAGGAATATCTCAAAAACGATCAACTCCTCGAAAAAATGTATGTAACATAAATTGTGCGTTTTAATGTGATCTACACTTTTTAATGGTAAGTTTTTATCCAGATCTCTCGGTTTAGCAGTTATGCAAAATTCATCCAGAATAGAGAAGTCTTCAGAGGTTATTCCCTGAAAATTCAAGATATACATATTATTTGGCAGGTAAATATCTTTAATATACGATATTTTAATCAAAATCGTTACAGCCATTTTTGAGAAAATCAACATTTTCGACAAAAGTTCCACGTAATGGGTAGTTGGGCGTGGGAGGATTTTCTTGAAAAGCTACGTGTCGCATCCTTAAAAGATACCAAACTTAAATACCAAGTTTGGTATTTAACAGCCTTTTCATTTTTGAGCTATAAAGTCCACAGACACACATGAACAGACCTTTTTCCAAAAATGGATTCAGGGGGACCCAAAACATGTATTTCCGGTGAAATCTCGGTATCGAATTTTGGGTGCAATACAATAACATTCTCTATACACTATGTACATAATACGTATAGAGAAAGTAAAAAAACATTTTTCAAAAATGTCCATATATGTATGTGTGTTTTTGTGTGTATGTGCGTGTGTGTGCGTGTGCATGTGTATGCGTGTGCGTGTGTGTGCGCCTGTGTGTCTATAGACAGCATAGCTAAAAACGAAAGACCGTTAAATACCAAACTTGGTATATAAGTTTGCTATCTTCCAAGGGTGCGACACGAAGATTTTCAAGAAACCCTCCCACATCTAACTACCCTTTACATGGAACGTTTTTCGAAAATTTTGATTTTCTAAAAATGGCTCTAACGATTTTGATTAAAATATTGTATATTAAAGATATTTATCTGACAAATAAAATGTATATTTTGAATGTTATGGTATAGCTTCTGAAAACTACTTTATTCTGTATGAATTTTACGGAATTTTGCATAACTACTAAACCATAAGAGATAGGCAGAAACTTACTACACCAAAAATGTAGAACACATTAAAACATACAATTTACATTTTGTCATTTTATTTCGTGGAGTTGTTCGTTTTTGAGATATTCCTTGTTTTTGGTTTCAGCTTTAAAAAACACACCTTTCTCATACAGGAATTTGTCAACTCGTGTACATACAAGCAAAGGAACTTCAGTCACATAACAACCGGCATTGGACTATCACGTCAATCTATGGTACTCCATTATTTCGCTTCTACTTACAAAGAAACAAGTGATAAGACTATTTCCGCTAATTTGTTCTGGATTAGCATAAATTGTGTGTTTTGACGAGATTTACATTCTTTTTTGTGCAGTAAGTTTTGGTCTAACTCTTACGGCTTAGCAGTTAAGCAAAATTCGACAAACTTCATTTAGAATAAAAAGGTCTTCAGAGGCTATTTCCAGAAAATTCAAGATATACATTTTATTTGGGATGTAAATAGCTTTAATATACGGAATTTTAATTTAATCGCTAGAGCCATTTTTAAGAAAATCTAAATCCCCCAAAATGTTTCCGTGTAAAGGGTAGTTTGTGTTGGGCGGATTTTCTTGAAAATATTCGTGTCGCATCCTTGGAAGATACTGAGCTTAAATACCAATGTTGGTATGTAACGGGCTTTTTGTTTTTCAGCTATGCTGCCCACAGATACACACATATTCACACGTAGAAATTTTTATAAAAATGCTTTTTTTGGATTCAGGGGGTCTCAAAACATGTATTTCCGGTGATATCTCGGTATCGAACTTTTGGTGCACTTACATTAACAGAAAGTATTATATTATTTAGTTCCTTTGAGTAGAAGGGAAATAAAGGAATACACTTGGCTAAAGTGATAGTCAACTCTTTTATAAGCTGGTCGCTATGTGAGGTAATTAAAATGTATATAACAAATTGTCTACTTTAACGATATCTACAGTTTTTGTGTGCCATATTTTTGTCTATTTTGCAATTTACCATTCAGGCAAAGGTCATTCAGAATGAAGAGGACTTCATAGGTTGTTCACAAGAAATGCAAGATATACATTTTATTTGTTATGTAAATATCTTTTAAATACGGTATATTCAACGTCGGAGATTCAACCAAATAAAAAACACTGCAGGAAACCATAGCATCGGCACGTTTTTTATTTGTAATATTTTTGCATTTTACTTTTTCTTATTACTTTTTCTACCATACATATTAACCTACCAGACCAGATCAGACTAGAGCAGTTGGCAGGCTGAGGGCAGCCCGAGGAGCGTTAGACGTGTCCCTGTTCTCGGAGAGGACTTAACCACCTAGTGACGGGATTGTAAGGTTTGCAGGATGGCGGGAGAGAGATGGGGTTGTGGAGTGACAGGAGGAGGCAAGCATTGCTCCTCGACGGTTGCCAATTATGGTGAAACGGCCCTTGTGCACCGCTGGTGTGATGTTTATTCAAAAATGTTTATTTTGAGGTTTTAATTTTGAATCCAAGCAATCTTGAATGATTGTAAGGAGCTTAGCCGTAGCAGCTGTTGAAGGTGCTTCTTCGTTACCGGGGATGCCCGCAAGCCATGCGGGGAAGCCGGTATCGCCTGAAGCGGCGGTTTGTGGGATTGTAATCCCCACAAACCTACTATGCATATTGTGTATATGTATACATGGTATTCTATTCCATCCAAAAATTGGTTACTGAGATTTCATCGTAAGTACATGATTTGAGAAAAAACATAAGTAAAAGGCCTATGCGTGTGTGTCCGTGAACAGCATAACACAAAACGAAAGTCAATTAGATAAAATATTTATATCCCCACACCAAAAAAATCTTTACGTGGCACATTTTTCGATCATTTGTTTTTATTTTCTTAAAAATTATAACGATATTGATTAAAATACCCTATATTAAAGATGTTTACTGACTGTTTACCTTGATTTTCCTGGGAAAAATCTTTGAAGTCTTCAGTATGGATGACCTATTTGTGTACTTGATAAACCGTAAGAGATAGACAAAAAATGACTACACAAAAAAAATGTAGCTCTTGTTAAACCGCAGAGTTTATTTCCTGTACACTTTTGTTGTGGAACTAATCATTTCCGAGGTATTCCTAGTTATTGGTTTTAACTCTCCAATACTTAATTAATTTATAATAGAAAGTTATTGATTCTATTTTTTCAAGTGATCAAGCCAAGAGAATGGAATTTCAAAAGTAACACATAGCGGCCGGCTTTAAAAAGATTTGACTATTATTTTAGCTTATTATATTTCCTTATTCCCCTTATAAAAGAAAATAATATCGTAAAATAAAACATTTTTATCTGTATATGCTTCAAGTAGATAGAATAGTAGACTTTATGAGAAAAGTCGTTGCAGATACGTGTAGAACGTCTTGTGAATGGATCATATCATATTTTTTTAGATTCTGCTGAAATACCAGTAAGAGTTTTTGGGTGCAGTACATAATTCCCTTACTTACCGTACGTATTAGAGAAGGTAAAAATAAGCTTTTGTAGGAATACTAAGTAGAAACAGTAAAATAGAAATAAACGGCTATGGGTAAAGAAACTCCTGTGAATGTTACATGTAACAAATTTATTACGTCATTATGTTTTAATGAGACCATTTTAGAGAAAATGAAGTAATAATCATTATCTTATATCAGAAAATTACAGCAAGAAAGATACAAAGAAACCTTCCAGACTGTTTCAAAGTTAGGTTATGTTTTACAATTTGAGTGTGGAACAAAACAACATTAATTGTCAACATATATGTTTTCCAATATTAACTGGTACAAATAACACCGTTTCTGTATCCTTCCTCCCAATTTACGACAAAAGAAAGAAACGTCAGTGCTTATTTATGGATTTCAACGTCAGTCAACAGATTTCGCGATGGTGTTGCCACCTACCAGGTGAAGCCGCAACTGCATTTCCCTCACCATGGCAACTGGACAAGAAAAGTAGTAGGGGCAGCACCGTCACTGATGACGTCATTAAACGAGTATATGGATTTTAGTGGTAAGGATTATGTATAAATATAACATTCATTACCGGTGGCTGTGGTCCTGAGTTCAATGATTTCACGTAACTTCTTCGGGATGACTCAGAAAGTGCTCAGAATATTAATTAAAGTCGTTTCTTAGCAATGCAGAGAGGAATGCGGATAAAAATCCAGATGCGTTTCACAAGAAAATCAAGAATGATATTTTTGTCAATTTTAATGTTTCTATTCCTTTTCATGTTGAAATAATTAAGATTATAGCAGTTATACTAATTTTCTTTGCTGTTTTATTTCGTACCTGCTACATAGATATGCAATTTCACTAAAAAATTCAGTAACGTGAATACACTGAAAATACAACTTTAGAGTTCCCTAAAGTCAAATAAAATAAAAATATAATTTCTAGAAAATCAAAATGTCATTAAACACCAAACTTTTTATTCAATTTCAGTGGCACAAATTTTCCAAGACAATTTAGCTCAACTATTTAAAACACCAATGGAATGGCAGAGATTGGGCAATTTCAACCAATCGCGGTCATCTGACTGGGGCGATATTGTCGAAACATCTTATCGCAGGTGATGTTCATTTCTTTGAAATATTGTCGCACTGTTGTTCATTTGTTTAATGCAGTGAAGAAAGAGAGAGAGAAAAAAAAACACTCGGTAAATAAACATGGTCAAATGCGTTATTATAAATTATTAATAGTGTAACTTGTTGATCGTCTGATCAAATACAACTCGTGTTTTCATCTCCTAGGAAAATTATTCACTGCGGTTGTGAACTGCGACAAAATGAAAACACCACAAACCACCCATTTTTAGTACATTTCTTGAAAATTGTAATTTTCCCAGAAATATGTATTGATTTTGATTAAAATGCCATCTTTTTAAGATATTTTCATAACAAAAGGCGTGTATATCTCGAACATTCTAAGAATAGCCTCTGAAATCTTCTGGATGTCATTTCCGTAACTCGCAAAGCGTTCGAAAAAGAGAAAATCCTACTATACACAAATCAGATATACCTTAATCACATATACTTTCTCTACATCTCTGTAAGAAATGATTGTTAATACGCTTCTTCTATTTCATGCTAATTGAGATAAACATTATTAGAAACGGTTTTAATAAATGCTATTTTAAATTAAGTACTTAATTAAAATGCTTCATATATAGAAAAACTCCTTTGGTACATTTACCTTCATTTGATATTTTCACCTTCTCAGGCACGTATGTACAGTTACATAGTAGGGTAGAGAAGGTATCGTAATCAGCCCAAAAACAATACAGATACTTTATGGGAAATGCATGTTTTGAGGGCCCTTAGAAAAAAAGTGCCTGTGTGTGAGTGTGGATAGCATAACTCAATAACGAAAATTCTGTTAAACAACAAACTTGATATTTAAGTTGCTATCTTCCAAGGATAAAACTCGAAGATTTTCAGGAAAGTTCCCCTAACCTTCAAACTAGACTTCAATATTTTTAGACATTTTTTACTTTATAAAAAAACTAGCTACCACAATTTTGATTAAAATTTCGTATATTAAAGAGCTTACATAGAAAATAAACCAATTGCCCTTAATTTCTTAGGAACAGCCTCAGAAGTCCTATTCATTCTGATGTCTTTTGTATAGTTGATAAATTGTAAATGATACAAAAAATGATATACAGATTTTTGTAGAGCTAACTATTTTAGATACTGCCTGTTATTGGTTTCAATTTTACAACACTTATACTTTTATTAAACGTGAAGTTCCCATCCTTTTCACATATCTTTTTATTTACTTTTGGTCACGCAAAGAGAACAGAATTTCATTTGTTTCACATACTAACCAGCTTTAAAAGGATACAACTAACCTAGTGTATTCCCCTATTTCCCTTCTACTCACAACGAAACCAGTAATACGACCATTTAAGTTAATGTTTATATATGTTGAGTTCATATTGAAAGAAAGATCCTTTGTAAGAATAGTTTATTTGAAGAACAAGTGGAGAAACCTATGTCAGGCTAACATATCTGATTAATTTCTGGAGTGCTTATTTAATTTTCATAGAATTAATACTACATAAATGATATTTTCTTTTCTTAACAATGAAAAAAGATACAGGAAAATAATTAAAGTAATATCTGTAGAATAATTATATATACAAAAAGGGGAAAAATATAACTGCTGACAAAGTATTTGAAATATGACCTTTTTTGCAGAGCCATATATATATATATATAGCGAGCTGACTTCTCATCCGGAGGTCCCGGGTTCGATTCCCGGCTGGGGCGGGAAATTTTTCTTTAACCGGAATTATTTCCTATCCCAGATAGAGTCAGGAAGTATGAATGTGAGAGTGAATGTGCGTGTGTTTAGTAATATAAAGTTTAACCTAAAGTTCTGAACCTACAGTTTCAAAAGTGAAAGCCCCCGATATGACCATGGATGTTCTATACAAATGAATCAATAAACAAAAAACAAAACAAAAACTTAAGCAAAAACCTGATGTGTTCCATTCACATGACTTATTCCTCCTTATCCATAAACGAACTATTTTTACAAAAGATTATACTTCTTTCTGCTTCATACTAATCGAGATAAACATTAGCAGAAATAAATGCTGTTATAACTTGCTTCTTGGTAAGTAGAAAGAAAATAAGGGAGTATACTAGGCTAATGCGATAGTCAGTTCTTTTAAAACCTATCTTTATGCGAAACAATTGAACTTTGTTTCTCTTTGCGTGGTGGGGAGTAAAACAAAAGAGCTATGAAACGAAAAGAGACTTTCTGTTTGAGAAAAGTATTAAGTAGTTTAAAGTTGAAAGCAAATACAAGCAATATCTTGTTATAGGTTAACTCTACAAAAACGTATGCGACATAAATTGTGTGATTTAACGATATTTATAGTTTCTCTTTTGTAAGGTTTTGTCTGTTTCTTACGGTTTACCAGTTACACAAAAGTCATCCAGAATGAAGGGACTTTGGAGCCTATTCACGATCAAAGATATATATTTAGTTTATCATAAAATAGTTATTTACGACACAAGAGGTAAAAATCTGATGTGTACCATTCACATGACTTTCTCCATATCCCTGCATCAAATAATTCTTACAAAGCTTATACTTCTATTTACCTTATGCTAATCAGAAAAAATTAGCAGAAATAGTCTAATTACTCGCTTCCTTGTAAGTAGAAGCGAAATAAAGGACAACCGTAGGTTAAAGTGATAGACAAAAGCTGGTTGCTATGTCAATGAAGTTCCTTTGTTTATATGGATAGGAGTTGACAAGTTCCTGTATGAGAAAGGTATTAGTTTTTCATAGCAGAAACCCCCCCCCCAAAAAAAAAATAAGTAATGTCACGACGAACTCCACGAAAAAAATGTATATAACATAAATTGTGTGTTTTAATGTGCTCTACATTTTTTGTGTAACAAGTTTTTGTCCATCTCTTACGGTTTAGCAGTTATTCAAAATTTAGTAAAATTCATCCAGAATAAACTTCTCTTCAGAGGCTATTACCAGAAAATTCAAGATATACATTATATTTGTCAGGTAAATATGTTGAATATACGAAATTATAATCAAAATCGTTAGAGCCATTTTTGATAAAATCAAAATTTTCGAAAAAAGCTCCATATAAAGGGTAGTTGGGGGTGGGGGGATTTTTCTCAAAATCTTCGTGTCGCATCCCTGGAAGATACTAAACTTAAATACCAAGTTTGGTATTTTACCGACTTTTCGTTTTTGAGTTATCGTGTTCACAGACACACGGACACACGGACACACACACACACACACACGGACCTTTTTGGGAAAATGCTTTTTTTGGATATTGGGGACCCTAAAACATATATTTCCGGTGAAATCTCGGTATCGAATTTTTGGGTGGAATGCAATACTTTTTCTATACACTATGTACATGGTGCGTATGGAGAAAGTAAAAAATGGTGTTTTATGTAGTGGGTAGGAAGTAATCCGACGAGCAATATAAACAATTTTAACACGTGTGCCATATATTATTTTGAGACATACTTAATATTTATTGACATATAATTCTAAGTAGATTGTTTATCTGTTTCACAGAGTTCATACTTAATGGTCTGCGATATTCAGTTGTTGCCTTGCTTAGCATCAGTGCTGACAACATGACGACTTACTCGTACAGAACGAAAGCATTCTATGTAACGGAGTCAGTGTAACAGTTGTAATTTTGCTCTCATTGCTCCTTGCATAATTCGTCTGGTTCAACAGACTCCATGTTCATGACATTCAAATCATCTGCCATTTTATGGATCGATACGAGCTTTGAGAGTCATATCCTACTTGAATAACGCTGTGGACCATAAACCAAAGTTGGCTACATTGGAGCGTTATAATTTTATAACACTGATTGACAGAATTGTCTACTTTTAACACTACTGAGAACTAGCAAAATACCTAATTTTAGCATCAACTGTCTAAAACTATTCTAAACATGATTTTTAATCAAACTTGTTAATTATTTTGATAAAATCAATATTCTACAAAAACAAAATATTCATGTAAACGGGAATTGAGGATGGCGGAATTTTCTTGAAAATCTTTTGTTGCATCTCTGAAAGACTCTGAACTTAATTATCATTTTTGAACTATATTGTACTCACACAGACACACACATACACACGCACACATACGGACATTTATCTACAAAATGCTTCTTTTTTTTCTTTCTCTAGCCCCATATGTATAATGTACATAGGGGTAGAGAAGGTATTGTAATGCATCCAAAAATTCGATACTGAGATTTCACCGGAAATATATGTTTTGGGCTACCCTGAGTCCGAAAAAAACATTTTTAAAAAAAGGTCCGCGTGTATGTGTTTCTTGTCTGTGGACAGCATAGCCCAAAACGAAAATACCGTTAAATACCAAACTTGGTATTTAGGTTAAGTATCTTCCAAGGATGCTACACGAAGATTTTCAACAAAAAAAATTCCCCTACCACAAACTAACCCTTACATGGAAAACATTTCGAAAATTTTGATTTTCTTAAAAATGACTAACGATTTTGATTAAAATCCCATATATTAAAGCTGTTTATGTTCGAAATAAAATGTATATCTCGAATTTTTTGGGAATAGCCTCTGAAGACCTCTTTATTCTGGATGAATTTTGCCGAATTTTGCTCAACTGCTAAACCGTAAGAGATAAAAAAAACTCACTGCTCAAAAAATGTATACAACGATAAAACACACAATTTATGTCCTTTACGTTTTTGTTGTGAAGGTAACAGTTTCAGAGATATTCCTTGTTATTGGTCTCAATTGTGAAATACATAAACTTTTCTGAGACAGGAAGTGTGCGTTTTTCTTTTGTTCTGCTCCAGGCCAAGCAAAGAATTGATTTGCAATGACAATCGCATAACGAATAGCTTTAAAACATTTGACAATCACTTTAGCATAGCGCATTCCCTTATTCCCATCTACTTATAAGGAACTAAGTAATAAGAACATTCAGCTAATGTTTATCCGGATTAGCATTGTGTACAAAGAAGAATAATCCTTTGTAGGAGTTTTGTAGATCATCTAGAGAAAGTCATGTGAGTGTAATACATCAGAGTTTTTAATTCATGGAGTATTTCCAGTAAAATTTCGGTATCGAATTTTTGAGTAGAAATCAGCTTACTATTTACATTGTGCATTCTTGTTAAAGAAAGTAAAGATCAATCAATGGTTTATATATTCACAACTTTCTTATTAATGGTTATGTATAACCTTAAAATTTAAAAGTTGAATTAGTTTTGATTTAGTTGGGATTTCTGGTAGTCAAAATGTATAATATAGTAAACAGATAGCTGGGAGTTTACAAGGGTTTCCAACGCTGCAATTCGCCTTGGGGATTTGTCAGGATATATGAAAGAGATGAAAAGGCTCGGTTATGTCGCCATGGTAACTCAGGGGTTGGCACAGATTGCAAGCAGAATGTCAATAGCTCGAGTCCCGCCGTTGGCACTCAATTCTTCAAATGTGAACCAGGTTTCCAGTCTATGTTTGCGAGTTTTTATAATTATTGTGCAAAGTTACAAATTTATATAAGCTTACGTTAACAGTGTTTTAAGTCAATATATTGCACAAAATGCACTCAGAATCTAATAGGCTGTTTACATAACCATTTTTTTTTTCAAAATTGCTCTATTTTATGCACAATGTTCAGAAATTTGTGGTGACAATCGATTTATTATTATATTTATTAGATTTACTACATCACCGATTGTCCCCTAATTGTCTAAAAGATAAATTCTCCAAAATAATTTATTTTCTCTACAGGTACTATGTACATAGGTATAGAAAAGCTATTGCGTTCCACCCAAAACTTTGATACCGAGATATCAATGGAAATACAAGTTTTGGGTCACCCTGAAAAAAAAAAAGGATTTTTGGAACAAGGTATATGTGTATGTGTGTGTCTGTGGACAACATAGGTCAAAAACGAAAAGTTCGTTAAATACAAAACTTGATATTTAAGTTCAGTATCTTCCAAGGATGCGACATTTTCATGAAAATGCCTCCACCTCTATCATTTACATTGAAAAATTTTAGAACATTTTGATTTTCTAAAAAATGGCTCTAACGATTTTGATTAAAATATCGTATATTAAAGACATTTATCTGACAAAGTGCATATCTTGAATTTTTTGAAAATAGCCTCTAAATATCTCTTTATTCTGAATGAATTTTGCTGAATTTTGCGTAACTGGTAAACCGTAAGAAAGAGAGAGAAAAGCTTACTATACAAAAATTGTAAATCACGTTAAAACGCGCAATTTATGTTATATACTTTTTTACATTCTCTACACGTACTATGTGCATAGTGTATAGCGAAGGTATTGTATTGTACCCAAAAATTCGATACCGAGATTTCACCGGAAATACATGTTTTGGGCCCCCCTGAATCCAAAAAAAGCATTTTTGGAAAAAGGTCCGTGTGTGCGTGCGTGTGTGTGTGTCTGTGGACAGCATAGCTCAAAAACGAAAATGCCGTTGAATACCAACCTTGGTATTTAAGTTTGGAATCTTCCAAGGATGCGACACGAAGATTTTCAAGAAAATTCTCCCACCCCCAACTACCGTTTACATGGAACTTTTTTTCGAAAATTTTTATTTTATCAAAAATGACAAACGATTTTGATTAAAATATTGTATATTAAAGATAATTACCTGACAAATAATATGTATATCGTGAATTTTCTGGGAATAGCCTCTGAAGACTACTTTATTCACACATAAACACACGGACATTTTTCTAGAAATTCTTTTTTTAGTTTCAGGAGGTCTCAAAACATATATTTCCGGTGAAATCTCGATATCGAATTTTGGGTGCATTACAATACCTTCTCTATACATTATGTACATAGCAGTATAGAGAAAGTAAAAATGAATTGTGTTTATAACGACGCCACTAATTGCCATGATCGTATCATCGCCGCCTATGTGCCAGAATTTCTTCCCGCAGGATTATTTTAATATGCCAGTAAACCTACTGAACGAGGCTGTCGCTTTTAAGCACAATACCCATAGGTCTGAGTTGGGTTTGAACCTGCGACCTTGAGCTCAGAAGACCAGAGCTTAACCAACCAAGGTATTTAGGGTAATAAAAAGGGTTTGTAGGGGATGGAGTTAGGCGACCCGTGTTCGATCCCAAAAGCCCGCATGTGGGATTCGTGGTGGTCGGAGCAGCGTCTGGGCGGTTTTCCCCGGGTCCTCCGGTTTCCTCCGCCACCAATTGCTCCATTATTACCTTTCTAATCATCAATTTCGCTTACATTTCATACCAAACTCTTCCTCATGCTCATGCCTGGCTACGGCCGACATACCACACGTAACAAGTTCTCCATTCTGTGGTTTCGTGCTCTTGTTTCCCTGACCCCTAGGCATTAGTTTGTAAGACCTAGAGAGTGTCAGTACTAAAATACGGAGAGAGTAAGCCGACTAGAGAAAGATATATTGTTTTAAAATTTATTTTGTTTGTTCTGTGTTACAGAATTTTGTCCCGCTGGAGTCCTTTAACATACCAGTAAACCTAGTGAATGGGGCTGCCGGTTTTTTTTTTTTCCCCTTTTTTTTAAACAGTACCGGACAGTCTGATCAGGAATCCGGTGCGTTATCCCCGTTTACACCCTCCTAAGTTTACTGTATGATTACTGGTTTTACTGTTCCTTTTCACAAACATATACACATTGCAAACATATTACACCCAAGCCTAAGGTGGGACTCGAACCCAC
This sequence comes from Hymenopus coronatus, assembly GCA_030762935.1. Taxonomy (NCBI): domain Eukaryota; kingdom Metazoa; phylum Arthropoda; class Insecta; order Mantodea; family Hymenopodidae; genus Hymenopus; species Hymenopus coronatus. Next base: position 127,344,390 of record CM060890.1, read on the forward strand.
GATCCCCTGCCCACGAAGCACCAAAGCGAGACGCCTTAGCGAGCGCGGCCATGGGGACCGGCGTTTTAACACACTTAATAACTATCGGTCAGAGCCGGGTCTGAGGCACCCAGGGTAATAAAAAGGGTTTTTATTGGGTGGAGATAGACGGTAGTGTGGTTGAGTGAATAGACCTCTCGCCTGCCACCTAGGCGGCCCGGGTTCGATCCCAAACCTCCGAATGTGGGATTCGTGGTGGATGAAGCGGCGGTTTATCTCCGGGTCCTTTCATTCCCCCAATTGCTCCATTATCACCTTTCTAATCATCAATTGTGTTTGCATTTCATATCATCCTTTCATGTTCAGGGCCGACCCCTCGTAACAGGTTCTCCATCCTGTGGTTTCTATCCTACAAATACGAAGAGGAAAGTGGATGGAGATAGATTTTATCAGTACCAACATAAACAGCTCCGTTCCTTTATGAACCACATTTAATGCTCGCTACCAAGGCCTATTAATTTTGAATGGCAGTAGAATACAAAGAGCATCCGCATGATACAATCAGGTCTGCTATCGAAATCGTGAACCAGGTTGTGCTCAAAGAGGCCGTGGAACTAGGGCGTTTGGCGCTTTGCCGCCCCCAAACCACCGACGCATTCAAAAGTCAAGGCCACAAAAATAACAGTCTTGAGCTAAAAGCTGCATCCAATAAGGTTAGCACACAAGATGATCAATGTTTCATATCAACGTCTTTAACCACTGCATATGGATAACTAAAAAATCTTATGTGTTCCATGCACATGACTTTCTCTTCATCTCGGCAACAAATTATTGTTAAAAAGCTTATTCTCCTATTTACTTAATGCTAATCAAAAAAAAAAAAAAAAATATATATCAGAAATAGTCTCCTTACTTGCTTCCTTGTAAGTAGAAGCGAAATAAGGGAATATCATAGGTTAAAGTGAGAATCAAAAGCTGGTTGCTATGTGACTGTAGTTCCTTTGTTTGTATGGACAAGAGTTGACAAAGCCCTGTGTGAGAAAAGTATAGTTGGTCAAAGCCGAAACCAAAACAAGCAATATCTCAAAAACGATCAACTCCATGAAGCATATTTATGTAACATAAATGATGTGTTTTAATGTGCTCTACATTTTCTGTGTGGTAGGTTTTTGGCCATCTCTTACGGTTTAGTAGTTATGCAAAATTTCGTAAAATTATTCCAGAATAAAGAAGTCTTCAGAGGCTATTCCCAGAAAATTCAAGATATACATATTATTTATCAGGTAAATATCTTTAATAGATGATATTTTAATCAAAATCGTTAGAGCATTTTTAAGAATATCAAAATTTTAGAAAAACATTCCAGGGTAGTAGGGGGTGGGGGATTTTCTTGAAAATCTTCTAGTCGTATCCCAAAAAAATGAAGATATAAAGTTAATTTTTCATGAAAATATCTTAAATATACGATATTTTAAACAAAATCAGTGGTTTTACATTCTTGATACATTCCCTTCATGTTAGTTGCTCTAGCTGTTCCACAAACAATTTTTCTTACAAAAGATTATTATTTTATGTATATCATGCTAATTGAGATAAACATTAGCAGAATTTGTCTTATTACTTCCTTCCTTGTAAGTAGAAGGGAAACAAAGCAATACGTTTGTCTATAGCAATACTCAAATCTTTTAAAAGCTTGTCTTATGTGAAACAATTGAGGTTTGGTTGGCTTTGTATAGTCTAGTTTCAGAAAAGTTAATTAGTTTAAAATTATAACAAATATCAAGGAATATCTCGAAAACGGTTTACTACAAGCAAAACGTATATGACATAAATTATGTGTTTTATCGAGATCTAGATTTCTATGTAGTAAGAATTTGCCTGTCTCTTATAGTTTAACCGTTATGCCAAATTCTACAAAACTCAAATAATAGAATAAAGGACTCTTTAGAGGATATTCCCACAGTATTCAAAATACACATTTTATTTGTGATGATATCTTTAATATGTGGTATTTTAATCAGGCATAAGAGCTATTTTTGAGAAATCGAAATTTTCAAAAAATGTTCCATGCAAAGATATTTGGGGGTGGGGGATATTGTTGAAAATCTTCGTGTCACATCGCTGGAAGATGCTGAACTTTAATACTATGTTTAGTATTTAACCTGCTTTTCATTTTTGAGCTATGCTGTTCACAGGCACACACGGACCTTTTTCTAATTTTATTTTTATATTCAAAGGGATCCAAACATTTCCCAGGAACTCTCGGTATCTAATTTTGGGTGCAATACAATACCTTCCCTATACTTAAGAAATTGGTGGTTATTGATTCCTCGACCACTTACTTATCAAGTGTAGGAATTGCATTCTAACCAAAATATCTACCCACGTTTTACCCGAGATACATATCTTGAGACTTTCATTTATGTGTAATAAAGTGTGTGTTTTTATAAGAAGTCAGCGTTTATTTTTGGTAAAATGTTTCTTAAATCTAATTGTTTGCCATTTTGGCAAAAGTTTTCGAGAATAAAAGAACTTCAGAGACTATTCCCATAAAATTCATTATTTCATGAAAATGTCATAAATATATAATATTTTTTAAAGACATCATTACAATCGTTTTTAAAAAATAAAATTCGGCAAATGCTCCATGTAAAGGGTAGTGGAGATTTTCTTGAATATCTTCATTACGCATCACTGAAAGTTGCTGAACTTAAATATTTAGACTTTTTAACTTTTGAATACTGTTTACATACAAAAACACACACACAGATGGACCTTTTCTCTGGAATGTTGTTTTAGGATATGTGAAAACCAATCACCAAAAAATTCGATGGAATTATGTGCTTTGATGTCGTCAGTGTGTATGTGTGTGTATTTTTCTGCTAAAAACGAGAAGTTATCTACCAAATCTGGTATTTAGGTATCCTATCTTTCAATTATGAGAAACTCTATCTCACTACCCCGAAGTAGCCTTTACCGAAATTTGTTTTAAATGATTGTTTTATCCCGAAAATAGCTCTAAGAATTTGATTAAAATATCATTTATTAGAAATATTTACATGGTAATTGAAATGTACATCTTGAGTTTTCTGGGATTAGCCTATGAAGACACTTCGGTCTGGATGGAATTTTAATAACTGGTAAACGTTAAGAAATAAACAAAAACTTAAACACACACTTTACTTCATATATATTTTTGTTGTAGAATTCAACGTTTACAAGATATTCATACAGTTATTGGTTTCAATTTTAAATTATCAACGTTTTTCAAGCGAGAGGTCATCTTTCGCATCATCGCTCTTTTGTTTTAATTCTTGGCTGTGGAAAGCAAACCGAATTTATGTTGTTTCTCATAGTAACCGATTTTTAAAATTTTGACTTTCGTTTTTCTTCTACTTATAAATAACTAATACAACAATTTCTGCCAGTGGTTACCTTGATTACCACTATATAAATAAAGGAATAATCTTTTGTAACAATAGTTTGTAAGGAAAGTCAAGTGAATGGAACATGTCAGATTTTTAACCTCAATTTCAAAGCTTCGACATTAAGATCGAAATTTCTTTGTAGCCCAATGACTCTAAATAAAGGTAGCTTCACTTATGTTTATAAAACTTATCAAGGTTTCAATTCTGCACCATTCTTGGAATACAAATATAAATAAAGCAACAAGCAGCACAGCTGTTGTCAAACCCGGGGATGGGGGGGGGGAGTTGTCAGCTGTTACATAAATGTATGGGCCCTCTACACCTTACTAATTACCCTGCAGCAGTAGCTAAAGTACTTAAAATGTAAACCATACCATAAGTACCCTTCGTTAAGGGCTGTCATTTTAACAAGCAAGTTACAATCCCCTAAAACGTTAATTAAAAGGGGTAGAACAAAGGGAAATGTTGCTAAATCTTCCCAGCGATTTGGGAATAGAATGTGCACTTGAGGTTCATTAGAAGGCACTGTTGCAAAAATTATATTATAATACAATATTTAGAGATACTTAAAAACTGGTATTCTACTTTCCGAAGATATTTAAATAGAAGGGGATTTAGAATTCCAACACTGGAGTTCGTTTGCAAGGAAATCTGTATCTACCAGTTACAACTGTAGCATAATTATGTTATGGTTATCATAATTTCATTCTGGTAGCATATAGAATAGCAAGGGTAGAATAATTCTGTGATTTAATTTATTTGGATTTTACATTACCATTAGAAAACATCTGATGTGTAACATTCACATGACTTTCTCTATATCTCTGCAATAAATTATTTTAAAAAGCTTATGCTTCTATTTACTTCATGCTAATCGTGAAAAAATTAGCAGAAATAGTCTTATTAGTTGTTTCCTTGTAAGTAGAACGGAAATAAGGGAGTACCATAGGTTAAAGTGATAGTCAAAAGCTGGTTGCTTGTGACTGAAGTTCCTAGGTTTGTATCGACACGAGCTCACAAAGTCCTGTATGAGAAAAGTATAAGTTTTTTATAGTTAATACCAAAACAAGGAATATCTCAAAAACAATCAACTCCACGAAAAAAATGTATATAAGATAAATTGTGTGTTTTAAAGTGCTCTACATTTGTTGTATGGTAAGTTTTTGTCCATCTCTTACGCTTTAGCAGTTATGGAAAATTCCGTAAAATTGACCCAGAATAAAGTAGTCTTCAGAGGCTATTCCCAGAAAATTCAAAATATACATTTTATTTCTCAGCTAAATATCTTTAATATACGATATTTTAATCAAAATCGTTATAGCCATTTTTAAGAAAATAAAAATTTTCGAAAAAAGTTCCATTGCGGTGAGGGGAATTTTCTCAAAATCTTCGTGTCGCATCCCTGGAAGATACCAAACTTAAATACTAACTTTGGTATTTTAGCTACTTTGCGTTTTTGAGTTATCGTGTTCATAGACATGCGGACACACACACACACACACACACACACACACGCGCGCACACACACACACACAATGACCTTTTTTCTGAAAACGCTTTTTTTTTTGGATACAGGGGGACCTAAAACATGTATTTCCGGTAAAATTTCGGTATTGAATTTTTGGGTGGAATACAATACTTCTCTATTCCTATGTACATTGTACATGTGGGGCTACAGAAAGTAAAAATTAGCAGAAATAGTCTTATTATTTGCTTCCTTGAAAGTAGGAGAGGGAATACCATAGGTTAAAATCATAGTCAAAAACTGGTTGCTATGCGACTGAAGTTCGATTATTTGTATGGACAGGAGTTGACAAATTTCTGTATGAGAAACGTTTTTTAAAGCTGAAATCCATAACAAGGAATACTAAAAGACGATTATACCCAAAATGTCTAACCATATTTTACCCGAAATAAAGGTCTAAAGACTCTCTGAATACAAAAGTAAATGTATTTGAAATAAAGTGTGTGTTTTTATAAGAAGTCTGCATTTATTTTTGGTAAGCTGTTTCATATTTCTAATTGTTTACCATTTTTGCAAAGGTTGTCAAGAATAAAAGCACTTCACACACCATTCCCAGAAAATTCAAGATTTACAATTAATTTTTCATGAATATTTAAAAAAAAACATCAATACAATCGTTTTTTAAAAATAGAACAATTTGGCAAATGCTCCATGTAAAGGGTAGTTTGGGGTGTGGAGATTTTCTTGAATATCTTCATTACGTATCACTGAAAGTTGCTGAACTTAAATATTTAGACTTTATAATTTTTGAATGCTGTTAACATAAAAAAACACACACAGACGGACCTTTTCTCTGGAATGTTGTTTTAGGGGATGTGAAAACCAACCACCAAAATTTCGCTGGAATTAAGTGCTTTGATGTCCAAATGTGTGTGTTCTTTTCTGCACACAACATAGCTAAAAAGATCTGATGTGTTCCATTCACATGACTTTCTCTACATCTCCGCAACAAATTATCTTTAAAAGGCTTATGCTTCTATTTACTTCATGCTAATCGACAAAAATTAGCAGAAATAGTCTTATTATTTGCTTCCTTGTAAGTAGAAGCTAAATAAAGGAATACATAGGTTAAAGTGATAGTCAAAAGCTGGTTGGTATGTGAATGAAGTTCCTTTATTTGTCAAATTTATGTGTGAGAAAAGTTAAGTTTTACAAAGCTGAAACTAAAAACAAGGAATATCTCAAAAACGATCAACTACATGAAAATGTATAAAATATAAATTGTGTGTTTTAATGTGGTCTACATTTTTTGTGTAGTAAGTTTTGTTCATTTCTTACGGTTTAGCAGTTACGCAAAATTCGGTGAAATTCCCTCGGAATAAATTAGTCTTTAAATGATATTCTCAGAAAATTCAAGATATGCATTTTATTTGTCAGGTAAATATCTTAAATATATGATATTTTAATCAAAGTTTCTAGAACCATTTTTTAGAATATCAACATTTTCGAAAAAAGTTCCATGTAAAGGGTAGTTTGGGGTGGGGGAATGTTTCTCAAAATCTGCGTGGCATCACTGGAAGATATTAAACTTAAATACCAAGTTTGGTATTTATGCGACTTTTCGTTTTTGAATTTATCGTGTTCACAGACGCACGGACACATACACACGGACCTTTTCTGTAAATACTTTTTTTTTGGATACAGGGGCCCCTAAAACATATATTTCCGGTGAAATCTCTTCTAATGTTTGGTGGAGTGCAATACCTTCTCTATACACTATGTACATAGTACGTGTAGAGAAAGTAATAATTGACATAAATTGTGTTTTTTAAAGAGACCTATATCTTTTACGATTTACTAGTAGTGCAAAATCATTTAAAGGCATCAGAATGAAGAAGTCTTCAACGGTATTTCCAGCGAATTTAACATAAATTTCGTTTATAGTGTAAATATTATCTTAAACATGTTGAACCTTAATAAAATCTTTGGGAGCCATTTTTGGGAAAATACGAATTTTCGAAAAGTGTTCCATGTAATGGGTAGTTGCGGAGATTTTCTTGAAGATCTAGTGGTTTCTCAAGGTATTAAAGTAAGATATTTAGAGAAAGCAATGCCGAATTATTTATTTAACTGATGTATACTTTATAGTCAATGATTTACATAACATGTTATTAGGGCAAACATAGCTCCTGTAATGATGATGTAGAACTTCGCTTCCATCTCTTTCTAGGAGCACTATTCATAACAAAGCGAGAAGCATTATCAATAATCGGCAGTAGAACTCTACCGCGGTAATGATTTCTGATGAATGGAAGACAAGATCCGCCTTTCAGCGAGTCGCGCAGTTAGCCATTAACTTCCGTCCAGGGTATAAACGTTTCCTAAGGAATCAACACATCCCAGGTTCCCTAGTTACCAAGGCTAGTATAGTCAGTTCCCTGGAGTATTCGTGAATTTTTTTTACTTTCTCTATATACTAAGTACATAGTGTATAGAGAAGGTATTGCACTCCACCAAAAAATTCGATACCGAAATTTCATCGGAAATATATGTTTTAGGGGTCCCTGTATCCAAAAAAAAATATTTTGGGAAAAAATGTATATGTGTGCATGTGGTCCGTGTGCCCGTGAACACGATAGCTCAAAAATGAAAAGGTGGTAAAATACCAAGTTAGTATTTAAGTTTAGTACCTTCCAGGAATGCGACACCAAGATTTTGAAACTATCCTATTCAGCACCACCACATAGTTCCGCACATGCGTGGTAGACGCTCTGTATCAAGGAGAAGAAACGTGCGCCATTTTGAGATCGCTGTCAGCAACATACGCTTTGTTGTGCTTGTTTACAATATCGGTGTTGATTGAGAATCCCGCCGCTTGTGAAATCAGATCTGTGATTCGTTTTCTGAATGCTAGGAAAGTGAAACCAATTGAAATTTATCGGCAAATTTGCGAAGTTTACGGACAAAATGCGATCAGTGATTCAATGGTGAGAAGATGGGTCCGACAGTTCAATAAAGGACGTAGTGAAGTGCACGATGAAGAACGAATTGGGCGTCCATCTTTGGTTATAGAAGAACTGGTTCACGCGATTGATGACAAGATCCAGGAAAACAGCAAGTTTACAATTAGTGCTCTCGCTATGGAATTTCCCCAAAGCTCACTAGTATTCATGAAATTGTTACCAAAAAACTGAAATTTCGTAAACTTTGCTCACGTTGGGTACCAAAGTTTCTTACTGAGCAACACAAAACAAAACGGGTGGGTAGTGCACTTCAGTTTTTAACCCGTTATGATGAAGACGGCGAAGAATTTCTGACACAGATAGTCACAGGAGATAAGACTTGGGTTTCTTACGACACCCCTGAAAGTAAGCGGCAATCAATGGAATGGAGGCACACTTCATCCCCAGCAAAGGTTAAGCCGAAACAAATCTTGACACCTCGAAAAATGATGTGCACAGTGTTCTGGGACTGGAAAGGCATCTTACTCATTGATTTCTTACCGCATGGTCAAACAATCAAAGCAGATGTTTATTGCGAGACACTTAGGAAGTTGTGCCGCGCAATACAGAATAAGCACCGAGGATTGCTGTCGAAAGGTGTTGTTTTTCTTCACGACTACGCACGACCACACACTGCAAAAACCTCCTACAGGGATTTGGCTGGGACGTGTTTGACCATCCTCCGGACAGCCCTGACCTCGCTCCTAGCGACTTTCATCTGTTCTTACATCTCAAGTCTTTCCTTGGCGGTCAACACTTCAACAATGACAAAGAGCTGAAAGAAAATGTTTCCAACTTTTTGAAGACACAGGCGGCAATTTTCTATGAAGAAGGTAAACAAAAATTTGTGCCACGCTATGACAAATGGCTGCAAAATTTCGGCAGTTATCTGGAAAAGTAGTTTAAGAGTTGTAGAATTTTGTGCAATAAATAATTATTCTGTATCTGTACACAATTAATTTTATTACCAAACGGAACTTACTTTCTGGACGTACCTCATATTATTCCTATTAACTATTTATTAATTGATGTATTTAAAAGTGTATAAAGCCAGCTTATAGCAAGCACAGCTCAAAGCTGTTTACCAAAATCGGCCGCTGCAAAAGGGACAGCTGTTTGTAAGGGACAATACTATTGTAAGTCACGTACTCTTGTGCATGTGCGTGCAATAGAGAAATGAGTGAAAAGTGATTTCGGGAGAGGCCTGAATATTTGAGAAGCGAGTATTTTTCCATTATATTGAGGCGGTCACGAGGTGTTTATGATGCATTTTGTGTAAGGAGAATTTCATTTGGGACACATAGACGCCAAGTTCTCGATCTTTCTAACCAATGAAAACGAAGCAACACCAGATTTTACTATTTAAGTGACAGATTGCAAGGGGTTGGTACAATCACTATCAAGTTTGGGGTCACAAACGCGCAATTGCTGTCAAGTTGGGAACCCTCACCGCCAAGTTTAAGGCGCGTATATTCGTTGTCAAGTTGCTATATAGTGTGAAGGTTGATTGTTATAAATATCATAAGCGAGCCATGTGTTATTAGTTCTAAGAGACAAGTAAAGTTAAGTCGCCGAAGATTGAATGTTCTAAGAAGTCACAGAAACTAAAATAGCATGTAAAGCTAAGTGCTTGTCTAATTAAATAACAATGTCTAGACAAGAATAAATTCATATACGAAGGTGAAAGTGCGTTAAAAAATTAAAATGACAACTCCTAACTACCCCCATTGTTTCTCCACTCGAGAGAGCCAATGTCATGCAGACTGAGTGACGCCGAAGCAGCCTATAGCGGACTTCAAACCAGTTAGGAAAGGGGGGGGGGACAATTCTGGGTAGTGAGGTACAACCGGGTAAATGGGTTTTCTAAACTGGAAAGTGCTACCATCTACCACCTCTTGACTGAACTGCATTCTCATATCGGCAGCAGTCAGAAGCAGGAGTTCGAAGAATATAGTCGCATTATTGTCTGTAATCTTTATGATTAGAAATTTCCGTGTTTTGAAGTAATTTAACTGAAATTTGAAGTCGGAGTTTAAGAGGTAAACATCTACAGCAACATATTTTACTTTTACTACATTAAATTGCAAAGATTTAAGTATTGTTTGTTTTCAATGTTTGGGAATTAAGTCGTTATTGAGGTATGCGTTAAGAAGAACAAAATGGCGTGTGGGGGCAGAAGCAGGGGGCATAACCGGGTCCTACCAATCCTGTATCCTAACAAGTTTAGTGATGTTGACTTCATGCCAGCTGAAACCACAGAACAACACACTCCTCAGCCATCAGCATCAACTCTGAGGGGTCCACACTACATACCCAGCCCTGTGAGTCAGTCTCTCTTCTTCCCTACAAAATTGCAGAGAAAATAGCAATATCGACAGAACCACAAACATTTGCAGTTTCACCAAAAGAAGTATTGCCAGTTCCACGTGTTAAAAGGCCGCGGGAAAACAGCTGTTCTTACAGAGTCACCATATAAGGTTGAGCTTCAAAAAATGGCAAATACTCAACCTAAGTCACCAGCAATTTGCAGAAAGTCGCTTCAGTCTAAACAACAAGAGCAAAGAAAGCCAAATATACTGAAGAAAGTTCTAGCGATAGCCAGAATTGCAAGGAGAAACATAGTGAGACAAAACGAAATGACGACGGGATTCAGTGTGTGAAGTGTAATAGATGGGCCTATTAACTTTGCACAGGTTGGCCCCAAAAGGCATTGAAATATTTTGAATGTAATGAATGTTAAGCACAGAAAAACTGTAGTACCGGGTTGTGCCCCACCGTTTTAACTGTTGTGCCCCTACCCTAGGGGCAAAACCGTATTTTGCAAACAAAAACTGTTTAATTTATATTACGTATGTGATAAAAAATGGTAACAAAGCACATGTTTTAAAATGTTTACAATTCATGATACAATAATTTACAATAAAATGCATTTCTTAACACATTTTTTTTATTTTTTTGTAGTTTAACGTCCTTTAACCTGGTTTGGTCATATCGGACGATGAAATGATGCTAAAATGATCTCGGGGTCCATGGAGCTTAAAGTTACTCGACATTCGTCTTCTCAAGATAAGGGAAAACCCCGAAAAATACCTTACCCGGGTAACTCACCCTAAGCGAGATTCGAACTCACGACCTTTTGAACGTGAGGCAGATGTGCTACCACCACGTTACCCAGACGGGCAACTCTTAAGACATTATATGTTATGATCAATTAAAATTTATTGCTAGATACCCGATCCTGCCCCCCTTTCCCTATGTGGAGAGATCTGCTATGTTGATAGGGGAGTACGTACAGACACACTTAATACCACCTGGGGAAATAATTATAACATTTGTGAGAATTACTGTCACAACTGTATTCCCTTATTCCCCTTGTACCAATAGGGAATGTGAAATAGAAAAATATGATGTGTTCCATTCGCATGAGTGTCTCTATATACCTCTGCAACAAAATAGTGTTAAAAAGCTTATGCTTCTATTTACTTCATGCTAATCGAGAAAAAATAGCAAAAATAGCCTTATTACTTGCTTCCTTGCACGTAGAAAGGAAATATGGGAGTAGCATAGGTTAAAGTAATAGCCAAAAGCTTGTTACTGGTGACTGAAGTTCCTTTGTTTGTATGGACAGGATTTGACAAATTCCCGCATGAGAAAGGTGTGTTTTTTAAAGCTGAAACCAAAAAACCATGGAATATCTCAAAAATGATCAACTCCACGAAAAAAATGTATATGACATAAATTGTGCGTTTTAATATGCTCTACATTTTTTGTATGATACGTTTTTGTATATCTCTTACGGTTTAGCAGTTATGTAAACTTTTGTAAAATTGATCCAGAATAAAGTAGTCTTCAGAGGCTATTCCCAGAAATTTCAAGATATATATTTTGTCAGGTGAATATATTTAGTATACGGTATTTTAATCAAAATCGTTAGAGCCATTTTTTATAGAATTAAAATTTTCGAAAACAGTTCCATGTAAAGTGTAGTTTGGGGTGGGAGGAATTTTCTTAAAAGCTTCGTGTCGCCTCCCTGGAAGTTGCCAAACTTAAATAACAAGTTTGGTATCTTACCGACTTTTCGTTTTTGAGTTATCACACACACACACACACACGGACCATGGGTGGAGTGCAATACCTTCTCTATGCACTATGTACATAGTACGTACAGAGAAAGTAAAAATTGGTTTCTATAAGAATAGTTTGTTGCCGAATAGGTAGAGAAAATATTATAAATGGAACATTCGTATACGATGTTTTGTAATCAAGTGCATAGTTTGATTAAGAGGCAAAAAGCAGAGAAACTGTTGTATGATTGAAAACGGGATTCGGCACATCGTTTCCTCCAGCAGATTGAACACATACACACGCAGAGAGAGAGAGGGGGAGAGAGAGAGAGGGAGACAGAGAAACTTTTAGAAGCTTATGATGGCGGTTTAAGTCAGGCGTGTATTCCGAGTTTCTAAGTAAACAAAGCAAAACTTTGCTTCGATTCACAACGCAACGATTCCCATTGTTTCCTTGTGCACTCTTTTGGCAGAAAGTTCTCATCTGCAAATTTTCAAGCTATTTAATTCCGCTCATTATATGAAATCGACTATTATTTCATTTAAAATAATGTTAAGATGCATCATATTCTGGCATTTAGAGATATTTATATTTTAAAATACGTTTAGGTATTAAAGATACTTGCATAACAAATAAAATGTAAATCTTAAATTTTCTGGCAATAGCTTCTGAAGACCTGAATTTTGCATAACAGGTAAAATGTGCGAGATAGACAAAACCTTACTTCACAAAAAATGTAGATCTCGTTAAAACACACAATTTATGTCATACATTTTTACTTTCTCTACACGTACTATATACATAGTGTATAGAGAAGGTATTGCTCTCCACCAAAACTTCGATATCGAGATTTCACCGGAAATATATTTTTTAGGGTCCCCTATATCCAAAAGAAGTATTTTCAGAAAAAGGTCCGTGTGTATTTCCATGATCACGATAACTCAAAAACGAAAAGTCAGTAAAATAACAAACTTGGTATTTAAGTTTTAGTATCTTCCAGGGATGCGACACGAAGATTTTGAGAAAAATCCCCCCATCCCAAACTACCCTTTACATGGAACTTTCTTTGAAAATTTTGATTTTTTCAAAAATAGCTCTATCGATTTTGATTAGAATATCATATATTAAAGATAAAACGTATATCTTGAATTTTCTGGGAATAGCCTCTGAAGACTTCTTTATTCTGTGTGAATTTTACGGAATTTTGCATAACTCCTAAACCGTAAGAGATGGAGAAAATGTTATCATACAAAAAATGTAGACCTTGTTAAAACACACAATTTATGTTATATACATTTTTTTCGTGGAGTTGGTCGTTTCTCAATTATTCCTTGTTTTTGGTTTCAGCTTTCAAAAATATATTTTTCTCATACATGAATGTGTCAACTCCTATCCATACAAATAAAGGAACTTTAGTCATATGGCCACCAGCTTTTGACTATCTCTTTAACCTATGGTACTCCCTTATTTCGCTCCTACTTACAAGGAAGCAAGTAATAAGACTATTTCTGCTAATTTTTTACTTTCTCTAGCCCCATATGTACAATGTACATAGGGATAGAGAAGTATTGTATTCCACCCAAAAATTAGATACCGAGATTTCACCGGAAATACATGTTTTAGGACCCCCTGTATCCAAAAAAAGCATTTTCGGAAAAAGGTCCATGTGTGTGGGTGTGTCCGTGTGTTTGTGAACACGATAACTCAAAAACGAACAGTAGCTAAAATACCAAACTTGGTATTTAAGTTTAGCATCCTCCAGTGATGCAACACGACAATTTTGAGAAAAATCCACCCACCCCAAACTACCCTTTACATGGAAATTTTTTCGAAAATTTTGATTTTCTTAAAAATGGATCTAACGATTTTTATTAAAATATCATACATTAAAGATATTTATCTAGCAAATAAAATGTATATCTTGAATTTTCTGGGAATAGCTTCTGAAGACCTGTTTATTCTGGATGAATTTTGCTTAATTTGTCATAACTAGTAAACCGTAAGAGATAGACAAAAACTAACTTTACAAGAAATTTAGGTCTTGTTAGAATACACAAGTTATGTCATATACATTTTTCTCGTGGAGCTTACCGTTTTCGAGGTATTCATTGTTATTAGTTTCAGTTGTGAAGTACTTATACTTTTCTCAGAAGGGAGTGTCCGTTTTTCTTTTGTTCTACTCCTGGCCAAGAAAAGAAGCGATTTGTAATGACAATCGCATAACGACAGCTTTTAAAACATTTGACTATTGGTTTAGCCTAGTGTATTCCCTTATTTTCTTCCTACTTATACGGAACTAAATAATAAGAACATTGTGCTATTGAGTACCACGATTAGCAAGGTGCAGAAAGAAGAAGAATCTTATGTATGAAGTTTCTAGAACAGCTAGAGAAAGTCATGTGAGTGTAACACATCAGATTTTTCTCGATTAGCATTGAGCAAATAGAAGAATAAGCTTCTTAACTATAACTTGTTGCAGAGATGTAGACTAAAATCATGTGAATGGAACACATCAGACTTTTTTCATACAAGCCGTGTGTAGGTCAGGAGTGGGATAGGTTGCCATGCTAGCTCAGTGGAAGAGCATTGACTTAATCAGTCTGACTCTTCCTGTCCTACACATGGCTTGTGTGAAAAAACAATTAAACCAAAACGTCATGATTCTTAAGAAATAAATATTTCCCTTTTCATATGTGTAGTATATTGCTTCCCTCGAGTACAATAGAAGGTTTCTTCTACTGCCTGTTGCCAATTATCATACAAGAAAACAAATTATAGCTTTTAGGTTAAGTATAAGTTCAACTATAAATCCCTCAATAAAATTCTAATGGAAATTTATATTAATCCGATATTCATAACTTTTTAACATTGACTTGAGGGGCCCTATTATCACATGTTTGAAAATTAAATTAAATGGCCTGTTATTTATGGACGCTCTTTAACTGCTTTGGTTCTCAGCGTCCCATTCTATACTGGGCGTGAAAGACCGCTTAATTTTGCTCAGAGGCCTCTCTTATCAGGCTTGAGGTTATTTTACGTGCCGTAAATCTACGACACGGGACCCACAGTTTTACTTCCCTTCCGAAGGAAGCCATGCTAAGGATTTTTACGCCCGAAAAAATCCATCGTCCTCCGCCGGGTTTGAACCCGCGACCTTGGGTATATGAAGTTAGCATGGTAACCATTACACCACGGAGGGCGACTCACATGTTTGACATTTTTTTTCGACCAATTCATGTGTTACTCTGGTAACACGAACTTGTTCATGGATCTAGTTGCGCGTATCAATATTAGCACATTCAATAGGACCACCAAAAACAGACACTGCATAATCTGATAAAAATCACCCATAGTTTTAACATCTATTATCGAAAATGGCGATTTATTGACTTCAATTAACTACAGTGGTTACCATAACAACAATGAAGTTCACAGATACTGTCATATCCTGGCTGTGTGCACAGGAGTGGGTAATACGAGTACTGGAAGTATATAATGTTTCATTTGTTGGCGACATTGCCAAATTTAGCATTCATAAAACCACCGTTAGAGTGGAATTTTTCTCTTTTGAATTGTGAAAATAGTGTGGACTAGTTGAAAAGATGGAGCCTACGTAGGGGGCAGGTTCCGACCTCTTCAGTTATTTTGGTGCGAGTACCCGTGGCACTTCTGACGTGACCAAAAGCAGGCGGGCCGACATCCGAGCACCTCCCGAAGGGGAGCTGTTCGGACTGGATTGGACTCGACGTGGCAGGGTATTAGGTACGTCTCGGCTTTCGCCTTGACGGGGTTGTGAAGACACCTTAATGTCCTCCGGCACTAGCCTGGATAGCCAGTAGACGGTATGCTAGACGTCCGTCGCCCTGACCAAGGTTGCTTGGTAGTCTTCCCGGATGGGTTGACGCCACGTATCCACTTACGTCCCGGTATATTCCCATGCCGGGGGGGGGGGGCCTTGTTAGTCTCTAGGTCTTTGCCTAATAGAGAGAGCCACGGTGCAGCAAGAATGGGGGGCATCTGCCCTGCGTAGCCATTCGAACATAACTGAAAGGATGAAGCGTTGATTCCTCTCGGACGCCAAGCTTTGCCCCGTGCCATGATGGAACGTAAGGTAACAATATAACTTTCATATTGATTAGAAGTGTTCACCTTTAAATTAGTAGTTTAGGTAACCCACCTTTACTGGATTATGTGGGCTATTTTCCCTGTTAATAGATTGAATAGAGGTACGTTCCCATATGTACGCCTAACTGCAATGAAAAGTACATTTTCCCTAATCATCATCTCATAGCCAAGCGAGTTTTTTGAGTTTATAACAGTAGTCGTGACAATAAAAGATTTAATATGATATAATAATTTCCTGCATTAAAAACGTAGATAAAGTATTGTATTCAAAAGTCGAACTTTATTAACTCATAGGCCTTAGATCACTTCTTGCGGTCGTGATCAAACTTGACCCTCTTATTAATAAACCTTGACTTTTTCTACCAGTTAAATAATAAACTATTAACACAGATATTTCTACCGTTGTTATGCCAAATTTACCTTTTACATTAGTGAAGAAAATTTAATTTCCCTCCCTCAGCTCCAAAGTACCGTGATGGGCAAAGATTCGAAATTGCCGCAAACTTTGGTAGTACCAAGAAGTAAAATTTAATTTAGAGTTGAGACCAGAGTAGCAAGATAGGGGATGTAATGAAGACGAGAGGAATAGCTGAAGTGCCTGGAGCGGAGATGTTACTGTGAACCACTTATCACCCCTTCAACCCTCATCCTCAAAGTCAAACACGTCTCAACACAAAGGCATCGCTCGTGAAACTTGGTAGGCTGGCTGGCTGGCCAGTCGGCCCCGCAATTCAGGCCCGGCCTAGGGAAATAAAAGCAAACAGATTTAACCCCGCAATATTGTTTCCCAGATGGCAAGCTTTATTTGTATAAGCAAGTTTCTGGAATATTCTCTACCACGTTCTCAAATTCTAAAGCAGCACATCGAGTCAGCGTGGTGAATCACTATCAATATTAGAGTAAACTAGAATAGAAAATTCAGATGTTGAACACGCACAGTACTGTATCGCTTATCATAATATTACATCCTCTCCTCCACAGAAAAACATAAATGAATTTAAATCAGAACAAAGAAAAAATTCTAATGTGATCCATTCACATGTCTTTCTTTACATTTCTGCAATAAATTATTGTTAAAAATCTTAAGCTTCTATTTACTTCATGCTAATTGAGAAAAAATTAGCACAATTGCTTCCTTGTAGGTAGAAGCGAAAAAAGGGAGTCAAAAGCTTGTATGGGCAGGAGTTGACAAATTCCTGTATGAGAAAAGTATAAGTTTTTCAAGGCTGAAACCAAAAACAAGGAATATCTAAAAACGACCAATTCCACGAAAAAAATGTATATAACATAAATTGTGTGTTTTAATGTGGTCTATATGTTTTGTTTGGTAAGTTTTTGTCCATCTCCTACGGTTTACCAGTTACACAAAATTCCGTAAAATTCATCCAGAATAAAGTAGTCTTCAGAGGCTATTCCAAAAAATTCAATATATACATATTATTCGTCAGGTAAATATCTTTAATATACGATATTTTAATCAAAATCGTTAGAGCCATTTTTTAGAAAAACAAAATTTTCGAAAGTTTTTCCTTGTGAAGGGTGGTTGGGGGTGGGGGAATTTCTTGAAAATCTTCGTGTCGCATTCTTGGAAGATAGTGAACTTAAATACCAAGTTTAGTATTTAACGGTCTTTTCGTTTTTGAGCTATGGTGACCACATACAGACATAGACAGACAGACGGACAGACAGACAAACACACATGGACATGTTTCTCAAAATGCTCTTTCTTTATTCAGGTGGTATCAAAACATGTATTTTCGGTGAAACCTCAGTATCGAATTTTTTGGTACAATGCAATACCCTGTCTATACACTATGTAGATTAGTACGTATAGAGAAAGTAATTAGGTAGAGTAGGTAGGTTGGGAGCATTCCACCCAAAAATTTTAAATATTCCATATTCACCGAAAATACGATTGCCATCCAGTGACAGACGATTTGGCATAATTAAATAATAACGAAATATGACACAAAACTTTATTTACAAAGTTACACTACCTTACTATATTTCTCATCGCAAACTCCATTCTGTCAAGGTATTTATCATCACGTGGTACAAGTTTTTCAATGCCGAAAAAAATGGAAATGGCGTGTTATTTATGGACGCTCTTTGTCTACCCGAATTCTCAACATCCCATTCTAAATTGGGCGTGAAAGACCGCTTACTTTTGCTCAGAGGCCTCTCTATTAGGTTGAGGTTCTTTTCGTGCCGTAAATCTACGACACGGGACCAACGGCTTTACTTCCCTTCCGTAGGAAGCCATGCTAAGGATTTTTACACCCGGAAAAAACGCGACCTTGGGTATATGAAGTTAGCATGGTAACCATTACACCATGGAGGGCGACTTTTCAATACCGTAGTTATACTTTTCTACCCCCAAAGAACTTATCCGTTTTCTGAATGCACAAAATGTTCGGCCAATCGAATCTTATAGACAAATAACGCAAGTGTATAGTGATAATGCAATAAAGGAGTCTTCAGTGAGGTTATGGCACATAATTTACGAGTAATCTAGGAAGAAGCAGTTTGTTTTTTGTTTTGTTTCTTTTACTAGTGTTTAACTCCCATTTTTACTACTTGTTGTGGCACCGCAGGTGATGACACTGGTGGTACGTGGAATGGAGATGGAGCACTGATGGAATGCGATGGCGGGGAAAACCGGAGAACCCTTAGAAAACTCCCCCTGTATCGCTTTGTCCACCACAAGTGTCACATGCGCTTGGGATCGAACCCGAGCCGTCTAGGTGAGAGGCGAGTAGTCTAGCTACTCGGCCACGGCACGGCATAGAACCAGAGTGAATGTTCATCAATCGTTATGAAAGAATTTATGTTGATGAAAGAATTTAGAAAAACCGGTATTTCACTTTGGTCACCATACATAACTTATTGGGGGGAAAAGATTTCGCAAGCAGTGAAAACCTCCACATTTTGGCTCACATCTTTAACGGTGGAAGAGTATAACATACATAGGGAATGAAATACCGGTATATTACTATAAAGGTAGTAATGACGATTACGTTGAGAAATAGAGTAATGTACTGTAACTTTGTAAATAAAGTTTTGTGCTCATATCTTTCGTTATTGTTTAGTTATGCCGACATTTTCTTTACTTTTTGTATCGCCCTCGTACACGTTTTGAGAATCCCTAAACCAAAATCTGATGTGTGTCATTCACAACGCTTTCTCTACCTCTCTATAAAAATTATTGTTCATAAGCTTATTCTTCTATCTACTTCATGCTAATCGAATTAACATTACCAGAAACGATCTTATTAGTTCCTTATTAATAGAAGGGAAATAAGGGAATACACTAGGCTTAGCCGACAGTCAAATGTTTTAACATGTGGTTGCTATGGGATTGAAATCCAATCCTTTGCGTGGTCAAGCTTTGACAAGTTCCCATATGATAAATGTATAAGTGCTTTAAAACTGAAACCAATAACAAAGAATATCCCAAAAATGGTCATCTCCACGAAAAAAGTGTATATGACATAATTTGTGTGTTTTAACGTGATCTAATATTTTTGTGAAGTAAGTTTTGTCTATCTGTTACGGTTTATTAGTTACGCAAAATTCAGAAATATTCATTCAGAATAAAGTAGTCTTCAGAGGCTATTCATAGAAAATTCAAGTTATACTTTTTATTTGTCAGGTAAATATCTTTAATATACGATATTTTAATCAAAATCGTTAGAGCCATTTTTGAGAAAATCAAAATGTTCGAAAAAAGTTTCATGTAAAGGGTGGTTGGGGGTGGAGAGTTTCCTTGAAAATCTACATGTCGCATCCTTGGAAGATACCAAACCTAAATACCAAGTTTGGTTTTTGAGTTATCGTGTTCACAGGCACATGGACACACACACAAGGACCTTTTTCTGAAAATGCTTTTTTGGATACAGGGGACCCTAAAATATATGTTTCCAGTGTAATCTCGGTATCGAATGCAATAGGAGTGCAATACCTTCTCTATATACTATGTACAAAGTACGTATAGAGAAAGTTAAAAGCATTTATAGAAAAGGGTCCGTCTGTGAATATGTGTGTACGGTTTAACTCAAAACGGAAGGTCGGTTACACCAAAGCTATTTAAGTTTAGTACCTTCCATGTATTCTACACGAAGCTTTTCATTAAAGTCCTCCTATACAATGAAGATTTTCCGAATTTTTAAATTTTCTCAAAAATGACTAATGATTCTGATTAAAATACTGTATGTTATAGCTGTTCACATTACAAATAAAGTTAATATCTTGAATTTCCAAAGAATAACCTCTGCATTCATTTATTTTGAATGACTTTTACATAACTGGTAAGAGATAATACAAAAACTACTACACAACAACTGTAGATCTCAACAAAATACACAATTTATGTTCTTTACATTTTTGTTGTGTAGCTATCATTTACGAGATGTTCCTATTTTATTGGTTTCAAGTTTAATATACTTTAAAAATATTACAAATTCCCGTTTCATAAAAGTTTATTTACTTGCAGGCAAGTAAAAGAAGCGAATCAATCACATAACAACGAGGTTTTAAAAGATTTCACTATCACTTTAGCCTGGTGTGTTCCCTTATTTTTCTTCTACTTACAAGGAAGCAAGTAATAAAACAATTTCTGCATGAATCAGCATGAATTATAAGAATAACCTTTGTAAGAATATATCGTTACAGAATATGTAGGGAAAGCCATGTGAATGAAACCATTATGCCTTCAGAAAAAGATCTGCACTGGGCAAAAAGGGGAAGGTGTTTCAAGAATGTGACACGAAGATTTACAGGAAATGCCCCCTACCCCAAAATGTAATCACATTGTTTTCATGGCATTTATGTAACGTGGTACTTCTTTTTCAATGTGGGTTATATACTCTTCGTTTTCGGTAATTCGAATTTTACAAGAAAATAACGTAAATTTATGGTGTCAGTGCAACGAAAGGCTCTTCAGTGAGGAAATAGACCATAATTTAATGAAGAAAAAAAAAACATATTGCACTACAAAGGCCAAATGGGTGATCATCACTCGATATGGAGGAGTTGAAAGCAAATGAAACAGTTCAGAAATCCGGTATCTGCTTAAATTACTTTTTGGATGCAAGAGTTCCCAACCGATGAAAATCTTCAAGTGGCGGTGACAT
This sequence comes from Hymenopus coronatus, assembly GCA_030762935.1. Taxonomy (NCBI): domain Eukaryota; kingdom Metazoa; phylum Arthropoda; class Insecta; order Mantodea; family Hymenopodidae; genus Hymenopus; species Hymenopus coronatus. Next base: position 127,365,586 of record CM060890.1, read on the forward strand.
GCAGGCTCAGATCCTTCGAGGGAGAAGATTCGTATTACATCGGCAGTGACAAATGTGGTCCTTTTAGAGCAATGATGAATAGAGACGTATAACTTGTCAGGGCAATTAAAAAGCTGCGCAGAACGTTGTGTGCGCAACAATTGCCGATTACGTCACTCTCCCTTATCCCACATGTCCATGTGACATCAGACACGCATGTGCGTCGCAAGGTTTTCGTCAGAAATGAGAGGGAAGGCCATGCAAGCTGCAGTAGTAGTTAGAGAAGTCACAGAGTATATAAACTGAGAACTATTAACAGTAATGTCAGGACCTTCAACATCTAAGTTCACCTCTGGTAAGTTATTTAAAGGACACGCTAGGGATATTGTTTACAATGTTGCCGCTTGTTTGGGGAGTAATGTTCTCATCCTATATTCAGCCATGCACACGTGTATTGTAACAATGAGATAGCGGTGATGCCAAACTCTACCGCCGTCCCCATCTTTCCTACCAACGCTGAACGGTGGCCGGCTATAGCGTTAAGAGGGGAAGCTCTTGAAGGCGAGAGCTGCTCAGATCAAAATATGGTAATATTTTTAATTACGTAGACACCTTTTAGAATAAGGAGCTGTAAGTTTCTAAGTAAAGTTTTGTGTTAACATATATATAGTATTTAGTTCTGCTAAATCTTGTTTTACTTTCTGGACGACCCTCGTAGTAGAGAAAGTAAAAATCGCCAACTTTTAGGAAGATCTCTATACTACCCTTATTTAAAACAACGCCCATATTTCTATTGTAGCAAAAATATCGCTGAGATGGGTTACCAGAAAAGGCAAATTAAGAAGAGAGATGCGGAGTTCTATACACCCAGTGTATAGCTAGCTCAGGCCAGTGTTTGGGAGGTTGCGGGTTCGCTTCCTGTGGCCGGCCGACCAGACCCATGAATTTTTCAAAAGTTTCCTCGGGTCACCAGGCGAATGCTGGATAGGTATCTTTCATCCCCCAAATTTACTGTTCCTCCATGTCGTTTCCATTATCATTATTTTATCCTTCATCCCTTTGGTTTCTTTCAGGTTTGGAAGTGTAGGCGATGGTGCTCGGTTCGGCGTGGCCAAGAAAAGGATGTTCAAAGTGACTTTCTCCATCTTCCGACCTCGGCTGATGGCCTATGTAGAGTAGGGGTCCTGTTCGACCGTCAACTGCTTCAACCTGGATGTTGTATGCACCCTGTCATTGAGTGTCGTCGCTCCTAGCTCCGACCACTCGGCGTACCATCTCACCTCATCCCTCCCTCTCGGCGACACAAACTCATGGAGCGTATGTATAATAACCTCAGGTTCGGTGCCGAACTCCATCCGACCGCATACTATTCTATTCTCCTATGTGAATGCTCATTTCATATCATTTTATTCACCTCCACTGTGGATCTGTTGTTCTTGAGATATGCATGTGTGTCCAGTATTGGCGCCAAGTCTATCCCATGCGACAGCATGTGAGATTTGTGGTGTGAAAAGTGGCGTAGGGGCGGGTTTTCAACGGGTTCCGGTTTCCCCCAACATCGCGTTCCACCGGTGCTCCATTTTCATTCCCTGTATCAGTGTCTTCGCCTGCGTGCCATAGTACTAAGATTGGGTGTTAAGCAGTTAAAAAAAAAAGGAATTCTAGTATTGAGAAATTTTGGAATTGAATTTTTTTTTGCTAGTGTTTAACGCCCGCTTTTACTAAATATGGCACCGCAGGCGGTGACAGTGACGATACATGGAATGAAAATGGAGCACTAATGGAATACGACGGCGGGAGAAACCAGAGAACCCCAACAAAACCGGCCCCTGCCCCGCTTTCCCCCCCCCCCACAAATCTCACATATGATCACTTGGGATCGAACCCGGGCCGTCTAGGCGAGAGGCTTAGCAGCCAGTGCTCTGACCATGAAACCGTCAAGAAATATCCCTTTCTCCACTACCTGATCTACAAGGTGATGTAAGTGAATTATCTCGCGACGTCGTAATCACTGCGCACGTTCCCATAGGGCGCGCTTGTAATGCCCTCTGGCGTTAAACGATGACAACACAACAGGCGCCCGCACCGCAGGATGATCGCCTGCGAGAAGGTAGCACATCCGCATTGCGATATCCCTCTCGTCTGCGGAAATGCAATTACTTAACCGATCAATTGCGAGCCCGCCAAGTAACAAACAAACCCAGCATTTGGGTCAGATTGCAAGGTCGACGCAAGCGCAGGTTCCTGCCTTACCGACCTCCTCACAAAAACATGTGTTCTCTCATAAGTTGCCAGAGGAAATAAAAGTTTTATTGTCATTAATTGGGGCCCTCTTTCCCCGCAAACCTCTTAGCAGAGATCAATGCTACGCGTACGGTCTTCTGTCGCATCGCCCTATGGCACATGCGCGGGACAAGCTGCTAGTTTCCGCCGCACGCGGCTCTCAAAGCGCAAACGTAAACACCGGAAACCGGAAGTCCCACGCACCAATGTTATTCTCATGTTAGCAGAGCGTGGGAAAAGAAATATAGGTTATGTTTACCATACCATTTACTATATTAAACACTGAGCGGCGCACATTGCAACGTTTATTAAAACGATTTACTTTGTTTTTATAGTATTTGCTGACGATAGATGAATTCTCAGAGTGATAAACAACGGTGAAGTAAAAAATTTTGTGTGTTCCATTCACATGACTTTCTCTACATCTCTGTAACAAATTGTTAAAAAGCTTATGCTTCCATCTACTTAATGCTAATCGAGGTAAAGAAGAAAAAAAAAAGTTTTCTTTTCTTTCTTTTTGCTTTCTCTATACGAACTACGTACATAGTGTATAGAGAAGGTATCGTGTTGTACCCAAAAATTCTATACCGAGATTTCACCGGAAATAAATGTTTTGAGACTCCCTGAATCAAAAAAAAAAAAAATTAGAAACATGTCCGTGTGTGTGTGTGTGTGTGTGTGTGTGTGTGCCTGTGGGCAGCATAGCTCAAAAACGAAGAAACCGTTAAATACCAAACTTGGTATTTAAGTTCAATATCTTCTTTCAAGAAAATCACCCCACCCCAAACTACCCTTTACATGGAAAAAAAATCGAAAGTTTTGATTTTCTTAAAAATTGCTCTAATATTTTGATTTAAATATCGTATATTAAAGATATTTACCTGACAAATAAAATGTATATCTTGAATTTTCTGGGAATATCTCTGAAGACTACTTTATTCTTGGATGTATTTTACGGAATTGTGCATAACTGCTAAACCGTAAGAGATTGACCAAAACTTAATCTACAGGAAATGTAGCTCGCAATAAAACACACACTCTATGTCATATACATTTTTTTCGTGGAGTTGATCATTTTTAAGATATTCTTGGTTTTTTGTTTCTGCTTTGAAAAACATACTTTTCTCATACAGGAATTTGTTAACTTCTGTCCATACAAACAAACGAACTTCAGTTACATAGCAACCAGCTTTTGGCTATCATTTGAACCTGTGGTACTCTCTCATTTCGCTTCTACTTACAAGGAAGCAAGTAATAAGATTTTTTCTGTTAATATTTGTCGATTAGCATGAAGTAAATAGAAGCATAAGCTTTTTAAATAAACTTTGTTGTAGAGATGTAGAGAAAGTCATGTGAATGGAACAAATCAGATTTTTTTTTGTGGTGGTGGTGGTAGCAGTAGTAGTATTTTATTACGTTTACATTAATACAATATTTGCATCACACATCGGGTGACCTACATGCTGTCTAAATATACTTGAATTTAAAATGTATATATATATATACATATATATTATATATCTTAATAACATTGAAAATACGCACACATGCACAGACACACACTTGCACTCAAAACTACAGCACGTATTCATACATGTAGATTAGTCAAACACCAAATAAGTACATACAGTATTTACCAAAATATTTTCTCTCTTAGTGCGCATACTTCCATGAAGTATGTGCCCATTCCTTGTTGATAGATGGGAAATAAGGAAACACATAGGCTAAGTCGATAGTCAAATCTTTTAAAAATTGGTTGCTATGTGTAGTGACAGGAGTTGACAAACTCCCGTATGTGAAAAGTTCAAACATTTTAAAACTGAAACCAAAAATAAGTGATATCTAAAAAATGATCAACATCACGAAAAAAATGAATATGACTTTAACTGTGTGTTTTAACAAGATCTATATTTTTCTGTAGTAAGTTTTTGTCTATCGCTTACGGTTTATTGGTTATACAAAAAACAGCAAAATTCAGCCAGAATAAACAGATCTTCAGAGGCTATTACCAGAAAATTAAAGATTACATTTTATTTCTCATGTAAATATCTTTAATATACGATACTTTTACCAAAATCGTGAGAGCCGTTTTTTAGAAAATCAAACTTTTCGAAAAAAAGTTCCATGTAAAGGGTAGTTAAGTGTGGGGGGATTTTCTTGAAATTCATCGTGTCGTATCTTTGGAAAATACCAAACTTAAATACCAAGTTTGGTATTCAACAGTCCACAGACACAAACACACACAGACGGTTCTTTTTCTGAAAATTCTTTTTTTGAATTCAGGGGAACCCAAAACATGTATTTCCGATGTAATTTCGGTATCGAATTTTAGGGTGCAATACATTACCTTCTCTATAGAATATGTACGTAGTACGTGTAGAGAAAACTAAAAATCTGCCCTATCCGAATGCTGATTTTCTTTCTGTCGAGCCACTATTACTGGTGGCGACTGTACCTAAGAAATAATCAGATTTTCTGGTAAGACGACATCTGAATAGGTCTGGCTGGCTTCTCATTTCCTCAATCGATATTGAGAACCTCATAGCAGCTCATTATTTTACTCACAGTAACACCAGTATTAACTTTTTCAATGCATTTCATCCACTTTATTCCGCAACTGGGAGATTTAAGAATACGGGTTTGTATTAACATATAAGGTAAAGGCACTTTACTTCCATCTTGAACTCTGAACTTCTCCTGCGGTCGGATTATATTCATAGCGGTGCGCGCGAGGAGTAAAGTAGTGAGGGGAGTAGCTTCGTGAAGGTATGTGCTGCTGAAATACCATCCTTCAAATCCCCGCGGAGACACCGAATTGATTCCAGAAACAGGGGCGGCTCGTCAAGCTGCAGCATTCCCACTTTAAGAACACTTGGTAAACACCGAGTAGCAATGAGTCAATTTACACTGAAAAAATTACTTTTTATTACTTTCTCTACGCGTACTATATACATAGTGTATACAGAAGGTATTTTATTCCACCACCCAAAAAATCGATACCAACATTTCACCGTGAATACATGTTTTGGGTCCCCCTGCATAAAAAAAACATTTTTGGAAAAAGGTCCCTGAGTGTGTCTCTGGACAGCATAGCTCAAAAACGAAAATACTGTTAAATACAAAACTTGGTGGTTAAGTTTGATATCTTCCAAAGATACGTCACGAAGATTTTCAAGAAAATCCCCCCAACACAAAAAATGGCTACAACGATTTTGATTAAAATGTATATCTTAAATTTTCTGGGAATAATCTCTAAATACCTATTTATTCTGGATATTTTTTTTTTTTAATATTGCATATCTGGTAAACCGTAAGAGATAGAAAAAATCTTACTACACAAAAAACACACAATTTATGTCATATACTTTTTTCGTGGAGTTGATCGTTTTTCAGATATTCCTTATTGTTGGATTCAGCTTTAAAAAACATACTTTCCTCATACGGGGATTTGTCAACTCCTGTCCATACAAATAAAGGAACGCCCGCCTGGGTAGTGTGGTGGTAGCGTGTCTGCCTCACATTCAAAAGGTCATGTGTTCGAATTTCACCCGGGTAAGGTTTTGTTCGGGGTTTTCCCTTATCCTGAGAAGACGAATGTCGAGTAACTTTAAACTCCATGGACCCCGAGATAATTTGAGCATCATTTCCCCAATTTCATTTATCGTCCGATATGATGAACCAGGTTAAAGGACCTGGAACTTTTGACTGCCTCAGTGGTCGAGTGGTCAGCTAGCTGACTTCTCACTCGGAGGTCCCGGATTCGATTCCCGGTTGGGACGGGGAATTTTTCTCTAGATAGAATTATTCCCTATCCCTCACTGAGTAGAAGTAAGTGAGAGTGAATGAGGGAAATAAAATAATTTAAACCAAACGTAAGAGAATCTACCGACGAGTTGTTTCAAGTGTGTGTGTGTGTGTGTGTGTGAACACGATAACTCAAAAACGAGAATTCGGTGAAATACCACACTTGGTATTTAAGTTTAAAGTCTTCCAGGGATTCGACATGAATATTTTGAAAAAATCCCCCCACCCCCAACTACCCTTTACATGGAATTTTTTTCTCTAACGATTTTGATTAACATATCGTATATTAAACCTATTTATCTGAAAAATAAAATGTATATCTTGAATTTTCTGGGAATAGCCCCTGAAGAGTACTTTATTCTGGATGACTTTTACGGAATTTTGAATGTCTGTAAACCGTAAGAGATGTACAAAAACTTACTACACAAAAAATGTATAGCACGTTAAAACACACACTTTATGTTACATACATTTTTTGGTAGAGTCCATCGTTTTTGAGACATTCTTTGTTTTTGGTTTCTGCTATGAAAAACTTCCACTTTTCTCATACAGGAATTTGTCAACTCCTGTCCATATAAACAGAGGAACTTCAATGATATAGCAACCAGCTTTTGTCTATCACTTTAACATATGCTACTCCCTTATTTCACTTCTGTTTACAAGGAAGCAAATAATAAGAATATTTCTGCTAGTTTTTTTGCTGACAGAAAGTATAAGGTTTTTAAGAATAATTTTTTGCAGAGATGTAGAGAAATTCATGTGAATGGAACACATCAGATTTTTTTTTTTTTTTTTTTTTTTTTTTTTTTTTTTTTTTTTTTTTTTGTTGACTGCGTCTCGTTTCACAATGATCCCGCTCAAATGGAAAATCATAACTTTATGTTCTTACATAATAAATAAGTGAGCGCATAAGAAATCCAAAATGCAAGTTTAAGGCACCTAAAAATCCGGAGCCTAGATATAAGATCTCCACTGCATCATAAATCGAGGAGCCGCCTCTGCGCAGAAATCTTTATTCGCTGCCTATATCGAGATGATATGGAGGTGAAGGTTCCCAAGCGGGATTTTTCCTCAAGCGAATGTCAGTCGAACACTGCAATGTAAACAGTCACAGATACGCACGTCAACTCCATAGCACGGATTTGCTTTATCATTTTACTCTATTTGAATTCCCTAATCAGGTTTAGGAATTAGCCAGGTTTCATCTGTCACTGAAAACTTGTCCAAATCATATTATCATGTAACACTGCAATTTCCAAGCAAAGTTTGTCATGCACTCCAGAAGTGTATTATGTAATCTGACCCAGCTATTGTAGCCTTTGGCTTATACAGTGCGATCCATATAAACCTGAATCACCTTAGTAGGTCATACTTTCTCTCTGAAAACTCATAGAAATATGAAATTTGTTTTAATGATCTCAGTGGCGCAGGAAGAATCGACAACATCCATAGCAACAATCAATCAATGCCATCTGTTGACTTTGAAGGGAATTACGAGCATTTTCATTGCATTCTAGACAGTCTTTAGTTTGCAGTCATTACTGCAACATGCAGTACTTATTTCGAGAGCGTGTTTTCATTGTGAAAACATATTGGAAGACAAATTCCTTGGTAACAACACAATAGGAATTTTGAAGAGAATTTCATGTGCAGGATGTTCGGTCAAAGGCAACAATTTTATCGCTAGCAAGAAAACTGGAGACAACTGGTATATTCATTAGTGAGAGTGGAAAGCATAGACCATCATTGAGTGCAGAGACTGTTACAAATGTTTGAAGAAGGCTAGTGAGCTCTCCAATCAAATCTTTGCGTCGATTGAGCCAGGAATCAGACTATTCTAATGTCAAAGAGCTGCGATCGTCTACAATGCCATGAAAATTCTCGTAATTTCCATCAATATAGTCAACAGATGGCATTGATCGATTGTTGCCATGATTGTTGTAGATTTTTCCTGAGCCACTGAGATCGTCAAATCAAATGTTTACAAGCTTTCAGAGAGAAATTATGAGCTATTGAAATAGTTTAGGTGTTCGTTTTTGAATTTAACGTCCTTTCTCCAAGTTGGTCACATCGGACGATGAATGAAATTGGTGAAATGATACTCTCGGGGTCCATGGAGCCTAAAGATACTCGACATTCCTCTTCTCAGGATAAGGGAAAACCCTGAAAAAACCTTATCCGGGTAACTCATCCTAAGCGAGATTCGAACTCGCGACCTCTTGAATGTGAGGCAAACACGCTAACCATCACACTGGCAGGCTAAGGCTCAGGTTTATATGATCGTACTGTACTTTTCTGTAAAAACCTGTGATCTGTTTTTAAACTGCAAGTCCTGTGTATAGTTGATAAAACTTAAAACATATAGCTTATTATTTTTAAATATGAATACTGTTTAAACACACACCATATGTCACATAAGATTTTTGTGGCATAAACCGTTTCCGAAATATATTTTTTACTTGGATAGGTAGAGTCAAACTGAAAAATTCAATGCCATAGCCGGGATTTTTCAGCCCGACTCTACCTATCCAACTCCTGTTCTACACACGGCTTGTGTGAAAAAACAAATAAATTAACACTAATTGGCCCAGCAGTTGGCTTAACTATAAAGCCCAGGACTTAAAGGAACTTACGACATTGTAAGTCGTCATTGGGGTTTGTCAAAATAATTTGAGGTCACCTTGTGGTTTACCGGGACTTGCGAGTCAGTTGAGGAATTTAATTTCGTGCCGGTAAGTGCCATGTTAACTCAGTGGTTTGCGTGGCTGGCTAGGGACCATGAGATCCGGGTTCAAATCCCGGCTATGGCATTGCATTTTTCAGTTTGACTACCTATCCAACTCCTGACCTACACACGGCATGTGTGAAAAACAATTAAACTAATATTTTTTTACTTATTTGAATTTACGAATCTTACGCAATTTGAAGTGGAAAGAGAAACTTTACTTTTAAATATTATGTATCCAATATGAAATACAATACATTATTACTCTTGCACAATAGACGGGCTCAAAATTGGGGAAATCAGATATTTACTTTCTCTATACCTATTATGTACAAGTATATAGAGAAGGTATTGTATTTCACCCAAAAATCGATACAGGAAATATTCGTTTTGAGAACGCTAGAATCCAAACTTGGTATTTAAATTCAGTATCTTTCAAGGATGCAACAAGAAGCTTTGGAAAAACCCCTCCAATCCATACTACCATTTACATAAAACAATTTTCGAAAACTTTTATTTTCTCAAAAATGGCTCAACGATTTTGATGACAATTCCACGTATTAAGGATATTTACATGACAAATGAAATGCATTTCTTGAATTTTCTGAAAATAGTCTCTGAAGACCCCTTTTTTCTGGATGAATTTTGTATAACTGGTAAACGGTAAGAGATAGAATGAAACTTAGTATACAAAAATTTATATCTCGTTAAAAGACAAAATACCACCCTGCTACACACACACACACACACACACACACACACACACACACACACACAGACAGACACACACATCCGCACGCGCGGATAGTTTTCTAAAAATGCTTTTTTCCTTCTCAGGGTTCCTCAAAATGTATATTTCCGGTGAAATCTCGGTAACAAATTTTTGGGTGGAAAATACCTTCTCTGCCCATTATGTACATTGTACATAGAGGAAGTAAAATCCTGTATATATGACATAAACTATGTACTTTAACGATATCTACATTTTTAGTGCAGACAGTTTTTGTCTGTGTTACCGTCTAGTAATATTACAAAAGTCATACAGAATGAAGAGGATTTCAGAAACCATTCACAGAAAATTCAAGATATACATTTTGTTGTTTACGTAAACATATTTATTATTAATCCAAATGTCGAAAAAAATATTCAATGTAAAATGTAGTTTAGATTGGGGAGATTTTTCTGAAAATTATTATGTCGTGTTCTTGGCAGATACTAAACTCCAATACAAAGTCTAGTAGTTTTCTGATTTTATGTTTTTTTATTATGCTGCTCACAGACACACACATACCTTTTTCTAAAATTCAGAGGTCCTAAAACATGTGTTCCGTTGAGATCTCGGTATTAAATTTTGGGTAGAATACAATACTTCTTTATACTATACACATTATAGAGAGTCGGCTGATAAGTCCCGTCCCTCACACAGATATGACGCCACTAGGCCAGTTTAACACTAGATTAGCTTGTATCCATAGTTACAGGTCAATATCTGGTTTTAGTTTTCTAATGGCAGCATTTTAAACAAGACAACTTTAAGAGTTTTTACGACAATGGAGGATTTGGAAAAACGAACAGTGATTAAATACTTCCATTTGAAAGGCTTAACGCCTAAAGAAATCAAGGAGGAAATGGACAGCACATTGAAAGACCCTGCTCCTTCATATTCAAAGATTAAAAGGTGGATTTAGAGTTTAAAATGGGATGTACGAGCACTAGTGATGAGCCTCGCTCTGGACGCCCTGTAGAAGTGACAACTCCAGAGATAATTGAAAAAAGTGATCGTTTAGTACTGGAAGACAGCAGATTAAAGTTGTTGAGATAGCAGAGGATGTAAACATGTCAAAAGAACCTGCAGGTAATATTTTAAGTACTTTTTTGGGCTTTCACAAGATCTGTGCAAAACGGGTGCCGCATTTGTTGACACCTGATCAAAAGTTGCAAAGAAAAAGTGTTTCTGTTGAGAAATATAGCAGAAAATATGATGTGTACCATTCACATGACTTTCTCTATATGCAACAAATTATTCTTCTATTTATTTTATGCTAATCAGAAAAAAATAGCAGAAATAGTCTTATTACTTGCTTCCTTGTAAGTAGAAGCGAAATAAGGGACTACCATAGGTTAAAGTGATAGTCAAAAGCTGGTTGCTATGTCAATGAAGTTCCTTTGTTTATATGGATCGGAGTTGACAAGTTCCTGTATGAGAAAAATAAGTTTTCATAGCAGAAACCAAAAATAAGGAATGTCTCAAAAACGACAAACTGCACGAAAAAAATGTATATAACATAAATTGTGTGTTTTAACGTGCTCTACATTTTTTGTGCAGAACGTTTTTGTCCATTTCTTACGGTATAGCAATTATTCAAAATTCCGTACAATTCATCCAGAATAAACTACTCTTCAGAGGCTACTCCTAGAAAATTCAAGATATAAATTTTGTTTGTCAGGTAAATATGTTTAATATACGAAATTTTAATCAAAATCGTTAGAGCCATTTTTGAGAAAATCAAAATTTTCGAAAAAAGTTCCATGTAAAGGGTAGTTGGGGGTGGGGGATTTTTTTTCAAAATCTTCGTGTCGCATCCCTGGAAGATACTAATCTTAAATACCAAGTTTGGTATTTTACCGACTTTTCGTTTTTGAGTTATCGTGCTCACAGACACACGGGGACACACACACACGCACAGACACACACACACACACACACATACACGGACCTTTTGTGAAAATGCTTTTTTTTGGATATTGGGGATCCTAAAACATATATTTCCGGTGAAATCTCGGTATCGAATTTTTGGGTGGAGTGCAATACCTTCTCTATACACTATGTACATGTTGCGTATAGAGAAAGTAAGAAACAAAGACAAATTAATAAAAGCTGTTTTCATTGAGCGGCACGGCCCTAGTACATACGTGCTAGAGAAAGAAAAGAGCGAATAGATTGCTCTACTCTTCCTGGTGAATGTGATATTTTCCCTCCCTGGAGTTTTACAGGAATAACACATCAGAATACTGCCCTCCGGGAACCGTTAAGTCATTCCGCATCTATACCAATAAAGCCATTTAGATTTTACGACTCGCTGCATGGCTTGCTAAAAATGGTGTGCAGTTATTATACCTAGATCATAATTTATAGCTTGTTGCCTGATAAAATATAAATTTACATTTTTCGTTCACCTGTCGTGCATAATACCAGGAGCAATTCATTGATTTTAGTAATTGTTTGACAATCCAATCACAGAAAAATTGCTTGCATTCTGAAGTGGTATTTAGCATGATTGACCAAAATTAATATTAATAATGAATCAATACCCCAACACAGTAAACAACTCTGATGTGTTACACTCACATGACTTTCTCTAGCTGCTCTACAAACCTCCTATAAAAGATTATTCTTCTTTGTACACAATGCTAATCGAGATAAATATTAGCAGAATGTTATTACTTAGTTCCTTATAAGTAGAAGAGAATAAGGGAATGCACTATGCTAAAATGTTTTAAAAACTATCGTTATGCGATTATCATTGCAAATCAATTCTTTGCTTGACCAGGAGTAGAACAAAAGAAAAACGAACACTTCTTGTCTGAGAAAAGTTTAAGTACTTCACAATTGAAACCAATAACAAGGAATATCTCACAAACGGTTACCTCCGCAACAAAAACGTAAAGGACATAAAGTGTGTGTTTTGTCGTGATGTACATTTTTATATAGTAAGCTTTTTTCTATCTCTTACAGTTTACTAGTTATTGTAAATTAAGCAAAATTAATCCAAAATAAAGAGGTATTAAGAGGCTATCCCCCAAAAATTCGAGATATACATTTTATTTCGAACAAAAATAGCTTTAATATACGGGATTTTAATCAAAATCGTTAGAGCTATTTTTAAGGAATTCAAAATTTTCGAAATTTTTCCCATGTAAAGGGTAGTTTGTGGTGGGGGATTTTTTTTTGAAAATCTTCGTGTCACATCCTTGGAAGATATTAAACCTAAATACCAAGTTTGGTATTTAACGGTATTTTTGTTTTGGGGCTATGCTATCCACAGACACACACACGGACTTTTTTTTTAAAAATGCCTTTTTCGGACATAGGGGATCCCAAAACATATTTCCGGTGAAATCTCGGTATCAAATTTTTGGGTGCATTAGAGTACCTTCTCTATCCCTATGTACATTGTACATATGGGGCTAGAGAAAGTAAAAATGATGTGTTATATTCACATGACTTTCTCTACATCTCTGGAACAAATTATTGTTAAAAGCATTATGCTTCTTTTAACTTAATGCTAACTGATAAAAATTAGTAGAAATAATCTTATAACTTGCTTCCATGTAAGTAAAAGGGGAAAAAAGGAAACAGCATAGGCTAAAGAATTAGTCAAAATCTGTCTGCTATATGACTGGAGTGCCTTTGCTTGCATGGGTAGGTGTTGACAAATTTCCGTATGAGAAAAGTACAACTGTTTTAAAGCTGAAACCAATAAAAAGGAATATCTCAAAAATTATCCACTCGACGAAAAAATATATACCTATAAGATAAATTGTGAGATTTAACAAGCTCTACATTTTTTGTGTGATGAGTTATGGTTTAGCTGTTTAGCTGTTATGCAAAATTCCTTAAAATTCATCAAGAATAAAGTAGTCTTCAGAGATTATTTTCAGAAAATTAAAGATATCATTTCGTTTCTCTTATAAATATCTTATAAAATGGAATTTTAATAAAATCGTTAGAGCCATTATTGAGAAAATCAAAATTTTCGAAAATTTTTTCATGTAAAGCGTAGTTGGCCATAGGAGCATTTTCTTGAAAATCTTCGTGTCACATCCTTGGAAGATACTGAACTTAAATACCAAGTTTGGTATTTAACGGTCTTTTCGTTTTTGAGCTATGCTGCCCAAAGACACACACACACACACACACACACACACATTTTTCTAAACATGTTTTTACTTTCTCTAGCCCCGTATGTACATTGTACATAGAGATTGAGAAATATTGTATTCCACCCAAAATTTCTATGTCGACATTTCACCGAAAATACATGTTTTAGGACCCCCTGAGTCCAAAGAAAAGGATTTTCAGAAAAAAGTCAATGTGTGTGTCTGTGGACAGCGTAGCTCAAAAATGAAAAGACGGTTGAGTACCAAACTTGGTATTTAGGTTTGGTATCTTCCAAGGATGCGACACGAAGATTTTCAAGAAAATCCCCCCATCCCTAACTACCCTTTACATGGCAAAAATTAAAAAACTTTTGTTTCTCTTAAAATTGGCTCTAACGATTTTAATTAAAATATGACATATTAAATGTATTTCTATCGCAAATAAAATGTATATCTTGAATTTTCTGGGAAAAGCATCTAAAGACCTGTTTATTCTGGATGAATTTTGCTTAATTTAGAATAACTAGTAAACCGTAAGAGGTAGAAAAAAAAAACTTACTATACAAAAAAAGTAGATCTCGTTAAAGTACACATTATTTTCGTAGAATTTACCGTTTCAGAGTTATTTCTTGTTATTAGTTTCAGTTGTTAAGTGCTTATACTTTTCACAGACGGGAGTGTTCGTTTTTCTTTTGTTCTACACCTGACCAAGCAAATAAGCAATTTGAATGACAATCACATAACGACAGCTTTTAAAACATTTGACTATTACTTTAGCCTAGTGCTTTCCCATAGTTCCAGTCTACTTATAAGGAACTAAGTAACAAAATTCTGCTAATGTTTATCTCGATTAGCTTGGTAATGAAAGAAGAATTATCTTTTGTATGACGTTTGATTGGAGAGAAGCTAGAGAAAGTCGTGTTAGTGTAACACACCAGACTACTTTTACTTTCTCTATACGTACGGTAAAATCTCGGTATCGAATTTTTGGGTGCAATACAATACCTTCTCTATACACTATGTACGTGTTACGTGTAGAGAAAGTAAAAACAACGTTTTATCTTTATATTTTAACATTTTCATCACTATAAAATATAGCTAGCACAAATTAATATATTTGGCTTTGACGTATATTTATCCAGCAGTGTTTTCAATAAATAAATGTAATGGAATGTTCTGAAATGAAAGCTTTTATGATAAATAATCATGCTATGATTAATTTTCGATATGGAAACTAATTATAATTGCTCAATTGGTTAAATAATAGGTTACGGGAAACATTCTATATATTTAAACATGTTTGGAGAAACGGAAAAGAAGCGTAAAACGCAAGTAAGCTATTCTTAATGATGTTAAAAAAAACCTGCAAACTCTTGTTTATTTTTACGTTCTCTGCCCCTAATGGTATTGTATTTCACCTAAAATTTTCATGTCAAGATTCACCGAAAACAGATTTTTTTTTGGATCTTTTTAGAAAAATCTAATGTGTTCCATTCACATGGCTTTCTCCACATCTCCGCAACAAATTATTGTTAAAAAGCTTATACTTCTATTTACTTCACTTTAATCGAGAAAAAATTAACAGAAATAGTCTTATTACTTGCTTCCTTGTAAATAGAAGCGAAATAAGGGAGTACCATAGGTTAAAGTGATAGTCAAAAGCTGGTTGCTATGTGAGACAGCAGTTCTTTGGTTTATATGGACAGGAGTACACAAAGTCCTGTATGAGAAAAGTATAAGTTTTTCAAAGCTGTAACCAAAAACAGCGATTATCTCAAAAGCGATCTATTCCACGAAAAAAAAAGGAATGTGACATAAAGTGTGTGTTTTATCTTGATCTATATTTTTGTATAGTAAGCTTGCGGTTTGACAGTTATGCAACATTCAGTAAAATTCATCTAGAATAAAGTAGCCTTCAGAGGCTATTCACAGAATATTCAAAATATACATTTTATTTGTCAGGTAAATATCTTTAATATAGGATATTTTAAGCAAAATCGTTAGATACATTTTTAAGAAAATCAAAGTTTTCGAAAAAAGTTCCATATAAAAAGTAATTTTGATCGTGTCGCATTCCCGGAAGATACTAAACTTAAATACCAAATTTGGTATTTTACCGACTTTTCGTTTTTGAGTTATCGTGTTCACAGAGACACGGACGCACACACGGACCTCCGAAAATGCTTTTTTTAGATACAGGGGACCCTAAAACATATATTTCCGGTGAAATCTCGGTATCGAATTTTTTGGTGGAGTGCAATACTATGTACACAGTGCGTATAGAGAAAAAAATGTATATGGAATAAATTGTGTGTTTTATCCTTAACTATATTTTTTGTATAGTAACTTTCGTCTCTCTCTTATGGTTTGCCAGTTATACAAAATTCCGTAAAATTCATCCAGAATAAAGTAGCCTTCAGAGGCTATTCACAGAAAATTCAAGATATACATCTTATTTGTCAGGTAAATATCTTTAATATACGATATTTTAATCAAAATCGTTAGATACATTTTTAAGAAAATCAAAGTTTTCGAAAAAAGTTCCATGTAAAGGATAGTTGGGTGTGGGGGAATTTTCTTGAAAATCTTCGTGTCGTATCCTTGGAAGATACCAAACTTAAATACCAAGTTTGGTACTTAAAGGTATTTTCGTTTTTGAGCTATGCTGGCCACAGGCACACACACACAAGGACCTTTTTCCAGAAGTGATTTTTTTTGGGTTCCGGGATCCAAAACTGTATTTTCGGTGAAATATCGTTTTCGAATTTTTGGGTGCATTTCGATCGAATACTCTAAGCACTCAGTAGTGAAGAGAAAGTAAATAGGCATGTGTATGTTGTGTTTGTGTGTGTGAACAAGATATCTCAAAAACAAAAAGTCACTTAAATATCAAACTTGGTATTTAAATTCAGAATGTTTCAAGGATTCAACACGAAAATTTAAAGAAAAATACCCCACTTTTATCTAACCTTTACTCAGCATGTTACGAAAAATTTGACTGTCTCAAAGAAGTCTACAATTTTAATTAAAATATCGGATATTTAAATATTTGATCAGAAATAATAGTTATTCAATATTCAATTTATCCATGAGTACAACAATTTAAATGGATAATAGAGGTTTGTCCACTTGTATAATACATTATTTTATCCTACAGATACAATAAATTAATATATGACAAACATTCAATTAATGATTTTACAACAGATAGTAATAATAAGGAACAAGGTATTGAATTGTGGCATTCTTATAGTTATAAAATATGGTAGGCTATGTATGAATACTAGTTTTGTTTTTATTGCTGCAAGTTACAAATTGATTAAGTTTACGATGGACGTTGAAAACGTTAATATAACGTATATATATCACTTTGATTTAAAGGCCAAATTTTCTTATGTCGTTTCTGCATAGCAACGGTGTCTATTACAAGTATCTACAGGATAATATATATATGTATATATAGAGATTTCAGTGAAAATACATGTTTTGAGACCCCCTGAATCCGAAAAGAACAGTTTTAGAAAAATGTCCGTGTGTGTCTAGGCGGCATAGCTCAAAAACGATAAGACCGTTAAATACTTGGTATTTAAGTTTGGTATCGCCCAAGGATATGACACAAAGATTTTCAAAAAACTTCCCCCACCCCAAGCTACCCTTTAGATGGAAAAAGTTCGAAAATTTTGATTTTCTTAAAAATGGCTCTAACGATTTTGATTAAAATATCGTATGTTAAGGATATTTACATGACAAATAAAATGTGTTCCTTAAATTTTCTGGGAATACCCTCTGAAGACTACTTTATTCTGGATAAACTTTACGGAATTTTGGATAACTGCTAAACCGTAAGAGATGGACGAAAACTTAAAACACGAAACATCTAGAACACGTTAAAACACACAATTTATGTTATACACATTTTGTTCGTGGAGTTGATCTTTTTTGAGATATCCCTTGTTTTTGGTTTCAGCTTGAAAAACATACTTTTCTCATACAGGAATTTATCAACTCCTGTCCATACAAATAAAGGAACTTCAGCTACATGGCAACCAACTTTAACCTATGGTACTCCCTTATTTTGCTTCTACTAACAAGGAAGCAAGTAATAAAACTATTTCTGCTAATTTTTTCTCGATTAAATGACGTAAATTGAATAATTTGTTGCAGAGAAAGTCATGTGAATGAAACACATCAGATTTTTTTACCTTGGAAATTAAAGAGAAACTAATTCAAGCTGTACCACATCGAGATCATTTTTAAAAGATTTGACTATCGCTTTAGCATAGTGTGTCTCCTTATTTCGCGTCTAGTTAAAAGAAGCAGGTAATAAGACCATTTCTCCTAATATTTATCTCAATTAGCATGAAGTAGATAAAATAATACCCTTTTGTAAGGATAGTTTGTTTGCAGAACAGGTAGAGAGGGTCATGTGAATGAAACCAAGTGGTACTTAACCTACTTTACGTTTTTGAGTTATGTGGACTCTTGTTTAAATATAAAGTTATTCAAGAGTAGTCTTTTATTTCCGGTAAAATCTCGGTATCAAATTTTTGGGTGCAATACAATCAATTTGAAGGTATTATTTGTGGAATAAAGAAGTTTTAATTTATTAATAATTCTAATATGACATATTAATGCTACTTTTAACTAACTTCTTTTCATCATAAACAATTGCTATATTACTATAATCTGATTTTTGAAGTTTTTGAACGAAGACTATTCAATTGAATAATTTTTACTTTCTCTTTACGTACTATCTACATAGTGTATAGAGAAGGTATTGCATTGTACTAAAAAATTCGATACCGGAGGTTTCACCGGAAATACATGTTTTGAGGCCACCTAAATCCAAAAAATGTCCGTGTGTGTCTGTCTGTCTGTGTGTATGTGTGTGTGTCTGTGTGCCTGTGGGCAGTATAGCTCAAAAACGAAAAGACCGTTAAATACCAAACTTGGTATATAAGTTCAGTATCTTCAAAGTATGAGACACGAAAATTTTCAAGAAAATCCCCCCACCCCAACTACCCTTCACATAGAAACATTTTCGAAAATTTTGATTTTCTAAAAAATGGCTCTAACGATTTTGGTTAAAATATCTTACATTAAAGATATATACTTGAAAAATAATATTTATATCTTAAATTTTCTGGGAATAGCCTCTGAAGACTACTTTATTCTGGATGAATTTTACGGAATTTTGTGTAACTGTAAACCGTAAGAGATAGACAAAAACTTACCACACAAAAAATGTAGAATACATTTAAACACACAATTTATGTTAGGTATATATATATATATATATTTTTTTTTTTTCTTGGAGTTGATCATTTTTTAGATATTCCTTGTTTTTTGTTTCAGCCTTAAAAACGTATACTTTTCTCATACAGGAATTTGTCAACTCCTATCCATGCAAACAAAGGAACTTCAGTCACATAGCAACCAGCTTTACTTTAACCTATGGTACTCCCTTATTTCGATTCTACTTACAGGGAAGCAAGTAATAAGACTATTTCTATTTTTTTGTCACTTAGTATGAAGTAAATAGAAGCGTACTTTTTTTAACAAAAATTTGTTTCAGAGGCATAGAGAAAGTCATGTGAATGGAACACATCAGATTTTTTAACTCCTCAATACCTTCTTTGCGTACTATTATTCTATGTATGTCATTGTAGTTGAAAGAGAACGTTATAAGCTATTGTATGAATAACTTGTACAAATAATAAGCAACAGAGCGTACAGAAAGACATGTGAATGTAGCACATCGGATTTGTTGCACCAAACTGTCTTGAAACAAACAAAAACAGCGAAGCGCAGACTTGCTCTCAAAGGACAAATAGGCAAGTATAATAAATGCAGGCTTCTCTCATACTTTGATAAACACAGTGCTTATTCTTTCTCTTCTCAGTAGAAAATTTAGCCTTGATTATGTAAAGGGAAAATGGAATTTGCTGACGTCACAGTCAGCAATATAAAACAGTATACTATCGGATGTATAAAACCGCTCCCTCGGTTCTTATTACCTTATCTTCGTATTACTTCTTCCTCATTTACCGCAGACATTTCATTTTAGGGAAGATTCAAAGTAATGTTTCTGAACCAAAAGGAAAATGAAACAGGCCTGGGTTTTCTCTAATGAATTAAATCTTCTCCATACTAAGGAGCGCGCTACGGTCTTGGAGTTGAAGTAGATTGCTTAAGGCAACGCTTGGATGAACATTTCTGTCATATTTCATTTGAACTTTTCGAAACGTGTATGTATATTGCTTTCGCAGCAAGTGTCTTTAAACATTTCATTCAAATAAATGCATTAGGTCTCATAATTATTGTTATTCTTTTGTTTACGCTCTGCCTGTTACAGTAGTAGTTTTCATTTTTATTGCTTCACCTTCCATTCGATTTCCTCATTTTGATGATGTTTTAAAAACCAGAAATATAATTCTTAAAGTTGATATTATTCTTAAATATATAAATATAATATCAAAGAATAGTATAAGTAAAATATTAGTAATTAGTTTAGCTCCTCTAAAGGATATTTGTGCTCAAGATAATACATAACCTATAAAAGCAGTTGCTCTAACTAAAAAAAAAAATCTGATGTGTTCCATTCACATGATTTTCTCTACATTTCTGAAACTAATTGGATTTAAAAAGCTCATGCTTCTATTTACTTCATGCTAATCGACCAAAAATTAGCAGAAATAGTCTTATTACTTGCTTCCTTTTAAGTAGAAGGGAAATAAGGGAGTAGTATAGGTTAAAGTGATAGTCAAAAGCTGGTTGCTATGTGACTGAAGTTCCTTTGTTTGTATGGACCGGAGTTGACAAATTCCTGTATGAGAAAAGTTAAGTTTTTCGAACCTGAAAACAAAAACAAGGAATATCTCAAAAACAATCAACTCCACGACAAAAATGGACACAACATAAATGATGTATTTTAATGTGCTCTACATTTTTAGTGTGGTAAGTTTTTGTCTATATCTTGCGGTTTAGCAGTTATGCAAAATTCTGTGAAATTCATTCAGAATAAAGTAGTCTTCAGAGGCTATTCCCAGAAAATTCAAAATATACTTTTTTTTTTGTCAGGTAAATAACTTTAACATACGATATTTTAATGAAAATGTTTTAAAAAATCAAAATTTTTGAAAAAAGTTCCATGTAAGGGGTAGTTTGGGGTGGGGGGATTTTTGTCAAAATCGCATCCCTGGAAGATACTAAACTTAAATACCAAGTTTGGTATTTTACCGACTTTTCGTTTTTGTGCTATCGTGTTCACAGACACACGGACACACACACGGACCTTTTTCTGGAAATACTTTTTTTGGATACAGGGGACCCTAAAACATATATTTCCGTTGAAATCTCGGTATCGAATTTTTTGGGTGGAGTGCAATACGTTCTCTATACACTATGTACATAGTACGTGTAGAGAACCTAATAAAATAAGTTCTGATTTAAATTCATTCATATTTTATTTAAGGTTAACTATGAAATTTCCAAACCCAATTTTGGAAAGAGCCAGTTTTTGAAAACATAATTATATTATATTTAAATGAAAGAATTTTATAAATTATTTTGAGCCAAGAATAGCATTTGGTAAACATCCTATAAATGGTAATCTAATTCAGTTCGAATTATAATTATTTTCATGTTTATTTATTTAAACAATAAAAATTCCTCATATTTACGGGCTGCTAAAGGACAGAGTAATCCAGATAAATTATAAATGAATTATCTAAAACAAAATAGAAGTAATAACCTAGAAACTCCCCTATAAAGATAATGCAATATTAACATTTTTTCTCCGTATGGCAAACGGAAAGGAAATTAAAAGGTGCAAAAGGACTATGAAACATAATATACAATTGACATAAACTAAATATTTTATAGCAAAGGAATATAAGCCGTGAAAATGCTAAAAATTGTTATTATACAAATAATTTCAAAGAAGAGAAATTGAACCTTTTATTAAATATATGGCAATTTCTTTTATTTTTTCCTTTTTTAGTCCAAACGTTTTCAATATTTTAAAAAAAACATTTAAGGAATGGTGCCCCGAGCTCTGATACGCCATCCTTCTAATGTTCTTTTTGTGGCTATTCAAAACTTCTTATTTCCTTATGGCCATCGATCTCGTGTTTTAATCAGTTTTGTATCTTCTGCAATGTCAAGACATTTTTCTTCTTCTATGTTTTTTTTATGTCCGTTATAGCGCATTATTTTCGTAAATGTTTATTCCTACAGCATTGCCCTTAATGTGTCTATTAATGTGTATCCCTTTACTTTTTACTTTCTCTATACGAACTATGTACATAGTGAACTTCCACCGGAAATATATGCTTCAGGGTCCCCTGAATCCAAAAAAAGTATTTTCAGAAAAAGGTCCGTGTGTGTGTGTGTCCGTGTGTCACTGTGTCCGTGAACACGATAACTCAAAAACGAAAAGTCAGTAAAATACCAAACTTGGTATTTAAGTTTAGTATCTTCCAGGGATGCGACACGAAGATTTCGAAAAAAATCCCCCCATCCCAAACTACCCTTTACATGGGCAGTTTTTGAAAATTTTGATTTTCCAAAAAATAGCTCTAACGATTTTGATTAAAATATTGTATATTAAAGATAAATAAATTTTATATTTTGAATTTTCTGGGAATAGCCTTTGAAGACTACTTTATTCTTAGTCAATTTTACGGAATTTTGCATAACCGCTAAACCGTTAGAGCTGGACAAAAACTTACCACATAACAAATGTAGAGCAGTTTAAAACACACAATTTATGTTGTATACATTTTTACTTTCTCTATAGGCACTATGTACATAGTGTATAGAGAATGTATTGCACTCCACCAAAAAATTCGATATCGAGATTTCACCGGAAATATATGTTTTAGGGTCTCCTTTATCTAAAAAGAACATTTTCGGAAAAAGGTTCGTGTGTATGTGTGTGTATGTGTGTCCGCGTGTCTGTGAACACGATAACTCAAAAACGAAAAGTAGGTTAAAATACCAAACTTGGTATTTAAGTTTAGTATCTTCCAGGGATGCGACACGAAGATTTTGAGAAAAATCCCCCCACCCCCAACTACCCTTTACATGGAATTTTTTTCGAAAATTTTGATTTTCTCAAAAATCGCTGTAACGATTTTGATTAAAATTCCGTATATTAAAGGTATTTATCTGACAAATGAAATGTATATCTTGAATTTTCTGTGAATAGCCTCTGAAGACTACTTTATTCTGGATGAATTTATAACTACTAAACCGTAAGAGATGGACAAAAACTTAACCCACAAAAAATGTAGAGCACACAATTTATGTTATATACATTTTTTTCGTGGAGCTGATCGTTTTTGAGATATTCCTTTTTCTTGTTTCAGTTTTGAAAAACATACTTTCTCATACAGGAATTTGTCAACTCCTGTCCATACAAACATAGGTACATCAGTCACATAGCAACCAGCTTTTGGCTTTCACTTTAACCTATGGTACTCCCTTATTTCACTTCTACTTACGAGGAGGCAAGTAATAAAACTATTTCTGCCAATTTTTTTTCTGATTAACATAAAGTAAATAGAAGTATAAGCTTTGTAACAATAATTTGTTGCAGGGATATAGAGAAAGTCATGTGAATGGTACACATCATATTTTTTTCGTGGAGTCGATTGTTTTTGAGATATTCCTTGCTTTGGTTTCAGCTATAAAAAAAGATATGCTTTTCTCATACAGCACTTTGCAAAATCGTGTTCAAACAAACATAGAAACTTCAGTCACATAGCAACCAGCTTTTGATTATCACTTTAACCTATGATTCCCCCCTATTTCGCTTCTACTAACAAGGAAGCAAGTAATAAGACTATTTCTGCTAATTTTTTCTCGATTAGCATGAAGTAAATAGAATAATTTGTTGCAGAGATGTAGAGAAAGTGATGTGAATGGAACACATAAGATTTTTATCTTCTGCAATGTCAAGACATTTTTCTTCTTCTATGTATTTTATTATGTCCGTTATATCGCATTCTTTTAGTAAATGTTTGCTCCTTATTCTGCTAATACTTGCTTTTCCTACAACATTGCCCTTAATGTGTCCATTAATGAGTATCTCTTTACTTTTTTTATTTTCTCTAGCACGTATGTACACGTACATAATAGATACTGAAGGTACCTGTTGTATTCCACCCAAAAATTCTATATTAATATTTCACCGGAAACACATAGTCTTCTAAATCAAAAAGGTCCGTTTGTTCCTGTGCAGTGTCTTCCAAAGATGCAATACGAAGATTTTAAAGAAAAAAAATTCTACCTCTATCTATCCTTTACATGGAGCATTTTCAAACATTTTAATTTTCTCAAAAATTGTTCAATTGCTTATGATTAAAATATCATGGTTTAAGATATTTTTAATTACAAACGAAGTGTATATCTTGAATTTTCTGAGAATGGGTTGCGAAGGCGAAATCTGTTTCACCTCTTATTGAGTTATTCCCGGCCTTGGAAATAGTACCGGATTTCAATAACAATCTCACAGGACAGCTTTTAAAATATGTGTTTATCGCCCTAGTATAGTACATAGTTCCCCCCCTACTTGTAAAAAGTAACTAATAAGACAATTTCTAGTAATATTTATTTTGATCACCATTATGTACATAAAATAATATTTTTAGTGATATTCTGTTAGTGAAACGGAGAGAAATTCATGGTAAAGGAACAGGTAAATTTTTATTTCTCTATACGGATTATGTACATAGTGTACAGAGAAAGTATTGCATAGCACCCAAATACCTATTCGATACAAAGATTTCACCGGAAATATATAATTTGATACACCCTGAATAAAAAAAAAAAAAGCATTCCAAAAAAATGTCGGTGTGTGTGTCTCTCTGTGGGCACAAAGCTCAAAAACGAAAGACCGTTAAATACCAAACTTGGTATTTAAGTTTGGTATCATCCAAGGTTACGACACGAGGATTTACAAAAAAATCCCCCCACCCCAAACTACCCTTTACATAGAAAATTTTTGAAATTTTTGATTTTCTTAAAAATGACTAACGATTTTGATTAAAATATTGTATATTAAAGATATTTACCTGACAAATAAAATGTATATCTTGAATTTTCTCGGAATAGTCTCTGAAGACTACTTTATTCTGGATGAATTTTACGGAATTTTGCATAACTGCTAAACCGTAAGAGATGCATGAAAACATAAAACAACAATTTATGCTATATACATTTTTTCGTGGAGATGATCGCTTTTGAGATATTCCTTGTTTTTGGGTTCAGCTTTGAAATACATGCTTTTCTCATACAGGAATCTGTCAACTCGTGTCTATACAAACAAAGGAACTTCAGTCACATAGCAACCAGTTTTTGGCTATTTTGTTACCTATGGTACTCTCTTATTTTGCTTCTACTAACAAGGTAACAGGTAATAAGACTATTTCTGCTAGTTTCTTCTCAAGTAGATCAAGTAAATAGAATAATTTGTTGCAGAGATGTAGAGAAAGTCATGTGAATGGAACACATTACATTTTTATTGTAAAATTCAAGGAACCTCAATAATTAATGTTATTAAATAATATTAATTTTATATCATAAAATATTGTTTTATATCATTATGAATAATGTAGTTTTTTTTGTCTCATTTAAGAGGCATTTTCCGATCCGTAACCGAAGGCTGCATCTGCAGAAACGATGTTAACAAGGGTACGGTCTGCTAATGAGATGAACTTTGCATAAAGACACCTACACACGATTCCAGCGATAAAAAGAATTATGGCAACGCCCTACGCCCTTCTCTGCGCAGTAGCTGTGAACAGCAACTGTATAATGGGCAAATAACACACAGCGCAGAGGAGGCTGCAATAAAATCTGTGTATCTGAGCGGAAATTGTTATCTGTTAACGACTACTTCTTGCTATCATATTTTTCATTTTTTATTTCCAGCGATCTCACACAACTTGTTGGTCATTTATCGCACTGTACACGCCTCAACTCATGCTTTATCATTTCTCTACACGTGTATAGAGAAGGTATTGTACTCCACAAAAAAAACGATACTGAGATTTCACCGGAAATATATGTTTTAGAGTCCCCTGTATCCAAAGAAAGTATTTTCAGTAAAAGGTCCGTGTGTCTGTGAACACGATAATTTAAAAACGAAAAGTCGCTAAAATACCAAACTTGGTATTTGAGTTTAGTATCTTTCAGGCATGCGACACGAAGATTTTGAGAAAAATCCCCCCACCCCAAACTACCCTTTACATGGAATTTTTTTCGAAAATTTAGATTTTCTAAAAAATTGCTCCAATGATTTTGATAAAATGTCGAATATTAAAGATATTTACCTGACAAATAAAATGTATATTTAGAATTTCATAGGAATAGCCTCTGAACACTACTTTATTCTGGATGAAATATACGGAATTTTGCATAACTGCTAAACCGTAAGAAATGGACAAAGCTTACCACACAAAAATGTACAGCAAATTAAAACACACAATTTATGTTGTATATATTTTTTTCGTGGAGATGATCGTTTTTGAAATATTTCTTGTTTTTGGTTTCAGCTTTGAAAAACTTAACTTTTATCATACAGGAATTTCTCAACTCTTGTCCACACAAAGGAACTTCATTCATATACCAAGCATCTTTTAACTATCACTTTAACCTATGGTATTCCCTCATTTCGTTTCTTCTTACAAGGAGGCAAGTAATAAGACTATTTCTGCTAATTTTTTCTCGATTAGAATGAAGTAAATAGAAGCATAAGTTTTTTGACAATAATTTGTTGCAGAGATATAGAGAAAGTCATGTGAATGGTACACATCAGATTTTTTTTCTTATTGTTTTATTTGTATAGCCCCCTTTAACTTCAATGGTCATATCGGGGGCTTTGACTTGTGAAACTGTAGGTTCAGAACATTAGGTTAATAAACTTTATATTACTGAACACACGCACATTTACTCTCACATTCATATTTACAGACTCTGTGGGGAATACGGAATAATTCTAGTTAAAGAAAAATTTCCCGCCCCAGCCGGGAATCGAACCCGGAACCTTCGGGTGAGAAGTCAACTTGCTGGCCACTCGACCATGCTTTATTCATTGTAAAAGGCCAATCTTCCATATGTATGCATCCCGCAGAAAACTCTCATCTGAAAATATCGTAAGTGGTAATGCATTACATTCACATGACTTCACTACACTCTAGTGTCTATACAGGCTATTGTTAGGTTAACTCTGTACCGTGCTTTTGTAAATAGCAAGTAGAAAAGGTATTTTATTCCATACAAAAATTCTGCAGAAATATGTTTCGAGCTCCCCTAAGTCCAACAAAAGCATTTTAGAAAAAGGTCCGTGCGTATGTGTGTGTGTCTTTTAGAAAATCTTCCCACCCCAAGATACCCTTTGGAAAGAAATGTTTTTGAAAATGTTTACCTTAAAAAAAATACCTCTAAACATTAAAATATGGTATACAAAATATAATTAAATGATGGATAAAATGTATGTCTTTAATTTCCAGAGAATATCCTCTGAATTTCTCTTCATTTTGAATGAATTTCACACTTAATACACTAAAATTATTTTGTGTTATTGGTTTCAATTTTAAAATATTTAACACTTTTCTCACATTGGAAGTCTCATCTTATTCATCTCTCTTTTGTTTTACTTCTGGTCAAGGGGAGAGAAACGAATTTCAATATGAATCATAAAGCGACAATTTTAAAGGATTTGACTATCGCTTTAGCCCTGTGTATTTCCTTACTACCCTTCTACTTACAAGGAAGCAAGTAATAAGAATATTTATGCTAAAATTTATCTCGATTAGAAGTAGATTGAAGAGTTCTTAATGATAATAATTTGTTACAGAGATGTAGAGAGAGTCCTGCGGATAGATTTTTAAAATATATTTTATTTATTGAGGCGGCCTCAAAACATATATTTCCAATTATGTCTTGATTTGAATTTTTGGATTAAATGAATTATCCCCTCTACCTAATATTTACGTCTTAGAAATGGTAAGAACTGTTGCCATGCTACATATCCACGACTTTCTGTATCCATTATTCAACAAAATGCTATTAGAGAAGTTTACTTTTCTACTTCATGTTAAGGGATGTAAACTTAGGGAGAATGGTTTCTTATCATTTTTTCTTTCAAGTACAAGGGAATTGTAAGAATAAGACAGGCTAAAGCAGTAGTAAATTTTTAACCCTTTGTTGCCTATCGATACCTATAAGTTCCGTTTGTTTTAAGTGTAACTAAACAAATAGGGTTGTACTCTAGGATTAATTTCATGTTATACTAACCTTGAACCATAAACCACAAATAATCAAGACTGTTTTATATTGTAAAAATATATACAAATTTTCCATAAAATTGCAGTAATTTCTTTAATAAATAAAAGAGTAAAACCCACATAACTACAGTTAAATGTAACACTATTAGCTCCCAAGCGTGACACCGATTATTTTACTTGGGCTCTCCCCGTCCTTTATCACAATCACTGAGATTAGAACTTGCAACATTTAACTTTGAATGGACGGACAGTCCATTTTCTATCACCTAACACTTATGGCCATTTGAACTACCTTTTTTGGTAGTAGCTTTGGCAGGATTATGAAAACTGGTTTAGAAGACTTTAATGGCAAAGAAAAAGATTAACAAAGGATCTACATATATTTTCGTTTCTATTTTATCTATTATTTTATATAATAATTTTGTAGGTTTATGCCCATATATTTTTACTAGAACCCCAGTTTTAAACTTGAATTAAAGGAAAAACGGCATATGATATATATTCATGCAGGCAACTAAGGGTTAAAGAACTGGTCGCTATATATTGACCTTCAAACTGTTCCCTTTGTATGACCGTGAGAAAATTATTATTATTATATTTCCGCTTGAAAAAATAATAAATATTTTTAACTTCAAACCACTAACCAAAAAGTATACTAGAAATCGTTATTAACTAAGTATATTAGCATAAGAAGTGATTCTTAACATTTTTTCTGCAGTTAAATTTCGACACAAAAGACATTTAGAATGAAGACTTCACATACTATTCTTAGAAAATTCATGTTAAACATTCTACTTATTATGAAAGTATCTTAAAAATATAATATGTTAATAAAATTGTTACAGAGTTTTAGATATATTATTAATTTTCATTTTAATTGTTTTGAAAAAGAAATTTCACTAAGACTTTAAATAATACTGGACTGATAAAGTTAGAATAAACATAAATAAAGAGAACAATAAAAGAAATCAATAAGCAAGTTAACAAATGTTCCGATATCCCGTCTAGCTTTGTACCATATCAGGAAGAAAAAAAGCTGGGGGAGAAATTGTCAACATTTTGGTAAGAGTCGATCCTGATTCGAGAATCTTGGAACTCAAAATAACAGCGCGCGTTAATCAAATACGCCACTGTTTGGCTATATCTCGCAGCACCAAAGTCTATAATGTTGGTATGCAGAAGATGGGTCTAGGAGCGATGTTTTCAGGTTAGACGATAATCTGCGGGTTGCATACAACCAGAGAATTAGGGACAGGTGAACCACCTTGTGTATATGTATTAGCTAGACGTATGTAAGTATTTGTATGTTTTTTTTACTATCCCTTATGGTGTACCAGTTATGAAAGACGCATCCATATTTAAAAAGTCTTCAGAAGCTATCGCCAGAAAATTCAAGATAAGTATATATTTTATATATTAAGTAATTATCATAAATGTACGGTATTTTAACCAACATGGTTAGAGCTATTTATCAGAAAATAAAACACTTCTTAGTTTTTGCACGTAAAAGCTTATTTAAGGTGCAAAAATTTTATTGAAAATCTTCGTGTCGCATCCTTGGAAGATCCAGAACTTAAATATCAAGTTTGGTATCTAACCGAGTTTTCGTTTTTGAGCTATTTTTTTCACAGACGCACATACGTACGCACACAAATAAGGACATTTTTCTACAAAAAATTGATTCAGTGCAATAGAAAGCATATGATTCCAATGCAATCTTGGTATCGAAATTTTGGCCGGAATGCAGTGCGTCCTCTGTCTCTGTACTAGGTACGTAGTAGATAAAGTAAAAACATACATGTTATACATTTTATATAACAAAATGGTTTTCCCAAAATACACATATAACTCTAAAAGGTAAAACCAAATACTCCAATTAAAAAAGAACCAGATGCACTGTCTGATATTTCAGAACTGTAAAATATTTGTTCATGGAATGCCTTTAATTAACTTTGTTCGCATTTTTCCATTCGCAGGAATTTTGCAATTAGAAGAGAAGAAATTAAATATAGTATAGGAAAGTGGAAATACGGCTCATAAAAATTCCCCCTTTTACCGCAGATATTGGTGCACCTGAATTAGACCTGCTACCACATGCTTGCAAAGTTGCTGTTATCGACGAAATGTCATAAATCCAACTCTAACAAATTCAGGGTTTGTGTTATATATAAATATAACACAGGTTGGGAGGTGAGTAAATACAAATAATTTGGTATTTAATAGAGAACAATCCGTAAAACACTCAAGTGATTTCATTTTAGCTGCTTACTAATAGCACTGTCATAAATTTCAGGATGTAAAGTATTTTGGACGGCTCTGAGCTATATCTCTGCTGTGTTTACATACACCACTCCACCTATTGTTGGGCTGGCTAAGGAGGAGAGTGTGATCTACAAGGTAAAAAACCAAATGTCAGAGATAGAGAATAATGACTTTCCTAAAAACGTTGTGAAAATTTCCTCATGAGTATAACTATAGAAAATAGCGAAGAGACTGCATATAAACACACATACAGAGCCAAAGTATAATGCGAATACGTCCTGTGGCAGTAATCTTGCTTATTAAGTCATAGAGACTGTCCATTGTTACACCTTTATTACTGGACACTTGCTGGCGGTGAGTACTTTTGACACTAAGCTAGGATGGCTAAACCTGGGCGTGTACTATCGAAAATATATTGACGCATTGTTACACCTGACTGTGTTTGTAACACCTGTGATGGTTTGCACATATTACTGCACTGAAAGTTTCCTGTCATATGATCGACAAATATAAAAAAGGGAACGAAGCCCTGCCTAGAGTTCAGTTTCGACAGGAAATTCGTAGCGAGCCGCAGCTAAATTTGAAAGGAAACTGAACTACAGAATTGTAGAAGAATCGAAGAAAGGCGTACTTGTAAACAGTTTAATTTGTAAACAGAGAAAGAAATAAAGGGCTACATATTGGAGTAAAAAATAATTTATGTAACAATATAGATACATTATACAATGATGTCTTATATTCACATGATCTGTTCTACATAGCATAGTTTATTTTTACATGACTTCCAGAAGTTATTTTACGAACATTTATTTTTCTATCTACTAAATGATAAAGCATTTGTATAAATTGCTGTATTAAATATTTGCCTTGTGGCTTCAAGGTAATTAACAGTCTGTATGATATTTTTAATGTGTAGTAAATATTTTAATTCTGCATCCCCAAGTAATGATTTTCAATTTAGGGCTTCTTTACATGAACACATGAAAACAAGAGGAAAGAGATTTTCCGTGCCAAAGAAGTGTTAGTATTTGAAAATTCCAAAAAGTAACAACGGTTAGCTCGGAAATGTTTAATTACTTCCTCAAAAAAAATCTGATATGTTCCATTCACATGAGTTTCTCTATATTTCTATTATTTTGTAGCTCCTTGTAAATAGAAGGGAAATAAGGGAATAA
This sequence comes from Hymenopus coronatus, assembly GCA_030762935.1. NCBI lineage: Eukaryota > Metazoa > Arthropoda > Insecta > Mantodea > Hymenopodidae > Hymenopus > Hymenopus coronatus. The sequence continues at coordinate 127,396,989 of CM060890.1, forward strand.
ACTAGGCTAACCCAATAGTCAAATGTTTTAAAATGTGGTTGCTATGGGATTGAAATCCGTGTCTTTGCTTAGCCAGGAGTTAAAAACTCCCATATGAGAAAAGTATAAGTATTTTAAAAGCTAAAACCAATAACAAGGAATATCTAAAAAGCGGTCGACCTCAGAAAAAATGTATATAACGTAAATTGTGTGTTTTAACGAGCTCTATATTTTTTGTTTGGTAAATTTTTCTTTGTCTCTTACGGTTTACCAGTTATGCAACATTCAATAAAACCCATCCAGAATAAGGAAGTTTTCATAGGATATTCCCAGAAAATTCAAGATATACAATTTATTTTTCATGTAAATATCTTAAATATAAGAAACTTTAATCAAAATCTTTAGAGCCATTTTTTGAGAAAATCATAGTTTTCTAAATTTTTACCATGTAAAGGGTAGTTGGGGATGGGAGGACTTTATTGAAAATCTTTGTGTCGTATCCGTGGAAGATACCAACTTAAAATTGGTATTTAACGGTCCTATCATTTTTGAGCGATGCTGTACACAGACACGCCACGCATACCTTTTTTTTTACTTTCTCTACACGTACTATGTACATAGTGTATAGGGAAGGTATTGTATTCCATCCAAAAATTCGATACCGAGATTTCACCGAGAAGGAACTTCAGCCACATAGCAACCAGCTTTTGACTATCACTTTAACCTATGGTACTCTCTTATTTCGGTTCTACTTACAAAGAAGCAAGTAATAAGACTATTTCTGCTATTTTTTTCTCAATTAGCATGAAGTAAATAGAAATATAAGCTTTTTAACAACAATAATTTGTTGCAGAGATGTAGAGAAAGTCATGTGAATGGAACACATCAGGGGGACCCAAAACATATATTTCTGGTGAAATCTTGGTATCGAATTTTGGGTGCATTACAATACCTTCTCTACACACTATGGACATAGTAGGTCTAGAGAAAATAAAATGTTGTTAGATGGTTTACCAGTTAAAGAAGACATTCAAAATGAAAAGACAAGAGTGTAAAGGTGAGGTCCGCAACGTTGGGGGGGGGCCGCATTTCGACCTACTGTTACCTGCTGATCTATTGTAACATCCCTTGCTTGGGAGGGTATAGGACTTGTAGAATCTGCATCTATTCAGTCAGTCAGGTCTGCACCTGTGACGATATCCAAGACCATATTGTCAGGAAGTTTGGGTTCCCAGTCGCTCACACTTATTTGCAATGTAAATGCAGACCCACTAGCCAAGGACCTCGTTTGTAGGACCTCAACCTTTCATTGGCAAAGGGATGTTAAGATCTAGGCAGCTGCACCTTCATTTAAGTTCGGTTCTTCATCTTTCAGGTCGTGTATGGATGTGAGACATGGAAGGTGACAAATGACAATACTTTAAAAGGCTGCAAGTCTTTATAAACAGGTGCCTGAAATATACAGGTGTTAATGCACTATACCGAAATATTTTTACAGAATATGTAGATTACTTAAAAAAGAATTTTAAATAGGAGACTTATGGGCTCTTTATTGAAATTTCGAAGTAACGGCTATAAGTTTATGAAGTGCCAGTACCTCACGTATCGTGGCACTTCGTCTGGAATGAAAAAAGTAATAATAAAGAACATTTACTCCATGAGAGGAAACGAACTCTTGACCTTTGGGATAGCAGCTTCCCGCGTTACGCATTAATCCACCAGAGCAGTTGAAAAAACGTCTTCAAAGTAGGCTACATAACTCAAGAACGAAGTCAATGAATGCTCAGTGTCGCACTGTCAGGTGATTCGTTCGGGATTTTACAGACTTTTGCGACATTAAATCTTGAGAACGCTAGTAACGAGCTGCTAAACATTGATATTTCTATACTTGAGCAGCAGTTTTAAAGACATTCTAAGCGATTTTTACGTTCTCTAGCCCCGTATGTACAATGTACATAAGGATAGAGAAGTATTGTATTCCACCAAAAAATTCAATACCGAGATTTTACCGGCAAAAGGTCCGTGTGTGTCTGTGTGCCCGTGTGTCAGTGTGTCCGTGTGTCTGTGAACACGATAACTCTAAAACGAAAAGTAACTAAAGTACCAAACTTGGTATTTAAGTTTAGTATCTTCCAGGGATGCGACATGAAGATTTTTAGAAAAATCTCCCAACCCCAAACTACGCTTTACATATAACTTTTTTCGAAAATGCTGATTTTCTTAAAAATGGCTCTAACGATTTTGATTAAAATATCGAATATTAAAGATATTCACCTGAAAAATAAAATGTATATCTTGAACTTTCTGAGAATAGCTTGTAAAGGCCTGTTTATTCTGGATAAATTTGGCTTACTTTGGCATAACCAGTAAACGGTAAGAGATAGACAAAACTTACTGTACAAAAAATGCAGGTCTTGTTAATATACTCAAATTATGTCAATTACATTTTTTTCGTGGAGCTTACCGTTTTCGAGGTATTCCTTCTTTTGTTCTACTCCTGGCCAAGAGAAGAAGCGATTTGTTATGACAATCGCATAGCGACAGTTTTTAAAACATTTGACTATCGGTTTAGCCTAGTGTATTCCCTTATTTTCTTCCTACTTATAAGTAACTAAGTAATAAGAACATTGTGCTAATGAGTACTTCGATTAGCAAGGTGCAGAAAGAAGAATAATCTTATGTAAGAAGTTTGTAGAACAGCTAGAGAAAGTCATGTGAGTGCAACACATCAGATTTTTTCAGCCTGCTTTGCTTTGACACCGACTTATCAGCACCTGATACCTACACGTTTAACGCTATGTAGTTAGGTTTATTCGGGGACCTTACATCGCCGATCTCAAATTACTTATATCAGTCACGAGCAAATTATTTCGGAGTAGTTCATTAACACCTGTATAATGAAAATATGGTGGCCTAACACTATCTCAAATGCAGACCTCTGGGAGGCTACAAACCGAAGTCCTATTCAACAACAGATCATGCAAAGGAAATGGAGGTGGATTGGCCACATCGTGCGGAAACTTCCAGAGAATATAGCAAGACAGGCAGTGAACTGGAACTCACAAGGGAGTTACAGAAGGATCCTAAGATCACTTGGAAAAGAACTGCTGGCTGCTGTCAGTAAGACTTGAAGAGAAGTGAAAGTGTTGGCATCATATAGAATTCGCTGGCGTATTTTCGTCCTGACCTTATGTTACACCTAGGAACTACAGGCTTCAAGAAGAATCTTTCAGGTCGGCGTAGATGTGACTTGGAGCTCTTGATGCTGCGGTTGCTTGCTCTGAGTGAAACACTGTTGCGCTGGTTGATACTAGATGGCGTTGTAGAGGCCCCTGTGTATGTGCGAGATCTGATAGACTCGTGGTGAGCCTAGGTGTTGTTGCTACCCTCATAAAGGCTTAGGAATCATGGAGGTTGACGCTTGGTGATTTTGGTGTTGGTGTTGGTGTTAAGCAGGTTGTTACATTCTCAACGGTTGCTATTTCAGGAGCAGCGTCCTTGTTTAACTATTTCTTTTTTTGGTTGATTTTTAGTTGACACTTCTCCTAAGGTCGACAGGGGAGAGTACTTAGTTCAGCTTGTTTGCTCTTGGCTGGAGAGGCCTCCTTTAGGCCTCCCGGCGCTTGTATAGCCTCCGAGGCGCGCCAGCGCATCCATTCAGTGAATTGTTAAGTACTTCCGTGCGTCTCTGTGCGTAATTTCCTGTGTGCAGGCCTGTGGTTTTCCTTCAGTCATCCCTTCCCCCGGACAGGGAGAGCAACTTACTATGTACACAGTGTATAGAGAAGGTTTTGTATTGCACCCAAAAATTAGATACCAAGATTTCACCAGAAATACTTGTTTTGAGATCTCCTGAATCCAAAAAAAGCATTTTTAGAAAAATGTCCGTGTGTGTATCTGTGTGTGTGGGTGTACAAGCATATCTCAAAAAAGAAAACACAGTTAAAAACCAAACTTGTAATTTAAGTTTAGTGTATTTCAAGGATCCGATACGAAGATTTTAAAGAACATTCCTTCACCCCCAACTACCCTTCACTTGGAAAGAATTTCGAAAATTTGGATTATTTCAAAAACGGCTCAAATGGTTTGGTTAAAATCTCTCATATTTAAAATATTTATATGAGAAATAAAAATGTATATCTAAACTATCTGGGAATAACCTCTGAAAACATGTTTATTCTGGATGAGATTTGGGGAATTTTGCACAGCTGGTAAACCGTGAGAGATATACAAAAACTTACAACACAAAAAAATTTAGAACTCGTTAAAATATACAGTTTATGTCATTTAAGTTTTTTTCGTGTTACAGATTTAAAATACTGAATTTTTTGTTCACACGAATAGTTGGGACCTCCGGCCCATCATCCGCATGGCAACCGGCTTTTAAAAGATTTGACTATCGTCTTAGCCTAGTGTATTCCCTTACTTTCCTTCTACTTACAAGGAAGCAAGTAAATAAGACAATTTCTGCTAATTTATCTGGATTATCATAAAGTACATACAAGAAAATGCTTTTTAACAATAATTTATTACAGAGATGTAGAGAAAGTCATGTGAATGGAACACATCAGATTTTTTTTTCATATAGTTATAAGGACTTGTAAGTTAAAAATCATATCTCCACCAATCAATGCTATTATGAAAGCAAGAGGTGTGTTTCTCAAGTACTATAAAATAGCTGATGTGTTCCATTCACATGACTTCCTCTGCGTCTCTGCAATAAATTATTGTTAAAAGCTTATTGTTCTATCTCCTTAATGCTAATCGAAAAAAATATCAGAAATAGTCTTAAAGTGATAATCCAAACCTGGATGCTATGTGACTGAAGTTCCTTTGTTTATATGGACAGTAGTTGACAAAGTCCTGTGTGAGAAAAGTATAATTTTTAAAGCTGAAACCAAAAACAAGAAATATCTTAAAAACGATCAACTACATGAAAAAATGCATATAACATAAATTGTGTGTTTTAAAGTGCTCTACATTTTTTTGTATTTCAAGTTTTTTCCCCATCTCTTACGGTTTAGCAGTTATGCAAAATTCCGTAAAATTCATCCAGAATAAAAAGGTTTTCAGACGCTATTCCCAGAAAATTCAAGATATACATTTTATTTGTCAGGTAAAAATCTTTAATATATGATATTTCAATCAAAATGTTCGAAAAAAGTTCCATGAAAAGGGTAGCTTGGGGTGGGGGAATTTTTCTCAATATCTTCGTGTCGCATCCCGGAAGATACTAAACTTAAATACCAAGTTTGGTATTTTACCGACTTTTAGTGCAACACCTTCTCTATCTATAAACTATGCAATATGTAGAGTAAGTAATAGCATTCCTTTCTAAATATACTGCGAAGATGCTGCAAAAACTTTAGGTAAAAATGATGCACTGCTTTTGGAGTATTTCCAAAGAAAAGATAGCCATATGTTAGGATATCACATCCACTTGTTGCCCACCAATCGATTTTATGACCTCACGCGTGGTCAAGTGGAGATTAATTCAGGTTTCCTTATAGAAAATCATGACTGCGTAACTTAAGTATCAAATGCGTACAAGACGACCCCGAAAAAATTTTAGAATTAGACGTAGTTTTGCAACGTAGGGTTTAATGCACTGTTAAACACATATTCATAAACTTCAAGTTATTTAAAATAAATTTCTTCGAATTATAACTAACTCTCCTTAGTTCTTCAGAAACATTAAACTGCATCAAGAGTTTGGCATCCTGCCCATCAAACAATACATCAGATCTCTCTCAAAGATCTTCTACTCTAAGTTACCTAGCGTTTCAGGAGCTCTGGTGTACAAATTGGGAGAAAGAAGCCATCAACAGCCAAGACTGAAGAGAAAGTTACCTCAAGATACCTTATTATCGGTCACCGAAATTGAAGAACAAGACTGATTCAACCTAATTTGTAACAATTATACCTTCTTTCTTCATGTTAATATTGTTAAAAATATAGATTCATTTATCAACTCTCATTTTAAAAATTAGTTAACATTATTTTTATTTTAATTCTTGAGTTTACCTGAAATTTGTATTTCTAAGCTTGTTGTAAACTTCATCTAGTCATTGGGATTTCTTTTAATCTCTATACTTTTCAGACAATGAACATATGTTAATAGTGTAATATGACCTATATCAAGTTATTTAGTTGTTATTTTATGTTAAATCATTACAAGTGGCCTGTATAGCTTGTAGCTGGTCGGTCAAAATAAATAATTAAACAATCTGATGTGTTCCATTCACATGATTTTCTCTATACCACTGCAACAAATTATTTTATTTACTTCATTTAATGGAGCAAAAATTAGCAGAAATAGTCTTATTACTTGCTTCCTTGTTAGTAGAAGCGAAATAAGGGGGTATCATTGGTTAAAATGATAGTCAAAAGCTGGTTGCTCTGCGACTGAAGTTCTTTTGTTTGTATGGACACGAGTTCACAAAGTTCTGTATGAGAAAAATATAAGTTTTTATAGCTGAAACCAAAAACAAATAATATATCAAAAATAATCTACTCCACGAAAAAAATGTATATAACATAAATTGTGTGTTTTAAGGTGCTCTACATTTATTGTGTAGTAAGTTTTTGTCCATCTCTTACGGTTTAGCAGTTATGCAAGATTCCGTAAAATTGACCTAGAATAAAGTAGTCTTCAGAGGCTATTCCCAGAAAATTCAAAATATAAATTTTATTTGTCAGGTAAATATCTTTAATATACGACATTTAAACAAAATCGTTACAGACATTTTTTATAAAATCAAACTTTTCGAAAAAACTTCCATGTAAAGGGTAGTTTAGGGTGGGGGGATTTTTCTCAAAATCTTCGTGTTGCATCCCTGGAAGATACTAAACTTAAGTATCAAAGTTGGTATTTTACCGACTTTTCGTTTTTGAGTTATCGTGTTCATAGACACACGGACATTTTTTTTAAAATACTTTTTTTGGCTACAGGGGGACCCTTAAACATATATTTCCAGTGAAATCTCAGTATCGAATTTTTTGGTACATAGTGCGTGTAGAGAAAACAAAAACTGATATAAGTATCCTTTGCCTTGTAACTAGGTATCTCCCCCTCTGATCTCTTCCCCTATAACTAAACAGGAACGGAGCTGCGGAATCTGCTAGCAGATGCACGAGAACCGCCTTCGATCAATGAAGCAATAAGAGCCTAGTGAAGTGTTCAATGGAAAGCGCGAAGTGTTAATATTAAAGACAGTTACTTCTCCGCCCGACTCGAGCATTATGATGACAGGCCGTACACTTTTAGTAGTAGACCCTTGGGAGAATGAGGTTTAATAGCTCTAGGCAGGCTCGCCAAGTATCTACCTAATTGACAATAATGGCAGGACCTGCAGCGACGAGAACATAACGTTTTACGTCTTTAAGCCAGCAAGGCTTCTGACGAGCCGCCTTATTTGTTTCGGGGCCCACAACACTCTGCAGTAAACCTTTAGCTCTGAACTACAGGAGAGGCCTAACACCACTGTTTAAATAATTGTAATTTACGATATTAAATGCAATCTAAAAAGTTTATTCTTCTATTTACTTCATGCTAATTGAGAAGCAATTAGTATAAATACCTTTATTACTTGCTACCTTGTAAGTAGCAGCGAAATAAGAGAGTACCATAGGTTAAACTGATAGACAAAAGCTGTTTGCTATGTGAGTGAAGTTCCTTTGTATGGACAAGTTTTTCAAATAAAAACAAGAAATATCTTAAAACGTTCAACTCCACGACAAAAAATGTACATAACATAAATTGTGTGTTTTAATGTGCTCTATATTATTTGGGTAGTACGTTTTTGTCTATCTCTTACGGTTTAGCAGTTATGCCAAATTCCGCAAAATTCATCCTGAATAAAGTAGTTTTCAGAGGCTATTCCCAGAAAATTCAAGATATACATTTTATTTGTCAGGTAAATATATTTAATATACAATAGTTTAATCAAAATCGTTAGCTATTCTTGAGAAACTCAACATTTTCTAAAAAAAAAAGCCATGTAATGAGTAGTTCGGGTGGGGGGATGTTCTTGAAAATCTTCGAAAAAAGGGAGTTCCATAGGGTTAAAGTGAAAGCTAAAAGCTGGTTGCTATTTGACTGAAGTTCGTTTGTTTGTATGGACAGGAGTTGACAAATTCCTGTATGAGAAAATTATAAGCTGAAACCAAGAATAAGGAATATCTCAACAGCGATCAAATCCACGAAAAAAATGTATATAACATAAATTGTGTGTTTTAACGTGCTCTACATTTATTGTGTGTTAAGTTTTTGTCCATCTCTTACGGTTTAGTAGTTATGCAAAATTCATCCAGAATAAAGTAGTCTTCAGAGGCTATTCCCAGAAAATTCAAGATATACATTTTATTTGTCAGGTCACGATATTTTAATCAAAATCATTAGAGCCATTTTTAAGAAAAACAAAATTTACGAAAAAACTTCTATGTAAAGGGTAGTTTGGGGTGGGGGATTTTTCTCAAAATCTGCGTATCGCATCCCTGGAAGATACTAAACTTAAATACCAAGTTTGATATTTTACCGACTTTTCGTTTTTGAGTTACCGTGTTCACAAACACACGGACACACACGCACACATGGACCTTTTCCTGAAAATATTTTTTTTTTTGGATACAGGGGAACCTAAAACATATATTTCCGGTTAAATGTCGGTATCGAATTTTTTGGGTGGAGTGCAATACCTTCTCTATACACTATAGTACGTATAGAGAAATAAAAATTAGTATAAAAATTATATTCAAGGTTCAATTTAGCAAAATTACATTTTTAATCAAATGTTATAAAAATGCCACATGGTATGTTTCACAATTATAACTTGGTTTAATGGTTTTTTAAAAAAAACACTTTTATTTTATTTCTATTATTATAGTTAATTAATAATTGTACACATACTGAAATCGTAGTTTAGAAAAAGTATAGTACTATACTTAAATTCAAGAACACAAACTGTAGGACATGTATTTCCTCACTCTTTCAATTGTTTCAGAAACAATTAAATATTTTGAAGCAATTTTTGTTAATATTTGTCTACAATACTAATAGTAATTTTCATCGAATAAGTTAAAACTTTGGCAAAACAAGTGAATTTTTATTTTATCTCCCTGTATTTATGCCTAAAATTTGATTAAGCATTGATTACAAATAGCATCTAATGGAAACATGTTAATACATAAAGGCTTAGGAACAATTCTAATTTGAGTAAAAGTCATTGAAGGTAAATGCAGGTTATTATATCATGTTTTAATATTTAAATGGTCACACAATGACGCTAAAAATGAGTTTTTATTTCACTAATTAATTTCTAATATATTCAGCTTTATGTTCCCAAAGTTCCATAACCTAATTCGATTTCTTTGTGATCCAAATAAATTAAAAAGTTAGGACTTGTCATGCCACGCCCACTTTTTCTACTTGCTTGATTATTAGCTTTGATCCCTTGTTTCTCTACATGTCTTACAGGCAAACATAGTTATAAATTTTTAGAAGGTATGTTTCTTTAGTTTCTGACCTGGAAGAAGAAGCTGACTAAAGTTATGGTGGATTTTGGGCAGTATCTAAAGTATGTAGACCACTGCCTAAACAAAACAGTCAAACAAAATTGTCTTTTCTCGTTTTCTCAGTTTTATAATTTTTCACTCTCATGCACCTTTTTCTTCGAAACTGTTTGAGATATTGCAATAAAATTTTGTACACAATGAGTATTTTGGCGTATCTAGTTTTCTTTTGATTTAGATTCTATAGGCACCGTGCTATGAAATACATAATAATTTGAAATAAAAAAACTAGCATACGTTGAAAATGCATTAAATACCATTGATGGAAGATAGAGAAAAAATTTCTGAACCAAAATACATCATAGTTCTAATACTATATGTACCCATGTTTTCAAGCAACTTCACCAAAGGGATACTTAGAAAAAGGTACGTAACTTTTTGATATTTTGAAAATTCCAATGTAGTGTTATTTCTTTATTTATTTACAAAATTAAGGGTTATGGAAGCTAAAGGCTTTATATGTCATTAAATTAAGATGCTTTAGGATATAAAACTAATTCTATAATATTTTAACTATGGGCACACCTAAATCATTCTTACTGAGATTTATGTTTATAAGAAGAACTTCTCCACACAGTGGTTAAATGGTCATTTACTGAACAGTTTAATGCGTTTTCAATTTATTTTATAAATTTAGCTTAAAATCATCTTGCATGAAGGTTATCATATACAGTTTTATCATGATGCAGCTAACAATAACATGCCATACAACAATTGAAATAGAGAACACATTTCATCTGCATTCAGACTATTTCTTTAAACATGAAAATTCAAAAACAAATTTTAAAATACGAACAAAAGAAATGTGTAACTATAAGCAACTTAGAAACACAAACAGAATAAAGCAAAATTCTTGACATTGCAACACATAAGGCGTAACCAAAAGCATTTAGCAAAGGCAAAAGCATCAAAAGTGCCAGTCAGAAGTTTAATGACAGCATATAAATGATGATATAGCAAAAATTTGATGTGTTCCATTCACATAACTTTCTCTACATCTCTGTTACAAATTATTGCTAAAAAGATTATTCTTCTATCCACATAATACTAATCGAGATAAGCATTAGCAGAAATTGTCATTACTTGTAAGTAGAAAACAAGTAATGTCTTCCATTCACGAGAGTTCCTCTAGCTGTTTGGTAAACGATCCTTTTATTCAAAACATTAACCTGTTATCTACATCATGCTAAATTAAAATAAACATAAGCAAAATTAGTCTTATTACTAGCTTCCTTGTAAGTAGAACGGAATTGGGAAAATGCACGGACTAAAGTGATAGTCTCGTCCAATAGAAACCAGTCGACACGTGAAACAATTGAAATTGCAATAGACATAAAGTGTGTGTGATTTAATGAGATCTACATTTTTTGTGAAGTAAGCTTTGTATATATTTCACGGTTTACCAGTTATATAAACGTCATCCAGAATTTAAGAAAATTTAAGATAAATATTTCGTTTGTCATAAAAATAACTTTAATATTACGTACTTTAATTAGAATAGTTAGAGCCAGTTTTGAGAAAATCAAAATTTTCGAAAAACGTTCCATGTAAAGGGTAGTTTGAGATGGGAGGATTTTCTTGAAAATCTTCGTGTTACATCCTTGGAAGATATCAAACTTAAATACCAATGCGGTCTTTTCGTTTTTGAACTATGCTGTACAGAGACACACACACCGGATCTTTTTCTAAAATGCTTTTTTTTGGATTAGGAAGGATAAAATATGAAAAGTGCTTATTATTATTATAATTATCATAATTACTATCATTATTATTATTATTACTACTCTGCGGGTCGCCCAATCCAAATTATGGTTTTCGTGGTTTGCCTCATTTGCTAGATTGGATGTTTAATGTCACAACAAAATTACATCTTAAGTCCAAAACAATAGTAAGGATGAAATTCGGTTTCAGCTTTAAAGTAGGCACACTTCTCTCATACAGAATTTTGTCAACTCCTGTCCATACAAATAAAGTAACCAGCTTTTAAAAGATTTTACTATTGCTCTGGTGTAAGGTACTCCCTGATTTCACTTCTGTATACAAGGAAGAAAGCAATAAGACATTTGTGCTAAATTTTTTCTTGATTGGCATGAACCAAATAGAATAAGAAGCCTTTTAGCAATAATTTATTGTAGAGATATAGAGAAAGTCATATGAATGGAACACATCAGATTTTTTTTATTCTGGAGGTCTAAAAGCATTTATATCCGGTGAAATGTCAGTATATAATTTTGGGGTGAAATATATTGAACACAAATGCGAGAGAATGTAAAAATTTCTTGTTGGATTCAGATTTTCTCAAAATATGTGTTTCCAGTGAATCGGTGTCCAATTTTAGGTCAGCAAGTAAGAAAAGACTACCGTTTTACAATGTAGATCAACAAAGGTATTTAAAATCTCACGGTTTACTATTTAAGTAATAAGGTTGAGTACCCCCGATACATCTTTAACGCATTCTGTGCAGGAATTTGACCCTGTCCGGACTTGAACTGTATATCTCAGTGCTGACACCTCTGTGATGTACGCTGGCAGTAATTTCAGCAGAGAGGCTTCCGCAGAACCAGCATTGTCAGTCGGGCACGAGGAAATGGGCTGAGAGAGATACCGGATTCATACCTCAATATTCTGGTGCAGAATACCAAGTAATGCTGGTCGGCTCGTCACGCAACCCGCTGCAGTAAAACACACGCGTCTCAATAAAACCTTCCTTTTCTGCTTGAAAGTGAAATTACCCATTATCTTCTTTCTTTTGTTTCCTTGACCCTAAACAGCTATGTAAATTCGTTTATACTTTCAAAAGTTGTTATTTATGAATATTATTTCACACCTACACTGAAATTCTAGGATAAGATCTTTAAAAAATCTGATGTATTCCATTCACATGACTTTCTCTACATCTCTGCAAAAATTATTGTTAAAATGCTTATGCTTCTATTTACTTTATGTTAATCGAGAAAAACCAGCAGAAATTGTCTTATTACCTGCTTCCTTGAAAATAGAAGCGAAATATGGGAGTACCATAGGTTAAAGTGATAGTCAAAAGGTGGTTGCCATGTAACTGAAGTTGACAAATTCCAGTATGAGAAAAGTATAACTTTTTCAAAGCTGAAACCAAAAACAAGGAATATTTCAAACACGATCAACCGCAAGAAAGAAAATTATATATCATAGATTGTGTGTTTTAATGTGCTCTACATTTTTTGTGTGGTAAGTTTTTGTCCATCTCGTACGGTTTAGCAGTTATGTTAATTTCCGTAAAATTCATCCAGAATAAAACAGTCTTGAGAGGTTATAGCCAGAAAATTCAAGATATATATTTTATTTGTCAGGTAAATATCTTTAATATATGATATTTTAGTCAAAACCGTTAGAGTCATTTTTGAGGAAATCAAAAATTTGCAAAAAAAGTTCCATGTAAAGGGTTGTTGGGGGTAGGGGAATTTTCTTGAAAATCTTCGTGTCGCATCCTTGGAATATACCAAACTTAATTACCAAGTTTGTTATTTAACGGTCTTTTCGTTTATGAGCTATGCTGTCCACAGAAACACACACACAGACACACACAAAAACACAGACACACACACGCGCACAGACGGACCTTTTTCCAAAAATGCTTTTTTTTTGTATTTATGGTGAAATCTCGGTATCGAATTTTTGGGTGCAATAGAATACCTTCTATATATATATATATATATATATATATATATATATATATATATATAAGATATTTACCTCACAAATAAAATGTATATCTTGAATTTTATGGGAATAGCCTCTGAAGACTACTTTATTATGGATGAATTTTGCGGAATTTTGCATAAAACTGTAAGAGATGTACAAAAACTTACCAGATGAAAATAGCACATTTAAACACACAATTTATGTCATATACAGTTTTTTGTAAAGTTGATCGTTAAGAGAGATCCCTTGTTTTTGGTTTCAGCTTTGAAAAAAACTTTTGTCATACAGCAATTTGTCAACTCCTGCCCATACAAACAAAGGAATTTCAGTCACATAGCAACCAGCTTTAGACTATCACTTTAACCTATGCTACTCCTTATTTCCCTTCTACTTACAAGGAAACAAGTAATAAGACTATTTCTGCTAATTTTTTCTCGATTAGCATGAAGTAAATAGAAGAATAAGAGTTTTAATAATAATTTGTTGCAGAGATGTAAAGAATATCATGTAAATGAAACATATCAGATTTTTTTAACTACGGACAAAATCAAAATCAAAAGTAACGAAACTCAAAATGCGTAATCAAATATCAAGTAAATTAGCATAACCATCTGTTCCCTTCCCTAAGGCAAATACTGGAAAACGTGTGAATGTTCGGGATACACAGGTTAGACATTTCAATCCGTGCAATATTGTCAGTTAACCCCAGAGCTATCATGTAGGCTCCATTTCGATTCCCGATCACGTTGCATTACAATTTCCCTCGGGGTCGCTTTTCCGCGACGTCGAGCATGTAATCAAAAGGTAAGCTTTCGGGTGTGTAAACTGTTCCCAACTTTCTGGCAGTAAGCAGCGCCGTGTTCTCTTTTAACGTTCTAAAACTTTCAAAATGTAAACGTTCCCTAACGTTAAAGGAATAACATGCCTTTAGCCAATGAATATACAAAATCAGTCTTGCTTCATTCACACGACTTTCTCTACATTTTTGCAGCAAATTATTGTTAAAAAGCTATACGTCTATTTACTTAATGCTAATCGAGAAAAAAATTATCAGAAATGATCCTATTATTTGCTTCCTAGTTAAGTAGAAGCGAAATGAGGGAGTACCATAGGCTATAGTTATAGCCAAAAGCTGGTTGCTATGCGACTGAAGTTCCTATGGACACGAATTGACAAATTCCTATATGAGAATACTAATTTTCTCAAAGTTGAAACCAAAAACAAAGAATATCCAAAAAACGATCAACTCCCCGAAAAAAATGTATATAATATAAATTATGTGTTTTAATGTACTCTACATTTTTGTGTATAAGTTTTTGTCTATTTCTTACGGTTTAGCAGTTATGCAAAATTCCGTAAAATTCAACCAGAATAAAGTAGTCTTCAGATACTGTTCCCAGATATACATTTTATTCTTCAGGTAAATATCTTTAATATACGATATTTTAATAAAAATGGTTACAGCCATTTTAGAGAAAATCAAAAATTTTCGAAAAAAGTTCCATGTAAAGGGTAGTTTCGTGGGAAGATTTTCTTGAACATATTCGTGTGGCATCCTTTGAAGATACCAAATTAGGCATTTCGTTTTTGAGAAATTCTGTCTACAGACATAGACACACATGGACCGTTTTCTAAAAATGTATTTTTTGGATTCAAGAGGAACAAAAACATGTGTTTCCGCTGATATCTCGAATTTACTTTTCGTACTCTACCTGATTTGCAAATAAATTATTCTTAAAAAATATTATTTTGTTATCAGCAACATGCTAATTGAGATAAACATTAGCAGAAATATCCTAATTACTTTCTTTCTTGTATAAAATATATAGGGGAATACGTACTATAGGCAATAGGAATGGTTAAATCTTATAGATGCTGGTCGCTATGTAAAACAATAAAATTCGCTCTTTGCGTTACCAGCGGCAGAAAATAAATAAATATGAAAAGTTTAAGAGGTAGCCTAAAACTGATACCAGTAACTGCGAATATCCAAGAATTAGGTAATTTCAGTAAAATACACGTATATCACATTACTAAGATGTGTGTTTCAACGAGATATACTTGTGCAGTCACTTTTTTACTTTCTCTACACGTCTATGTACATACAGTACAGAGAAGGTATTGCACCACCCAAACATTCGATACCGAGATTTGACCGGAAATATATGTTTTAGAGTCCCCTGTATCCAAAAAAGTATTTTCAGAAAAAGGTCCGTGTGTGTATCTGTGAACACGATACCTCGAAAACGAAAAGTCGTTAAAATACCAAACTTGGTATTTAAGATTAGTATCTTCCAGGGATGCGACACGAAGCTTTTGAGAAAAATCTCCCACCCCAAACTACCCTTCATATGGAGCCTTTTGCGAAAATGTTAATTTTTTCCAAAATGATTCTAACGATTTTGATTAAAACGTCGTATGTTAAAGATATTTATCTGACAAATAAAATGTATGTCCTGAATTTTCTTGGAATAGGCTCTGAAGACTACTTTATTCTGGATGCATTTTACTAAATTTTGCATAACTACTAAACCATAAGAGCTGGACAAAAACTTACAACACAAAAAATGTAGAGCCCGTTAAAACATAGTATTTAAATCATATAAATTTTTTTCGTGGGGTTGACCGTTATTAGTTTCAGGCTTTAAAATACTCTTCTCATACAGGAATTTGTCAACTCCTGTCTGTACAAACAAAGGAACATCAGTCACATAGCAACCAGCTTTTGACCATCGCTTTAACCTATGTACTCTCTTATTTCGCTTCTAATTACAAAGAAGCAAGTAATAAGACCCTTTCTGCTAGTTTTCTCTCGATTAGCATTATGAAAATAGAAAATATGCTTTTAAGAATAATTTATTGTAGAGAAGTAGAGAAATTCATGTGGATTATTAGTGAATGTTTCTCTATGTCAAAGCTTTAAAAGATAGAAAATCCCTTTTCAGATGTATGCTTACTACATTAGAGATTTTTGTGATTATTAAATTGCACATAATTGAGAACATTGTGAAAGTTTCTTTTGTTCTCTGCGGACGAATTATTGAACTGCTCATACAGCCGATGGCTGCATCGCAGCCTACCACAAAGCTGCTTCTGGAACTTCTTTTTACTGATACTGGCGTGCAAAGTTCGAGTTTGAAACAGAAAACCAAGATGCGGCAGCAACGTGAGCCTTGCTACCTATGCAACCATCAAAACGTGTGAGCAGAGCGTGTAATCCAGAGTATACATTCTTTCAAAGCGGTATATTTGAAATGATATTTGATGACTCGGATGGATGGCCTTGCTTCATTTATAGCGTTCTAACAGATGCAGAAAGTACATGTAAAGAATTGTACATGTTTTAAAAGAACACTAATGTGTTCCATTCACATGATTTTCTCTACATATCTGTAACAAATAGCTAACAAGTTTAATCTTCTATTTACTTCATGCTAATCGAGAAAAAGTTAACAGAAATGGTATTATAGCTTGCTTCCTTGTAAGTAGAAGGGAAATAAAAAGAGTACAACAGGCTAAAATGACAGATAGAGTTTTAAAGCTGGTTGCTATGTAACTGAAGTTCATTTGTTTGTATGGTCAGGAGTTGATAAATTTCCATATGAGAAAAGTATAAGTATTTTAAAACTGAAACAATAACAAGGGATATCTCAAAGACCGTCAACTCTACGATAAAAGCCATTTAACATAAACTGTATTTATTAACGAGATGTACATTTTTTGTGTAACAGTTTACCAGTTTCGCAAAATTCCACCAGAATAAAGATGTATTCAGAGGATTTTCCCAGAAAAGCCAAGATATGCATTTTATTTGCCATGTTAGTATAAGAATAAGCCCACGAGTTCCCCTGAGGGCACGGGCCTCGCTCCTTGGAGGTGTAGTTTGGTTAGGAAGTAATAGTTACCCATTCCAAGAAGCATTCTCCTTAGGCAATTTGTTCTAAATAGCTTTAATATAAAATATTTTAATCAAAATCCTTAGAGCCATTTTTGAGAAAATAAAAAAATTCTAAACTTTTTTCATTTAAGGAGTACTTGGGATGTACAAACTTAAATCCCAAGTTTGGTAAATAACGGACTTTTCGTTTATGAGGTATGTTGCCCATAAACACACACACCTTTTTTCTAAAAATGTTTTTTTTTTTGTTTTCGGGGGTCTCAAAACGTGATATCTCTGTATTGAACTTTTTAACAGAAGGCAATACCTTCTCTATACACTATGTACATAATTCGTAGAAACGAGTAAGTTCTTTGGCGGTAGAACAGATTGGCATTTAAATACCAGTACCACGTGACAAATATCTTAAGCGAATACGTTTAAAAATGGAGTAAGGTACGGTAACTTTGTAAATAAAGTTTTATGTTGATAACTTTCGTTATTATTTAGTTATGCCAGATCGTCTGGATGACCCTCGTATTTCATACTACACTTGCTCTGCGTATCCTAAACGAGGCGTTAAGCAAACTAGAAGCGTTCTTTCAAAATTCCGTGTGAAAATAAAATAAAGGTGACAATGCCATGTTCCTTAGTCACATGTTTTCCTAAGGTGTCGGATGCACCTCTCCAGCTTTTGTCTTGCAGGCCATTGTTGAAGTATACTCCACACTTCGCGAGCGAGGGAACATTTTTATCTCTTCCATTGCTGCCTCTGTATTTTCCTAGGCAAGCAACTATCCTGTGCTAAGTGTCGAAAACAAAAGAGGTTAAAAATAACACAAATGAGCTAAAAATATCCCGCTGTTCGTTTCTCGCGTCATCACCTCATATACTTTTCACTTCTTTGGTTTGTTGTACTTCGAAACCTATTACTTTCTCTACACGTACTATGTACATAGACTATGCAGGAAGTATATTAGTTTCAATGCAACAACAGAGCATAATTTCAATGTTCACAAAGAGACTAGCTCTTAAAAGATTTGACTAACACTTTATCGTAGTGTATTCCCCTTAAACCCGTAAGAAAATATGTAATAAAACCATTTCTGCAAATCTTTATTTCGATTAACATGATTTAGAATAAGCAATTGTAAGAACAGTTTATTACATAATAGGCAGAAGAAGTCATGTTAACGTAATCAGATTTTTACTTTCTCTACACGTGCTATATTCGTAGTGTATAGAGAAGCTATTGTAATGCACTCAAAAATTCGATACCGAGATTTTATCGAAAATATATTTTTTGGGACCTACTGAATAAAAAAACAAAAAGTTTTATTAAAATGTTTGCGCGAGCGCGCGCGCACGCGCGTGTGTGTGTGCCTATGGGCTGCATAACTCAAAAACAAAAAGTCCAATAAATACCAAACTTGGCATTTAAGTTCAGCATCTTCCAAGAATGAGACAAAAAGATTTTCAAGAAAATCCCCCATGTAAAAATATCGACAATATTGATTTTCTCAAAAATGCCTCTATTTTTTTTTTGTTAAAATACCCTATATTAAAGATAAGTACCTGAAAAATAAAATGTTTATCTTCAATTTTATTTGAATAGTCTCTAAAGACCTCTTTATTCTGGATGAATTTTGTTGAATTTTGCATAACTGGTAAACCGTAAGAGATAGACAAAAAACTTACCGCACAAAAATGTAGATCTCGTTAAAAAACACAATTTATGTTATATATGTTATTTTTTCGTAGTGATGACCATTTCTGAGATATTTCTTGTTATTTGTTTCACATTTACAATGCTTAAGCTTTTCTTACATTGAAATTTGTGAACTCCTGGTGATTTTTAACATTGAACTCTAGAAGTCTAAATTGATATTTAAAATTTCCTGATAAAATACTAATCAAATAATGCTTTAATAAAAGAAACACAAATTTCCATCTACTGTGCAGCACACCAGTGATTTAGATATGTGCTAACAGAAATATAATTTATATATGTATATATGTATAGAGACCGTTTCAAAACGACAACAAACGAAGATAGCAGTCAATTAGCTTACACTTCGACTTGTCCGAAACTTGATGTCGCAAGTTTCTATTTAAAGTTTTATGTGTGTTTAAAACTCGCACACATTTGGGATTAGGCAGCGAAGGAACAACGGTTGTCATACATCACACCCACATGCTACGTTTTCCATTACTAAGGTGACCTGTCCCGCGCCGGCGTGTCTATCAAACCACGCCTAAACCACGTGACTGGGACCTTCGCTACCAACCAGCAACTCACTTGGAGTGGCCCAGGCACGTTATGTACAACTGCCTAATCCGTGGTGATTTTATGGCAGTTTTTGTATGTGCCGAATTTAGAGCTGAAAAATATATTCACGTATCACGTACGGTATGAACAACAATGCCCACATCTTTGTTTGGTGTCGTTTTGAAACACCCTGTATATACATATTCCTTATATCATATTCAGGAAAAATACTTTAATTTTATATTATTTATTATACTATAGGTCTGCAAGGCTTTAAATGCTTTGAAATGCCAAACTGTAACAAAACAGCTTTTTATTTTAAAAGGCACTCACTCCTCACCTAAATATGATATTATTAAACTTTAATTTTAACTGATTTCGAGAGGCAAAATGGAACATAAAGAACAGGAATTTAATGTTATTTATTGTAGCATGTTTATAAAATTTAAAGTATTATCTTTTCAACAAAATGAGTCTAAAGTATTCCAGAAGTTGTATCTTAGGTACAAATTTCGCTAAGTTTTGCAAGATTAAACCTAATTTATTTCAAGTTTGAGCACATTCCGTGCTGTTTGCTGGTGATGTAAAGACCTGTGTAGCCAAGCATTAAATTCTTTTATTACAAAACCAAGAGCAGGATAAAATGCAATAAATTGAGCAATTCTTCTTTTTAGCATTAATTTACACTCCTTAATATGAGAACTTTTTTTTGTAACCTCCGATAGGCTATGAATAAAAGGTAAGCTCATAGAAAAAATTACTTTATTACTAAAAATGTTGTACGCTTATGATTTCTTTTCAACATAATCATCCAAAAGATTGAGACATTTATCTTACCTGTGCACAAGCTTTGCAATATCCGCTTCAAAAATGTTGCCGCCAATGATTTCAAATGAGCATCTACATTACTTTGAAGATCGTTGGTTTGAAAGTGCTGCCCTACTAGCCATGTATTCAGTTCAGAAAAAAGGTTAAAGTCGCTGGGTGCCAGGTCGGGACTGTACGGCGGATGATCGAAAATGTCCTATTGAAATTGTTCAAGGAGCCGATGGGTTGTGCCAGCAGGCGTGGACGAGCGTTGTCATGAATCACAATTCCTTAAGTCAGCATTCATCTTCGTTTGTTTTGAATGGCTCTCCTCAAACGTCGTAAAGTACGAAGATCTTCAAAATAACGACAATACTCATTTTAAATCATTGGCGGCAACATTTTTTGAAGTAGGTATTGCAAAACTTGTGCACAGATACGATAAATGTCTCAATCTTTTGTGTGATTATGTTGAAAAGTAACCATAAGTGTACAAAACTTTTAGTAATAAAACAATTGTTTTCTATGAACTTTTCTTTTATTTATAGCCTATCGGAGGTTGAAAAAACGCCCTCGTACATTACTGAAAATTACATAAGTATAGTAATAACTATACTTAATGTTTTATTTGAGTTTATTATGGGAGGAATATGTGAAATTCATATTTCGATGTTATAAAATATCTCATCACTTTTATCCACAGTTTACTACAAGAGTATGCTTACACATAATAAAATATATCAATTTTACTCTATGTTAGCACTTTTATAACAGGATTAGTTTTCTAAGAAAGTCATTTACAAGAAAATTAACACTAATGGCAGTAATTTATATCGTTTGTTAAGCTTCATAAAGTATATTTTATGCAGAATCAGTATTGCCAACTATAGAAATTTACTAGTTAAAATTTTGAATGGGTAATGAACTTGTTTTACAAATAATCTAAAATTGTAACAGTGTTGGAACCTTCACATAATAAAAATCCCATGTGTTACATACACATCACTTTCTCTAATAATTTGAGCACATATTATTCGTACAAAAGCTTATTAGTTTCTCTACACGTACTATGTACATAGTGTATAAAGAAGGTATTGTATTGCACCCAAAAATTCTATACCGAGGTTTCACCGAAAATACATTTTTTGAGAGTCCCTGAATCTAAAACAAGCATTTTTAGAAAAATGTCCGTGTGTGTGTGTGTATTGGCAGCATAGCTCAAAAACGAAAAGACCGTTGAATACCAAACTTGGTATTTACGTTTGGTATCTTCCGAGGATGCGACAGGAAGATTTTCAAGAAAATCCCCACACCCCCAACTACCCATTATATTGAACTTTTTTCTAAAATTATGATTTTCTCAAAAATGGCTCTAATTAGGGTGGGGGAATTTTCTTGAGAATCACCGTGTCGCATCTTTGGAAGATGCCAAACTTAAATACCAAGTTTGGTATTCAACGGTCTTTTTGTTTTTGAGCTATGCTGCCCATAGGCACACGCATACACACACAGACGGACACACACGGACCTTTTTCTAAAAATCTATTTTTTTGGATTCAGGGGGACCCAAAACATGTATTTCCGGTGACATCTCTCTATCGAATTTCCTGATGCATTACAATACCTTCTCAATACACTATGTACATAATGTATAGAGAAAGTAAAACGTATATGACAAATAATGTGTTTTAACGGGATCCACAGTTTGTGTATTTTAACGAGATGTGCGTTTTTTTGTGTAGTAAGTTTCAGAAAAATTCATCCAGAATGAAGAGCTTTTGGGAAGCTATTCCCAGAAAATTCGAAATATACATTTTATTTTTCATGTAAATATCTTTAATATTCTTTATCAGTGAATATTTTGCATGCTGTAATGCATACCATATCTAACTCAAATTTTCATGAAATCTGTTTCTTACATCTAAATCCTCCCCCTCACATTTTATATCACAAATCCAAAATTTATACTAAATTTTACGGACACACCTACAGATTAATTATTAGAATCCTAATGTGCGGAATAATTTCAGTGAAATAGCTCTTAGAGTAAATAATAAGCAGTACCCTTTTTGCTTTCTCTATACGCACTATGTACATAGTGTATAGAGAAGGTATTGCACTCCACCCAAAAATTCGATACAGAGATTTCACCGGAAATATAAGTTTTAGGGCCCCCTTTAACTAAAAAAAGCATTTTCGGAAAACGGTGTGTGTGTGTATGTGTGTGTGTGTGTGTGTGTGTGTTTGTGTGTACGTGTGTCTGTAAACGCGATAACTCAAAAACGAAAAGTCGGTAAAATACCAAACTTGGTATTTAAGTTTCGTTTTTTCCAGGGATGCCACCAAGATTTTCAGAAAAATCCCCCACTCCAACTACCCTTTATATCGAACTTTTTTCGAAAATTTTGATTTTTTCAAAAATAGCTTTAACGATTTTGGTTAAATAATCGCATATTAAATAAAATGTATAGTTCTAATTTTCTGGGAATAGCGTCTGAAGAGTACTTTATTCTGGATTAAAACTTACTGCACAAAACATTTAGAGCACGTTAAAATATACAAATCGTGTTATATACATTTTTTCGTGGAGTTCATCGTTTTTACTTTCTCTAGCCCCGTATGTACAATGTGCATAGGGATAGAGAAGTACTGCATTCCACCCAAAAATTCGATACCGAGATTTCACCGGAAATACATGTTTTAGGACCTTCTGTATCCAAACAAAAGCATTTTGAGAAAAAGGTCCTTGTGTGTGTGTGTCCGTGTGTCCGCGTGTCTGTGAACACGATAACTCAAAAACGAAAAGTGACTAAGATACCAAACTTGGTATCTAAGTTTAGTATCTTCCAGGGATGCGACACGAAGATTTTGAGAAAAATCCCCCAACCCCAAACTACCCTTTGGAACTTTTTTCGAAAATTTTGATTTTCTTAAAAATGGCTCTAACGATTTTGATTAAAATGTCGTATATTAAAGATATTTACCTAACAAATAAAATGTATATCTTGAATTTTCTGGGAATAGCTTCTGAAGACCTGTTTATTTATCATGAATTTTGCTTAATTTGTCATAACTAGTAAACCGTAAGAGCTAGACAAACATTTACTATATTAAAAATGTAAGTCTTGTTAAAATACACAAGTTATGTCATATACATTTTTCTCGTGGAGCTTACCGTTTTCGAGGTATTCATTGTTATTAGTTTCAGTTGTGAAGTACTTATACTTTTCTCAGACGGGAGTGTGCGTTTTTCTTTTGTTCAACTCCTGGGCATGAAAAGAAGCGATTTGTAATGTTAAGCGCATAACGACAGATATTAAAACATTTGACTATTGGTTTAGCCTAGTGTATTCCCTTATTTTCTTCCTACTTATACGGAACTAAATAATAAGAACATTGTGCTAATGAGTACCACGATTAGCAAAGTGCAAAGAGAAGAAGCATCTTATGTATGAAGTTTGTAGAGCTGCTAGAGAAAGCCATGTGAATGTAACACATCAGATTTTTTTAGACATTCCTTGTATTTGGTTTCTGCTTGGAAAGACATACTTTTCTCATACAGGAATTTGTCAACTCCTGTCCATACAAACAAAGCAACTTCAGTCACATAGCAACCAGCTTTTGGCTTTCAGTTTAACCTATGGTAGTCCCTTATTTCGCTTCTACTTACAGGGAAGCTGTAGTAAGACTATTTCTACTAATTGTTACTGATTAGCATGAAGTAAATAAAAGTATAAGCTTTTTAACAATAATTTACTGCAGGGATCTAGAGAAAGTCATGTGAATGGTACACATCAGACTTTTTATGTGTATCTTCATGGCTTAGGCAGAAAAGTGCCTCTAAGTAGGTCTAAAGATATATTTTATTATTTATGATATGTATGTAATACGTTTTAAAACACATTTGCAGGGATATCATTTGTAAAATATTGCTCTATTCTGTGTAGATGTTTCATTTTAGTATGTGAAATAGTTTTTGAGAAACCTGAAGTCGATTTTGGTACTCAAACAGCAATCAGAAACTTGATTCACATCTACCGAGTGTTTAAAGCAATTTAAGGGGCTACATGAATTAAAATTATGTAGTTTAAAGGTTAATTATAATGTATCATTACGCTGTTGGTAAATAGTTTCCTTGTAAATATTTTTGCCTTATATTATAGCTGTCTACGACAATATTGCTCTTACAAATAGCTCAGCTTTAAATTTTATAATTGGTGATAGTGAAATTTAAAATTTAGAAACGACATTTTAAAATAGGAACTCTGTATAGAATTTCTAGTTATTTAAACTGCTAAACATTAAAATGCAGGGATAGTTGAAGTAGCTTATTTAGAAAATTTTGGGGCTACATCCTAATAGCTGCGAATTTTTTATTTAGGTTTTAAAGGTTTTAAGGTTTGGCAGTTACTTTTATACTTTCTCTACACGTACTATGTACATAGTGTATACAGAAGGTATTGCAATTTACAGATTTCACTGGAAATACATGTTTCAGGGTCTTCTAAATAAAAAAAAAAACTTTCAGAAAAATGTATCTACAATAAATCTTATTATAATTTTATTTTTTAAAAAGTTATTTCCTTCTAAAATTAGAAATATTTTATATTCTAATAATTAAATAAAAAATAATCAATATTTTCCGAATTAAATTCGTTTATTAAAAAACTAAATATCCTTATAAACAATAAACGTGTGTGTGTGTGTGTCCGTGTGATCATGTGTCTCTGAACACGACAACTCAAAATAAAAAAGTCGGTTAAATACCAAACTTGGTATTTAAGTATGGTATCTTTCAACGATAGGAAAAAATTTCGAAAAGTTTAATTGTTTAAATGATGGCTCTTAACGATTTTGATTAAAATATATATGTTAAAGATATTTACATGACAAATAAATTATATTTTGAATTTTCTGGGAATGGCTACTAAAAACCTTTTTATTCTCAATGATTTTTACTGAATTTCGCATTACTGGT
The DNA here is from genome assembly GCA_030762935.1 of Hymenopus coronatus. Classification (NCBI taxonomy): domain Eukaryota; kingdom Metazoa; phylum Arthropoda; class Insecta; order Mantodea; family Hymenopodidae; genus Hymenopus; species Hymenopus coronatus. The sequence continues at coordinate 127,422,150 of CM060890.1, forward strand.
AAACCGTAAGAGACAGACAAAAACTTACTACTCAAAAAATGAAGAGCTCCTTAAAACATACAATTTATGACAAATACATTATTTTCATGGAGTAGACCATTTTCGAGATATTCCTTGTTACTGGTTTCAGCTTTTAAAAACTAATACTTTCTCATGCAGGCATTTTTCATCTCCAACAAAGGAACTTCAATCACATAACAATCAGCTTTTGACTATCACTTTAACCTATGGTACTCCCTTATTTCGCTTCTACTTACAAGGAAGCAGTAATAAGACTATTTCTGCTAATTTTTTCTCGATTAGCGTCAAGTAAATAGAAACATAAGCTTTTTACAATAATTTGTTACAGAGATGTAGAGAAAATCATGTGAATGTAACAACACAGATTTTTTTTTACATCTCGTTTATGCGTTCATTAGCCTCTGAAAATACACACAATAATAGCGTGGAAGTATCCATGACACCGCAAGAAACAACTGAATATTTACAATACCAACCAACAGAAAGAAGGTCTTGAAAAGGGTGAGTGTTATAAAAAAGACATTCGGAGAAGATATGAAAGTTTTAATGATATTTAAATGTAAGCTTTTGTGAGCCACTTACGAGTTATCAATTACATAAAATTGTGAAAACTCATTCAGAATGAAGAGAACGTCAAAATCTTTTCCCATAAAGTTAATTATATTAGGTTTGGTGTTGTCATAAAACGTTATAAATATTCCCATGTTAGTGTAAGCTTAGTGCTGTTTTATTGAAAATATTCAAGTCACATTTGTAAATCGTTTAAATTAGATGACATAGTATTTTTGTGGCATATTACTTTCTCTTCATGAACTATGCAGCAATATAAGTTTCGAGGTCCCCTGAAACCAAAAATAAGGTCTACGTGTGTTCATGTGTCCGTGAACATGGTATCTAAAAAAGGAAATGTCTTTAAACTAACAAACTTGGTATTTAACTTTAGCATCTTCCAGGCATGCGAAATGAAGATTTTGGGGGAAACCCCTCCACCCCAAACTACCTTTTATTCCGCAAAAATGCTATTTTCTCAAAAATGGCCCCAACTATATCAATAAGAATCCGTATAGGTATTAAAGATATTTACATGACAAGTAAAACATATTTTTATTTTTGTGGGTATAGTCTTTAGAGACACATTTATCCTGAATGAATTTTGAATAACGGGTAATAGAAAAAAACCTATTACACAAAAATTTAGATCTTGTTAAAATACACAATTTTTCTCATATACGGCTTTTTTGTTTGTTTTCTGTTTTTAAGAGCTGGCCGTTATTCCTTGTTATTGGTTTTAGCTTTAAAATCCCTATAAGTTTCTTATACGGGAATTTATCAACTCCTGGTGATTCGAAAAAAGGAATTTCAATCTAGTAGCATTCAGTTTTTAAAATATTTGATTAACCCTTTAGTCTATGGTACTGTCTTATTAAACGTCTACTTCTAAGGTAGCAAATAATAAGACTATTTCTGCTAATGTATATCTCGATTAGCATGGAGTAGATAGAAGAATAATCTTTGTTAAAAATAATTTGTTACTGAGATGTAGAGACAATCATGTGATGAAACACGTCAGATCTTATTTTAATTAAGCTACTCATAGACACAAAGTTAAATATATATCTTTACTGGTTTTGTTTTTAGATTAGGTAATCTTAAAGCTTATCTTTCTTTTGAAATATTGATATTTAATTTTGGGATGGAGATCAGGTTCTTCTATAAGTATGTACAAGAGAAAGTAAACCTCTACTCACTTAACAATGAAACTATAAATATTGTGACAATATTAAGGGCATAAGCCACAAGATATAATGTTTTTATTTTGTAATTTTATTATTAACTTTAAGTTTACTTGGCTAAATATCTTAAAACATATTTAACTGTTAATTTGTATGTGAAATATTATTGCTGAATTGTTTTACTTATATTCTTAATATATTTGGAAGGTGTTCATTCTATTGCAAAAATAGGTTTAAGTAAAGGAGTTTATAATGTGTTGCCTGGAGACGTGATCAACAATCGCAACAATGATAGAAAGAGATGGGAAGAGTTATACGTATGTGCATTTCTAGAACTTATATACGTTACATGGCCTTGGAATGAACGCATGGCAACACAAATATTTCTATTTATAAAAAACGAAGATCGATTTGGCTTAACAACGAAACAAGATGGGGTAAAAATGTTGTATTCTTGTGATAATTAAATGTTATAACTTGATTCCGTGGGTGTTTATGTATATGCAATAATTTACAATAAATTCAAAAACTAATAACAATATTTATGGTAGTTGTAACCAGAGTGCAGAACGCGTCTCGTATACCACAAACCTGAGAAGAGTCTACATGGTAGAAGTATAAAAATTAAGTTAAATAAATACAAACGAACCAACTTATTGGTTGCAATATCAAGAAAAATATTCGCACATGGAAATTAAAATATTCAGACTAAAAAGATACATTTTAAATCCAGAGCTTTGTTCCCAGACACATTTTATTTTTACTTTCAGGAATCAGTGGTATAATTATAAACTGTATTCTTTACATTTTACTATGATTTACAATTCATGCCGTATATATTTTGGTTCTTCCAATATATAATTCGTTACTTCTATTTAGGTTTCGAAAAATAACTTGCCATTTGACACATAAAATATGTATGGATGTTCAACATGACGTTGCCTAAGCACTAAACCATTTAACGAAAAGGTCTAAAAATTTCCAAAATTGATAAACGGTGATTTTAGTGTTATTTAGTACTACAAACTTATTTTATTAATTCTGTATAACTTTTAAAGATGTGAGCCTATTAAATTATGTCACATAGTGATTTAAATATTTCTATTAATGTATATTCAAGTAAAATTGTATTAAATTTGGTAAAATTGCCAACATCAAAGAGATCAAACCATTCAAGAGGCCTAATCAATTTTAGCATATTAATGTATCTGCTTATTTCCTTAAGCGCCACAATATATGCCTAAATAACAGCATTTAGCGCTAAAAGTTCTGTTTTTATTTATAAAACAATTATTGTATATACATCTTTGTAAATTCTCAAGAATAGTGAGACGATTTTAAATATGCTTAGAGATCATTCTATAAAACAATAGTATTCTAGGTTTTTGAGAGGAAAATGAAATCTTATATTTAAGTTTATTTTCGCTCAAAATTGTAGATTAAATAATAATTAACATCTTCAATTTGTTAATGTACTACTAGCGAGTTAAATAAAAATATTCAAATCATTTTAAAAATAGCTATATTGTGTACAACATTTTTAAAAGCAGTGAAAAATAGTTAGAACTAACTTGAAATTGTGACCAAACAAAACCAAATGAACATTGTTCTACATGTAGGTATTAAAGTTACTTTAAAGCATAATTTTTGTATTAACATTTCAAAGAAATCCAACTGAAATCGAGCATTTTTTAAAATTTGATGTATTGATTTCACATCAATATCTCTGTAGCAAATTATTGTTAATAAGCTTATTCTTCTGCGTCAAAATAATCGAGCTAGACATTAGCAGAAAAGGTCTTATTATTTGCTTCCTAGTAAGTGGAAGGGGAATAAGGAAATACACTATGCTACAGCGATAGTCAAATCTTTTAAAAAATAGCTGCTATGTGGTTGAAATATGATTTCCTTCTATTGCCAGGAGTTGACAAATATATATATAGGTGTTTTAAAACTGACACCAAAAACAAGGAATACTTTAAAAATGGTTCACTCCATGAACAAAATGTATATGACGTAATATGTGTGTTTCAATGAGATCTGCATTTTTGTGTATTGCATTTTGCCCACCTCTTACGGTTTACTGGTTATTCATCCAGAATAAAAAAAATTCAGAAGATACTCGCAGAAAATTCAATACATAAATTTTATTTTTCATGTAAATATCTTTAATATACGATATTTTAATCAAAATCGTTAAAGCCACTTTGAGCTACTAAAACATTTCGAAGTTTAATGTAAAGGATAGTTGGGGGGGGGCGGGGATTTTCCTCAAACTCTTTGTGTGGCATCCTTAGAAGATATTGAACTTAAATAACCAAGTTTGGTTTTTTACCAGAATTTCGTTTTAGATTTATTGTATTCACAGACACACACATGGACCTTTTACTAAAAATGTGTTTTTGTTTTTTTTAATATAGGGGATCCTAAATCTTGCACTTTCGTGAAATCTAGTGTCAAATTTTTGGGTGCAGTGCAATACCTTCACTATCTAGTGTTATGTGGAGAAAGAGGTATCTGGTGTGCTACGATGGCATAACTTCCTTACTTATGTCGCAACTAACTTGTGTTACTAAAGCTTATTCTTTTATCCACTTCAGTCTTATAAAGTTAAAACAAAAACAGAAAGAGTTTTATTGAAATATATTTCCATGTACAAAGGCAATGAGAAAATACAAGGCAGCGTAAGGCAACTCTATATGTGACGTTGTGGAAATTTCGTTCTGTTTCCTTCACCAGGATAGAAAAGCATGAATAGCAACTGCTCTTTGATAAAAATACTGAAAAATTTAAATCTATAACAAACAATATCTCGGAAATGGTAAGCTACAAAAAACTCTATTTAACATAGCTGTGTATTTCCAAGAATTCTATATTTTTTGTGAAGTAAAATTTTTCTATCTTTTACGATTTACCAGTCGTACAGAATTAAGACTTATGAACCGATAATTAGGAAATTCAAGAAACATTTTAATTGTAAGATAAATATCTTTAATATATGGTGTTCTAATCCAAAACATTAACTAATTTTGGGAAAATCAAAATTTTTGAAAATTGTGCAAAGTAGAGTGGGAGGATTTGTTGACCTTCATCGTTTCGGAACTTTGGAACATCCTGAACTGAAATATGAAATTGGTATCTAGCCAAGTTTTCTTTTTTGACTTATGCTGTTTACAGACACACACATACGCACACTGAGATACATGCGCACCTTTTTCTAAATATGTTTTACTTTCGCTACGCGTACTATGCATAGCGTATAGAGAAGGTATTGCATTGCACCCAAAAACTTTATACAGAGATTTCACATGGAAATATATGTTTTTGAGACCCCCTGAAACCAGAAAAAGGATTTTCAGAAAAAGGTCCGCGCGTGTGTGGACAGTCTGTGGACAGTATAGCTCAAAAACTAAAAGACAAAAACTATTATCTTCCAGGGTGCGACTCGAAGATGTTCAAAAATATCCTACCACCCCAAGCTACCTTTTACATGGAACAATTTTTTAAAAATCTTGTGTTTCTTAAAAATACTTCTAACAGTTTTGATTAAAATACCGTATATTAAACTTATTCACAAAACATATAAACTGTATATTTGAATTTTCTGGGAATAGCTTCTGAAGAACACTTTATTCTGGTTTAGTTTTTAGAAATTTACATAACGGTTAAACCTTAAGAGATACACAAAAAATTCCTACACAAACAATGTAGATCTCGTTTAAACACTCAATTTATGTTATATGCATTTTTGTTTAGAGTTGACCATTTCCAAGGTATTCCTTGTTATTCGATTCAGTTCTAAAATACTTTTCCGAGATGGAAGTGTATACTTTTCTTTTGTTCTACTTCTGGCCAAGCAAACAAGCCAATTCCAATATCAATCACATAACGATAGCTTTTAAAACATTCGACTATTGCTTTAGCATTGCACGTTCCTTTAGTTCTCTTCTACTTATAAGGAATTAAGTAATAAATATATTCTGCAAATACTTATTTCAATTAGCGAGGTGCAGACAGAAGACAGTCATGTGAGTGTAACAGATCAGAATCTTACTTTCTCTCCACGTACTATGTACATAGTGTATAGAGAAGGTATTGTATTCCACATAAAATTCCATACCAAGATTTCACCGGAAATATAAGTTTTCAGACCTCCTGAATCTAGAAAAAGCATTATTAGAAAAATATTTGTGTTTGTGTGTGTGTGGGGGGGGGGGAGTGCAGCAAAGCTCAAAAATCAAAAAGCCCGTTAAATACCAAACTCGGTGTTTAAGTTTGGTATCTTCCAAGAATGTGACACAAAGAATTTCAAGAAATTTCCTTACCCTAAACTACTCTTTATATCGAACATTTTCGAGAATTTTGATTTTTTAAAAATTGACTGACGATTTTGATTGAAATATCGTATTTTAAAGATATTTCAATGACAAATAGAATCTATGTCTTGAATTTTCTGGGAATAGCCTCTAAAGACCTCTTTATTTTGTATGAATTTTGCGGAATTTTGTATAACTGGTAAACCGTAAGAGATAGACAAAAACTTACCACACAAAAGATGTTGGTGTCGTTAAAACACACAACTTATGTTACATACATTTTTTTCATGTAGTTGACTGTTTTTGAGATATTTCATGTAATTGATTTCAGTTTTAAAACACTTATACTTTTCTCACACGGGATCTTGTAAACACTGTTACGAAAAAAAACGAATTTCTATATCATAGCAGCCAAATTTTGAAGCATTTGCTTATTGGTTTGGCCTAGTGTATTTCTAATTTCTCTTCTACTTCAAAAGTAAGTAATAAAACAATTTCTGTTAGTATTTTTTTCAATTAGCATTAAGTAAATGGAATAATGTGTTATTTTATCAATAATTTGTTTCAGAGATTAGAGATTTTTTATTATTTTATTAAGGGACCCTACAAATTAATAAAAACTTGATATAGAAATTTTGGATGAAATACAATATCTTCTCTGCTTACGAAGTAAAGTAAAAAATTTAATGTATCTATTATTTTAATACAACAATAAATGCTGCTATTTTAATAAAAATGGCGATTTTCATATTTTTTTTTCATTTTAATGTTTTAATTGCAGAGAGAAATGTTGAATTTCCCACATGTTTTGGTATAACTTTCATAGAGGTTTGCTAATTGTAAACAGTTTAAAAATATTGTTCAAAATAACCTTACGCAATAGATTTTTAGAACATTTTAGTGCACTCACTTGGTAAAATATCAATAAATTTGTAAGTATTAGTGTTAGAAAAGAGATCTGTTTACTTTCTCTACACGTACTGTGTACATAATGTACAGAGAAGATATTGCACTCCACCCAAAAATTCGATACCGAGCGTTCACCGGAAATATATGTTTTGGGTCCCCTATACCCAAAAATAGCATTTTCAGAAAAAGGCCCGTGTGTGTGTCTGTGATCACGATAACTCAAAAACGAAAGTCAGTAAAATACCAAACTTGGTATTTAGGTTCAGTATCATCCAGGGATCCGACTTGAAGATTTTTATAAAAATCCCCTCCACCCTAAATTACCCTTTACATAGAATTTTTTTTCAAAAAGTTGTATTTTCTCAAAAACGGCTCTAACGATTTTGATTTAAATATCGTATATTAAAGATATTTACCTGACAAATAAAATGTATATCTAGAATTTTCTGGGAATAGCCTGGGAAGACTACTTTATTCTGGAAGAATTTTACGGAATTTTGCATAGCTGTTAAGCCGTAAGAGATGGACAAAACCTTACTACACAAAAAATGTAGAGCACTTTAAAACAAGGAATTTTATACACAGTTTTTTTGTGTAGTTGATCGTTTTTGAGATAATCCTTGCTTTTGGTTTCAGCTATAAAAAACATATTTTTCTCATACAGGACTTTGTGAACTCGTGTCCATACAAACAAAGGAACTTCAGTCACATAGCAACCAGCTTTTGACTATCACTTTCACCTATGGTATTCCAATATTTCGCTTCTACTTACAAGGAAGTAAGTAATAAGACTATTTATGCTAATTTTTTTCGATTAGCAGGAAGTAAATAGAAGCATAAACTTTTTAATAATAACTTGTTGCAGAGTTGTAGAGAAAGTCATGTGAAAGGAACACATCAGATTTTTAAAAAATGGTTTGTATGTGTGTGTGTATCTGTCAAAAAGACAGTTAAATACCAAACTTGGTATTTAGGTTTAGTATCTTCCAAGGATGCAACACGAAGCTTTTCAAATCAATCCCCCCACCACAAACTACCCTCTACGTAGAAAAAATTTCGAAAACTTTGATTTTCTTAAAATGGCTCCAAAGATATTGATTAAAATCCCGTATATTAAAGCTATTTATGTCCGAAATAAAATATATGTCTCGAATTTTTTGGGAATGGCCTCTGAAAACCTCTTTATTCTCGATGAATTTTGCTTAACTGTTAAACCTTAAGAGATAGAAAAAAAAACGCACTACACAAAAGTGTACCTCATGACAAAACATACCATTTTTGTTGTGGAGGTAACCGTTTTCGAGATATTCCTTGTTAATGGTTTCAATTGTGAAGTACTTAAACTTTTCTCACACAGGAAGTATCTATTTTACTTTTGTTTTACTCCTGGCCAAGCAAAGAAGTGATCTGCAATGACAATCGCATAACGATAGCTTTTAAAACATTTGACAATCACTTTAGCATAGTGCATTCCCTTATTCCCTTCTACTAATAAAGAACTAAGTAATAACATTCTGCTAACAGTTATGTTGATTAGCATTGTGTACAAAGAAGAATAATCTTTTGTAAGAGTTTTGTAGAGCATCTAGAGAAAGTGATGTGAGTGTAACACACCAGATTTTTTTTTTTTAATTTTATACTTAAAAGCAATTTCTGAAGAAGAAACATTTTCTATACAAAGGCTTCATTGTCTCAGAAACTAATTGACACTAAGGGCTGAAATTTTTACCACACATTTTCAACTAAATAGGCTTTAGTTTAATGAAAAAGTTGTTATGTGTATGGATTTGTTACTTTATCTAAATTTAAAAGTCTTAATTTTTCAATAAAATTTTAAAAGCCTTATTTAAAAAAATCTGATATGTTCCATCCACCTGACTTTCTCTACATCTCTACAACAAATTATTGTTAGAATGCTTATGCTTCTATTTGCTTCATGCAAATATAAAAAAATTAACAAAAATAGTGTTATTATTTGCTTCCTTGTGAGTAGAAGCAAAATAAGGAAGTACCATAGGTTAAAGTGATAATAAGAAGCTGGTTGCTATGGGACTGAAGTTCCTTTGTTTGTATGGACAGAAGTTGATAAAGTCCCTTATGAGAAAAGTATGTTTTTCAAAGCTGAAACCAAAAAAGGGATATCTCTAAAACGATGAACTCCACGAAAAATGTATATAATATAAATTGTGTGTTTTAATGTGCTCTACATTTTTGTGTGGTAAGTTTTTGTTCATCTCTTACGGTTTAGCAGTTATGCAAAATTCCGTAAAATTCATCCGGAGTAAAGTAGTACTCAGAGGCTATTCCCAGAAAATTCATGATATACATTTATTTCTCAGGTAAATATCTTTAATATACGATATTTTAATCAATATTTTCAAAAAAGTTCCATGTAAAGAGTAGTTGGGGGTGGGGGGATTTTATTGAAAGTCTTCGTGTCGTATTCTTGGAAGATACCAAACCTAAATACCAAGTTTGTGCTATTGTTTTGAGCTATTTTGCCTACAGACGGACATTTTTCTAAAAATTGTTTTTTTGGATTCAGGGTGTCTCAAAACATGTATTTCCGTAAAATCTCGGTATGGAATTTTAAGGTGCATTACAATACCTTCTCAATACACTATGTACATAGTACGTTAAGAGAAAGTAAAAATCATTCATTTGCTTGTAATGAACAAGTATTTTATTTTTTATCAATCAACAGCTGATTATACAATGAAAACTGTTGCTCCTTATTTTAAATAGTTACTGAGATAATGGTTCAAACTTTAACATTGAGAGGATATTGCATTTTAACTTTCCCTAAATGCATTCTTGGTTTTATATTCCAAGTGTCCGGATTAGGCGTCTAAAGGATATAAACACATCTCAGTTAGAAAGTGGGAGTAACGCAAGGATCCTGTGCATGAGCCGGATCTAGCGAGGGTAAAGAGTGAGTGCGTTTTGAAGGGGAGTGTACCAAACTAAGCCCAATGCAGGCAACGGTTCCGCAACCAAGTGTTTGCCCTCTTTCAGGTGTTGCTGTAGAACCTTACAAGAGCCTGTCACTATAACCTGCTAAGCATTCTTGTAAAAAAAACATTAAAAATAAGTCCTTAACCTTTCCAGCTTGAAATTAGAAAGTAAAATGTGTGAGTAATGCAGTAGGGTGAACAAAACCTGCACTTAAGAGCTCCAGGCAAGGGTTTAAGAACTGCAAATCCACCACACACACTGCTGAGTTGCACTTCAATCACACAGAAAAAAATAAATAAAAAATAATTGCGATCACTTATGGTGCACTTTGAAACTTCTCCTGCATCTTCAAATCACTTTACTTCACTTGTTAAACTTACTAGAGACATTTCACACGTGTAAAACTTAAAAAAATAAAATAGTGTAAAAAAACAACAAAAACACACTTCAATTGTTATACCACTGTGAAGAATGATGTCTTCAAACACAAAAGGAAGCATTTTGGATGCAAGCACAGATAAATAAAAGAAGCTTTAAGAGCAGACACTTACACTGTTTACTGTCATTGCCTTTCAAAGCAAATTTGATGCTAAAATAACGCGAATTTTAGTACTTCATAATAAAATTTTAAAGATTTTCATCAGATTTACAAATAAACTTAATACAGGTTAATTTTATTTATTTTCATCTCAAACATGCCTAAACCACCTGTGGTGCAACTATTTTTCGGCAGCCATTTTTAAAGACCACAATTGCACTTTAGTCTTACTTTTGTAGCTTTTATTATACTTTATGTATCACAAAAATGCTTTACAGTTTGAATTTTAACACAACAAAAGCGCTTCCACAAGACTCTAATGCTTCGTTGGTTACAAAAGTAACAAAATGCAATCTTAAATGTGGTTCTTCCTTTGTTTCCTGTACTACTGCGTATAGTCTCAAGGATAAGATACTCCAATAGGAGCCAACTGTATATTTCGAACCGATATTGATCAGGTAATTGTCCTGAGTTCCTGTTTAGCTGACGATTGGCTTTCACGTGTTTCCATTCTTTCATGGTGCTTTAGACATTGATTAGGGTAAGTTCAGTTAAAGTGTCTATGAAATATTTAATGTGTAACAGTCTCACGTTCCTTTCTACACGTCATAATTATCACGCCATTTGTGTTTAGGGTGATTATTTAGCCTAATCGCGATAGAAATGGTTTTATTTTGCAATTAAACGTTAGAAAATTGCAAGTTGTGCAAATAGCACTACTTATACCGTAATCTAAATTTACTACATTTAACAGAATTAAACTGTAATCCAGAATAAATGTAGATCTTTTATTAATTTTTTTCCAATTAAAATTTTATCTCCTTCATGATGATTATTCTCAATAAACCATAAATATATCGGAAGACTATATATATTATCTTTGGTGCATGAAGGAATATTAGGTACATGTTAAAGAAATTTAATATCGTACGTCGATAACTGTTAGTAACGACGACGCGAAAACTAAAGAAACATTGAACGTTTTACTAATGAGGCACTGCATTATATCTTGTTTCGAAAATACTAATGTTATCAGCATATTATGTTAGAAAAGATTATTTTTAATGCTTTTTGTACGATTTCAAAGTATCTATTAATAGTGAAAATTCAGTAGAAGGTGCTATTTATAGAATTATTCTATTAAATGCATTAAATACAGTTTATTCACCACTTTAGTGTCTCGAAAATATTGAATTTAAACGAAAACTTTTAGATATTTTAAGAAAATGAAATTAAACAATGTTTCTTTGAGTGGCAAAGTATAATAAGTGATAATTTTGTAATTTTGTCTTTAAGACACACACAAAATTCAGTAAAAATTCCAGTACTTGTTCAAAGGATACGCTGACTAGAAGAGATTTTTTTTTTAATGAAAAAGTTTTTACGTTGAGGGGACATTTTAGATACGGTATTTGCTGCGAAATAGCAATATTGAACCTTTTGGTTGCGTTTAATACTTCCGCTACCTTATTAAACGGTAGAGAATGCAGCACTAGTTAGTGAAAGGATTTGAGAGTTAGACAGAGATGGGAATTGTGTAAAAAAGAAATTGGCTGGCTGGACAGAAACCTGTTGAAATTAAGATGATATGAGTTGCCAAGAAGCAGAGGGAGTATGTTATAATGCGAGAGCATGGTCTCTGTTTACAATCTACTTGGCAAACCCACAAGCCTAGCATTTCCGCTCACGCAATTACAGGGAAAATCACAGAAATGTTATTTACTATCAGAAAATAAAGCGCACGCATAAACGTTGATAATTCCGCGTGCATTGTTTGGGCAGAGCAGTATGTTTATACCAGAGGCGCACTGTCAGCAGTCAGTGGCGGATTGGTATTAGTGTTATTTGCTGAGAAATAATATACTCTTAGAGGTAAATTTTTAAAAAAAGTTCCCGTTATAAAAAGAGAATATATTAAAAAAATCACAATTTTAAACGGAAGTATTGTGAGCCTATGATATAGACACTAAAACGTGGAGTTTCTCGGTGGCATTTCTTAAGAAGATAACCTCAAAACTTAAAGGATGTTGTTGTAATTCACCAGTATGCGGAAACATATCGATTGCTGATTGGTCGAGCGATGGCACTTTGCTCCCATTGGGCAACAACATGCACACGTTTTTACACACCTGGCCAGGGCGAACTCGCCGAAATACTCCGTCATAGCGAACATGGCTGTTGGTCATGTCTTTGCACCAGCACACACGACACTATAAGACACTAAGAGGACGGAAGCGCGTTGTGATCTTCACCTGTCACAGTTCATTCTGCAGCAGCCCAGGAACACCCCTGCTGCATCGGCTGTGCCCGCCTGCCGCCAGGACTGTGCTGGGCCGATGAGAGCGGCGGCTCGTCACGGCCCGGGCTTGCCCAGTGAGAGTAGAGGGGGTGCCGTGCTACTTTCGGGGGTTGGGACTCGAACCACGCGGATGGTTGGCATCTCGGCGTGGACCACCTTATTCCATTAACTTCCATTTGCATTGTGGGGGCACTTTTCACACAGTGTAATTCATCAATGAACCACGGATACTCCAATTCCTGCGTTAAAATCTAGTTTGTGACGTTTACTACTCTCTCACAGTTTCAGTTGCACACAGGGGGATGAAATAGCTGTCATTGGCTGCTAAAACAAGCCGAATTTATGTAATCATAAGCTCGTCAGAAACATGATGAATTTGGGCAACCAATAATTCTGGAACTGTCTATGCCACAAAGAAAACTATACTGACGTACATTAAAAATCTTTAATCTAAATTCATCTGTCTCAAAAACTATTCTTTATATGGAAACTTTATCTTGGCGTTTTATTTTCTCAAAATACATAACATTTTTTTTAAAATAAACATTCTTTAACAAAGTTAATGGAGTATCAAAGTGATAAAACTGATTTTCAAAGCATTAAAACTAGAGCTGTAAGTTTTATACCGGTAACAAAATAAGTAACCAAACCAAATTCCACTAAAATATGTTTTCATTCTGGATATCTTAATTTATGCGACTTAATTACCTAACTCAAAATCTGCTTTTCCCTACAGACACTGAAGTACATGCTTAGTTTTTGCTTTCTCTAGCACGTATGTACAACGTGCATAGCGAATAGGAAAGGTATTGTATTCCACAAATAATTCATACAGAGGTTTCACCGGAAATACAAGTTTGAGACTCTCTGAATACAAAAAAAGGAGGTTTAGAAATTTGTAATTCATCAATGTACCACGTCTACTCCAATTCCTGCGTTAAAATCTAGTTTGTGACATTTACTACCCCATCACAGTTTCAGGTGCACTCAAGGGGATGAAATACCTGTCAAAGGTTGCTAAAACAAGTTGAATTTCTGTAGTCAAAAGCTCGTCAGGAACAAAAGAAAAACCATTTAATATTTCAAAATATGCGGTGAGAAATGTGGGAAGCCATTATCTTTAACTATTCTTTATATTCAATCTTTACGTTGCTGTTTTATATTTTAGGGAACACCAAAGTGATATAAACTGAATTCAAAGCATTAAAGCTACTTTTAGCACAGGGAGTAAAATAAGCATCCATAGTAAGTTCCACTCAAATATGTGTTTTCGCTCTAAATATCTTAATAAATTAATTTATTGCCCTTAATTAGCTACTCAAAATCTGCTTTATCCTGCAGATACTGAAGTGCATGCATAATTTTTACTTTATATAGCGCGTTGATATAACGTATATAGTGAACAGAGAAGGTATTGTATTCCACCCAAAAATTTGCTATTGAGATTTCACCGGAAATACAAGTTTGAAACCCCCTGAATCCAAAAAAAGGATATCTAGAAATTTGTAATTCATCAATAACCACGAATTTCTGAGTTAAAATCTAGTTTGTGACATTCCTCATATTTTCAGTTGCACACAGGGGGATGAAATAACTGTTAAAAGTTTCTAAACCAAGTTGAATTTCTGTAATCATAAACTCGTTAGAAACAAAACAATAACAATTTAATATTTTAAAATATGCGGCTAGAAATGTGGGAAATCAATAATTCTGGAACTGTCTATGCCACAAAGAAAACTATGCTGGCCCACATCAATAATTTAAACCGAAATTCGTCTGTCTCAAACTATTCCTTATATGGAAACTTTATCTTGGTGTTTTATTTTCCCAAAATACATAGCAGTTTTTAAAATGAACATTCTTTAATAAACTTAACGGATCACCAAAGGGACAAAACTAATTTTCAAAGCATTAAAGCTGGAGCTGTAATTTCTATACAGGTAACAAAATAAGTAACCAAACCAAGTTCCATTAAAATATGTTTAAAGCGTAGGCTTACTGTAAAACAAGATAGATGAAACAAAACGTCACTTCCGAATGATAAAAGTTTAAGTAGTTTAAAAACAAAAATAAAGAATAACGGTCGACTCTACATACATATTTTTATACGTCAGTTATGCGTTTTGACGAAATCTACATTTTAAGTAGTAAGTTTTTGTGTATCTCTTACGGTTTAATCGCTATGCTAAACTCTTCCAGAATAAGCCTTCAGAGGCTTATCCCCAGAAAACTCATAACATAATTTTTATTTGTAATGTATATATCTTTAATATACAGTATTTTAATTTAAATTATTACACACATTTTTGAGAAAAACATTTTCAAAACAAATCCATTTAAAGCGTAGCCTATATTGAGGGGATTTTCTTGAAAATCTTAGTGTTATATTCTTGGAAGATACTAAGATAAATACCACGTTCTTTTGGTTCATGAGCTATGTTGTCCACAGACACACATGGACATTTTCCTAAAAATGCTTTATTTTCGGACTCATGGGATCTCAAAACACATATTTCTGGTGAAATATAGACATCCAATTTTTGGGTGGAGTACAATACCTTCTCTAAACACTATGTACGGGATAGAGAAAGTAAAATGAGTTGATTTGTTAGTTTTATGTGACTTTTAATAACTATTCTTGTACTATCAATTAATACTTTTTCTTAATAGACGAGTATAGTTAGAAAGGTAGAATCAGAATGAAAAATGCAATCCACTGTCGAAATTTGAACCACTTTGTAATCAGGTGTTCTAACACCTAGCTACCATTGCAACATGCTGACACGACATTAAATTCCTCGTCTGACTTACGCTTTTCCTGGTAAACGACAAGGAGATCTCAAATTATTTAGAGATGACATATCCTACTGGCGGCTTGGAATGTCTTAAGTATTTTAAGTCCTGGGGTTCATAACTGATAATGATTGACCTAATAGTTCAGGCTGTTCCAGATTAACTCGTGTGAGCCAGAACCCACGCGCGTACTTAACCACAAAACTCGGAGCAGAATAGGAAGGTGGGGGGTGTGGTTGCCAACACGTTGCAGGGCAAAGGTCATACCGCAATACATGCATCCGCTCACTTCATTTCCAAAGCTTGATTCACCCGTGACGATAGCTTGCTCTCAATATTCTTCCATAATGCATGTTGCAGGCATGCCCCTGTGAGTCGCCAACTATATTTCTATCCAAAACATGACGACTTTCAAACGGAAGTGCTCTACCGCTGGGCAATGACCATTAACAAACAAAAGACTGTACTAGGAGTGAGAGGCAACACAGTAAACTCTGTTTCCTGGAGATTTGAAGATTCTGCATGCAATTCATGATTCACGCCTCAGTTAAGGGACCAGCAAGTGGAAGACTTGCAACTGTGAGGGTTAGGTTTCCAACCGCGCACCTCGTAATCCCAAACATTAAACTCATACCGTCGTTGGCAGAGGGTTGTTATGTTCTGAAAAAGCTGATGTATTCCATTCACATGACTTTTTCTACAAATATGTGAAAATTATTTTTAAAAAGCTTATTCTTTTATTTACTTCATGCAATTCAAGAAAAAATTAGCAGAAATAGTCTTATTGCTTGCCACCAAGTAAGTAGAAGGGAAATAAGGGAGTACCATAGGTTAAAGCGAAGCTGGTTGTTATGCGATTGAATTTTCAAGTGTTTGTATAGACAAGAGTTGACAAATTTCCGTATGAGAAAAGTTTAAGTATTTTAAAGCTGAAGCTAATAGCAAGAAATATCTAAAAAACGATTAACTTCACGAAAATAAATGATGTAACTTAAAGTGTGTGTTTTTAACGATCTCTACATTTTTATTAAGTAAGCTTTCGTCCAGCTCTTACGGTTTACCACTTATGCAAAATTTATCCATAATTCTTTAGAGCCTATTCCCAGAAAATTCAAGACACACATTTTATTTCGCATGCAAATATCTTTAATATACGATATCTTAATCAAAATTGTTATAATCATTTTTGAAAAATCAAAATTTTCAAACATTTTTCCATGTAAGGGTAGGTGGGGTTGAGGGGGTTTTGTTGACAACCTTTGTGTCGTATCCTTGGAAGATACTAAACTGAAATACCAAGTTTGGTATTTATCGGACTTTTTGTTTTTGAGCTATGCTGTTCACACACATACACACAGAGACAAAACACCCACACACGGAATTTTTTCTAAAAATGCTTTTTGAGATTCAGGAAGACTTAAAACACATTCATTCATTCATACATTTCCGGTGAAATCTCTGTATCGAATTTTCGGGTGTAATACAATACCTTCTCTATACAGTATGTACATAGTACTTGTAGAAAAAGTAAAGTACTATACTGTGCTGTTGTTTTGGCGGTCATTCAAACAGCCTGTCTAGTTGGTTAAACTGTGAAGTACTGAACTAAAATTACTTATGACAATATTGCGGTATGTTAATCTCAAAATAGTGCGATATCCCCTTGTAGTATACCAGCAATAACGTGAGCTAGCTGGAGAATTTAATTTTGTGTCTGCATGTTACAACGGTGGCTCAGTTATTAGAGTAACTCGTCGGAAACCAGGAGATTTTTAGATCTAACCCCCGCTATGACATAGAACGTTTCTGTCTGCCTCTACTGATTCTTATAAGGGCTTACTTCTAATTATGTTGAATTAAATACATTTGAGGATTTTATATAACTTTTGTTTTAATAATTGCTCATGCTTTATGTTTTTAAGGTATATTTTGGTTAGCTAATAATATATATGAACCTTTAGGTAGACGAAGGTTATTAATAAAAGTTTATTACATTTGACACCAAGAATGGCACGATGATTTTTATTATCTTCTTGCAATATGGCAACTCCTCATTCATTAAATTTGTTAGGAGAAATTGGTTTATTAAATAGAGTGTTGGTGAATATGAATAGTGATATTATCTGACAGTTTCATTTCACATTTCACTGTAGACATAAGGGAGATAGAGGACACTGAAAGGCCTTTGCCAGATATTGGCCTTGTAATTGTGTACTTTATGACGCTAGAGACAAATAATTAACGAATTATACGAGGTACGTCCAGAAAGTAAGTTCCGTTTCCACTTATCTCCGCTGCAGCGCCGCGATCGCAGTTCCAAACATGCGCGGTAGACGCTCTGTATCAAGGAGAAGAAACGTGCGCCATTTTGAGATCGCTGTCAGTCACATACGCTTTGTTGTGCTTGTTTACAATGCCGGTGTTGATTGAAAATCCCGCCACTTGTGAAATCAGATCTGTGATTCATTTTCTGAATGATAGGAAAGTGAAACCAATTTAAATTTATCGGCAAATTCGCGAAGATTACGGACAAAATGCGATGAGTGATTCAATGGTGAGAAGATGGGTCCGACAGTTCAATGAAGGACGTAGTGAAGTGCACGATGAAGAACGAAGTGGGCATCCATCTTTGGTTAAAGAAGAACTGGTTCACGCGATTGATGAAAAGATCCAGGAAAACTGCAAGTTTACAATTAGTGCTCTCGCTATGGCATTTCCCCAAAGCTCACGATCACTAATTCATGAAATTGTTACCGAAAAACTGAAATTTCGTAAACTTTGTTCACGTTGGGTACCAAAGATTCTTACTCAGCAACACAAAACAAAACGGTTGGGTAGTGCACTTCAGTTTTTAACCCGTTATGATGAAGACGGCGAAGAATTTCTGACACAGATAGTCACAGGAGATAAGACTTGGGTTTCTTACGACACCCCTGAAAGTAAGCGGCAATCAATGGAATGGAGGCACACTTCATCCCCAGCAAAGGTTAAGCCGAAACAAATCTTGACATCTTGAAAAATGATGTGCACAGTGTTCTGGGACTGGAAAGGCATCTTATTCATTGATTTCTTACCGCGTGGTCAAACAATCAAAGCATATGCTTATTGCGCGACGCTTAGGAAATTGCGCCGCGTAATACCGAATAAGCGCCGAGGATTGCTGTCAAAAGGTGTTGTCTTTCTTCACGACAACGCACGATCACGCTGCAAATGTGCCGAAAAACTTCCAACAGGGACTTGGCTGGGACGTGTTTGACCATCCTCCGAACAGCCCTGACCTCGCTCCTAGCGACTTTCATCTGCTCTTACACCTCAAGTCTTTCCTTGGCGGTCAACAGTTCAACAACTTGTGCCACGCTATGACAAATGCCTGCAAAATTTCAGCAGTTATGTGGAAAAGCAGTTTAAGAGTTGTAGAATTTTGTGCAATAAATAATTATTCTGTATCTGTACATATATTAATTTTATTACCGAAGGAAACTTACTTTATGGACGTACCACGTATATTCAATAATAACGAACGTTTAGAAATATGTTTTGTGATTTCACAAAAAAATATTTATGATATAAAGTTTGTGTGTACCAATTATACAAAATTATTTACGAATTAAGAAGTATCTGTAAGTTTTTACCCCCAAAAATTCGTCAGGATATGTGCTTCTTGCCAAGTAAATGTAATAAAGCCTTTAAGATTAATTAAAAGTTCAGTTATTTTGAGAAAATAAAAACTCTCGAAATATATTTCATGTAAAGAGGAGTTTGGAAATATTTTTTTAAAATTAAACACCTTTAGGTGACAGTGAAGTTAAACACTAAGGTTTGTATTTATCCTAAATTTCATTTATCAGCTAAACTCTTCACACGCACAACATTTTTCTAGAGCCACATTTTAATTTGGGATTCAAAACGTACATTTCCGGTAAAATGTCCACATCGAAGTTCAGAGAGGAATGCAATATATTTCTTCTTTTCCTTCGTATTAATTTAAAGCCGTTAGCCATAAGTTAGTAAATACTGCTACGGTCCATCTATAACAAATGCCTTTTGTACTTATATTGGTATTTAAAATTTGTTTGAAATCAAGTATATTATCTGTGTATAAGCATAACACAAATTATATTCTTACAAGATTTAATTGACAATGGATACATATTTCCGCATACTTCGCAAACATATTCCACAATTATTGAAATAAAGAACAATATTAACATAAATCACGGTTTGTTTGCTGTTTGATGAGTGATAATTATTTTCTCTAGCTTATATGTACACATACATAGTAATGTATTTCACTAAAAAATTGGATATCGTGATTCCAGGGCACATAAATGTTTTGACACCTCTGAATCCAAAAAAAAAAAAAAAAAAAAAATCTGATGTGTTCCATCCATTCACATGACCTTTTCTACATCTCTGCTACAAATTATTGTTAAAAAGTTTATTCTTTTATTTACTTCATACTAATTGAGAGCAAAATTATCAGAAATTTTCTTATTACTTGTTTCCTTTTAAGTAGAAGGGAAGTAAGGGAGTACCATAGGTTAAAGCGATATTCAAAAAATGGTTGCTATGTGATTGAAGTACCTTTGTACGGACAGGAGTTGACAAATTCTCCTATGAGAAAAGTATAAGTATTTTAAAGCTGAAACCAATAACAAGGAATATCTCAAAAACGGTCAATCCCAAAAAAGTGTATATATCATATAATCTGTGTTCTAGCGAGGTCCCGCCTGCGGTGCCATTAGTAGTTAAAGCGGGCGTTAAACACTACCAAAAAAAAAAAAAAAAATTCTAGCGAGGTCTACATTTTCCATTAAGTTTTTGTATATCTCTTACGGTTTACCGATTACGCAAAATTCCACAAAAATAAATCTATAATAAAGATGTCTTCAGAAGCTATTCCCAGAAAATTCAAGTTATACATTTCATTCTTCACGTAGTTATCTTTAATATAGGATATTTTAATTATTTTTGAGAAAATTAATATTTTCAAATTTTTTTCCAAGTAAAGGACACTTATTGGTGGGGGAGATTTTCTTGAAAATCTTCGTGTCACATCCTTGGAAGATACTGAACCTAAATACCGATTTTGGTGGCCCACAGATCACAGACACAGTCACACACAAACACACACACACAACAGACATTTTTCTAAAAATTCTTTATTTTGTATTCTGGGATTCTCAAAACATTTATTTCCGGTGCACCGTATCTTTGAGTGCAATACAATAGCTTCTCTGTACACTATGTACAAAGTTCGTGTGGAGAAAGTAAAAATAGAAAAATTGCCATGTGTTGCAAACTCACTCTCTCTCTTTCTTTATCTCTCTCTCTCTCTCCCTCTCTCTCTCTCTCTCCTTGGTGTTTAAGTTCAGTCGCTTCCAAAGATGTGATACGAAGATTTTTAAGATAACCTCACCTTAATTAGCTAAATTTTATATTTTCTTAAAAAGGAATCAAACATTTTTATTAAAATACCATAGATATGTTTAAGATGGTTTTATGACAAACGAAATGTATGTGTTGAATTTTCTGGGAATAGCCTCTGAAGACCTGTTTTTTCTGAATGAATTTTGCCGAATTTTGCTTAAATACTAAACCGTAAGAGACAGACCAAAACATATTGCAGAAAAAATGTAGATCTCGTCAAAACACACAATTTATGACCTTTACGTTTTTGTTGTTGAAATAACCGTTTCTGAGATATTCCTTGTTATTGGTTTCAATTGTGAAGTACTTATACTTTTCTAACACATGAAGTGTCCGTTCTTACTTTCTCTATACGCACTATGTACATAGTGTATAGAGAAGGTATTGCACTCCACCCAAAAATTCGAAACCGAGATTTCACCGGAAATATATGTTTTAGGGTCCCCAATATCCAAAAAAGACATTTTCACAAAAAAGTCCGCGTGTGTGTGTATGTCCTTGTGCCTGTGAACACGATAACTCAAAAACGAAAAGTCGTTAAAATACCAAAATTGGTATTTAAGTTTAGTATCTTCCAGGGATGCGACACGAAGGTTTTGAGAAAAATCCCTTTACCCCCAACTACCCTTTACATGGAACTTTCTTCGAACATTTTGATTTTCTCAAAAATGGCTCTAACGATTTTGATTAAAAGTTCGTATATTAAAGATATTTATCTGACCAATAAAAGATATAACTTGCATTTTCTGGGAATAGCTTCTGAAGAGTAGTTTATTCTGGATGAATTTTACGGAATTTTGAATAAATGCTAAACCGTAGGAGATGGACAGAAACTTAATACATAAAAAATGTAGAGCACGTTAAAACACACAATTTCTGTTATATACATTTTTTTCGTGAGTTCGTCGTTTTTGAGACATTCTTTATTTTTGGTTACTGCTATAAAAAACTTATAATTTTCTCATACAGGAACTTGTCAACTCCTATCCATATAAACAAAGGAACTTCATTGACATAGCAACCAGCTTTTGACTATTTTTTAACCTATGGTTGTCCCTTATTTCTCTTCTACTTACAAGGAAACAAACATAAAGTAAATAAAAGTATAAGCCTTTTAAGAATAAAATTTGTTGCAGGGATATAGAGAAAGTCATGTGAATGGTACACATCAGATTTTTCTTTTATATACTCCTGGCCAAACTAAGAGGCAATTTGCAATGACAATCGCATAACGATAGCTTTAAAAACATTTGACTATCAGTTTAGCCTAGTGCATTCCCCTAGTTTCAATCTACTTAAAAGGAACTAAGTAAAAGGAACATTCTGTCAATGCTTATCTCGATTAGCATTGTGTAGAAAGAAGAATAATATTTTGTAAAAAGTTTGTAGAGCAGGTAGAGAAAGTCATGTGAGTGTAACAATCAGACTTTTAATAATCTGATTTGTTCCATTCACATGCATTTCTCAGTTATATAAACATATTTCTTTACAGAAGATTATTTTTTATCTATGGTATGCCAATCAAGGTAAGCATTAGCAGAACTTGTTTATTACTTGCTTTGCTAAGGCTAAGTCGATAGTCAAATCTTTTAAAAGCTATGCAAAACGAGGTTTAGTTTGCTTTGCAAGGCTTGTAATAAAACAAGAGAGGTGCCAGGAAACATTATTTCCCTTTGCGAAAAACATAAGTACTTTAATATTGAAACCAATAACCTCAGCGCGGGTTTGATTCCAGGGGATCGCACGTGAGATTTGTGCTGGATAAAGCGGCGCAGGTGATTCTCCGATTTCCCCCGCATCGCGTTCTACCAGTGCTTTATCTATTCCATGTATGATCATTGTCACCGCCTGTCATTCTTTAAGTGAATCCATTTTGAGGTGCATTAATATTTCTAGGGCTAAGAACTCAGTCTCGGCTCTTGGACCATCAAACATAAGTGTTTTCCTCTTAACGTGAAGATATCACCATGTTACAGAATACCAAATAACGCGTAGCAACTCTGTAAAATCAGACTCGCCCTCCGTGGTGTAATGGTAACCATGCTAGCCTTCTATATAGCCAAGGTGGCGGGTTCAAACTCTGCGGACGACGATGGATATTTTTCGGGCGTAAAAGTCCTTAGCATGGCTTCCTTCGGAAGAGAAATAAAGCCTTTGGTCGCATATATTAGATTTATGGCATATAAAAGAACCTCAAGCCTGATAAAGATGTCTCTGAGCAAAATTAAGCGGTATTTCACGCCCAGTATAGAATAGGACACTGAAAACCACAGCAGTTAAAGAGCGTCTTTAAGTAATTTTTACTTTTTCTACACGTACCATACAAATAGAGAAGGCATTGTATTCCACTCAAAAATTTGGTTCCGAAATTTCACCGGAAAGACGCGTTTTCGGGGTTCCCTGTATAAAAAAAAACATTTTTGTAAAAACTTCCAAGTGTGTGTGTCCGTGTGCCTGTGAACACGACAACTCGAAAACGAAAAGTCGGTAGAATACCAAACTTGGTATTTAAGTTTAGTATCTTCCAAAATTTTGAAAAAAGTCCCTCAACTGCAAAATAATCTTATCATGGAAAAAATTTAGTACGTTTTGATCTTCTCAAAAATGGCTCAAGGCTTTGATTAAAATACCATATATTAAAGATATTTATATGGCAAAAGAAATGTATAATTTGAGTTTTCTAGGAACAGCCTCTAAAGACCTCTTTATTGGAATGAATGTTAATGAATTTTGCGAAACTGGTAAACCATAAGAGATAGACAGAAACTTACTACACAAAAATGTAGGCCATGTTAAAATGCACCATTTATGTCAATTTGTTACTCGTGAAATTGATCATTTCTGAGATATTCCTTGTTATTTGTTTCAGATTTAATATTCTTATATTTTTCTCACACAGAAACTTATAAATTCCTGGCCCTTCATAGAAACGGATTTTAACCACATGGCAACCAGCTTTGAAAAGATTTGACTGTCGTTTTAGCCTAGTGTATTCCCTTAATTTCCTTCTACTTAGATACAAGGAAGCAAGAAATTAAGAAATTTTTTTGCTAATGTTTATATAGATTGTCATAAAGTAGATAGAGAAATCTGATGTGTTCCATTCACATGACTTTCTCTATATCTCTGCAATGAATTAGTTTTAAAAAGCTTATGCTTCTATTTACTTCCTATTAATCAAGAAAAAGAAAAACTTAGCAGAAATAGTCTTATTTCCTGCTTCTTTGTAAGCAGAAGCGAAATAAGGAAGTACCGTTGGTTAAAGTGATAATCAAAAGCTGGTTGCTATGTGACTGAAGTTCCTCTGTTTGTATGGACAAGAGTTCACAGAGTCCTGTATGAGAAAAATATGTGTTTTATAGCTGAAACCAAAAACAAGGAATATCTCAAAAACAATCAACTCCACGAAAAATATGTATGTAACATAAATTGTGTGTTTTAAAGTGCTCTACATTTGTTATATGGTAAGCTTTTGCCCATCTCTTACGGTTTAGCAGTTATGCAAAATTCCGTAAAATTGGCCCAGAATAAAGTAGTCTTCAGAGGCTATTCCCAGAAAATTCAAAATATACATTTTATTTGTCAGGTAAATATCTTTAATACACGACATTTTAATCAAAATCGTGAGTGCCATTTTTTAGAAAATCAAAATTTTCGAAAAAAGTTCCATGTAAACGGTAGTTTCTGGTGGGGAATTTTTCCCAATATCTCCGTGTCGCATCCCTGGAAGATACTAAACTTAAATACCAAGTTTGGTATTTTACCGACTTTTAGTTTTTGAGTTATCGTGTTCACAGACACACAGATACACGGACACACGAACACGCACACGGACCTTTTTCTGAAAATACTTTTTTTGGATACAGGGGTCCCTAAAACATATTTCCGGTGAAATCTCGGTATCAAATTTTTGGGTGGAGTGTAATACCTTCTCTATACACTATGTAGATAGTGCGTGTAGAGAAAGTAAAAATATGCATTTTAACAATAATTCGTTACAGCTACGCAGAGAAAGTCTTGTGAATGGAACACATCAGATTTTTAATCAGTTGTTTCACAAAGTTGTTTTTATTAAACACTGTACGGTAAATAGTGGTAATATACTGAAATAAATTCGGATATTCTGGCGTTTATTATTGAACCCAAGCATAACTGATAGCCAATTCCATGCAATATACTTCAGAATCAAAAAGTGAACGTAAATATATTTTTCCCTCTGCCCAAATTTAGATTTTCCTCCTGTTCATGTGAATTGCTTTTGTCACTATTGTTCTGAGGCTGGTATTTTCCAATGTTTGGTGTGCCGAAGCTCCTGACTGGATGCCTTGGGGGTGCGGTTATGTCTGGCAAAGGTTCAAAGAGCGTAGGGTGCGTAAATTCATCCTTGAGAACAAAAAACAAAGGGTAGAAAGCAGCTCAGAGTTGAAATAACCTCCTGGCGATTTATTACGCTGAGCTTCCACATGGTGTAACGTCGCTTACATAAAGCGGCAGCGTCATATTTCTAAGGTTACCGCCTCACACAAAAATATGAATTTAACAAGAAAACCACCGTTTTCAAAAAACACGATTTTTTAGAAGAAATATTATGTTGGTTACTTGCACGACTTTTTGTTTACCAATTCATTGAAACTTTTTTTTCCACTACTGCATAAAGAAGATGAAAATTCCATTTTGATCCCAAAATTTATAGCGAGATATCAATTACAGTACCGTTTGGAGTTTTCTAGAGTCTAAAAATCTGATATGTTCCATTCATATGACTTTCTCTACATCGCTATAACAAATTATTATTAGAAAACATTAGCAGAAATTGTCTTAATTACTTGCTTCCTTGTAAGTAGAAGGAAAATAATGGAATAAACTAGGCTAAAACGATAGTCAAGTCTCTTAAATACCGGTTCCTTGTGGTTGAAATCCGGTTTTATGCAGAGCCAGGAGTTTATAACTTTCCGTGTGAGAAAAATTTAAGTATTTTGAATCTGAAACAAATAACAAAGAATATCTCAGTAATGGTCAATTCCACGAAAAAATGTATATAATATAAATTGTTAGTTTGTTAATGCAACATATAAGACTTTTTTTCTTTATGTCATGGAAGAGGTAATACACTATTGTTATTATTGGTTTCAGGAGGGATTGAAACATATGTTGCGGTAGTCCGAACTTCATCATACTAGTTTTTAATATTATGTTTGCCAAACAGATGGCTCATTATTAGTGGCGTGCAACATTTGAAGTTGAGAGCAAAGGAAACCAAGACAGACAACGTGAGCCTTGCAGTATATGCAATCATCAAAACGTATTAGAGAAACTTGTTCGACTCGTTCGACAGTACATGTTCTAAAGCGATATTTGCTTCTAAAGTGGATGGTCTTGCTTGATTTACCGACGTTCTCAGTGATGTTTGTATAAAATACATATTTAGCATTGCATTTAGCATAGTGAAATCCAGGATTGCCAAGATAAAAGGGAGTTGACAATTCAGCCCATATTATTATTATTATTATTATTATTATTATTTTATGAGCTGCTGAGGTGCTGAAAATGTTCTCCACGAAATTCCATACGCAACTAAGCATGTCTCAACACATTTGTGGAGATTTTTGGCAATTCCTGTGGTGTGATTTCCCCAATCGCAATTGAGAATGTTTTACTTTCTCTACACGTACTTTGTGCATAGTGTATAGACAAGGTATTGTATTGTACTAAAAATTCGATACCAAGATTTCACCGGAAATACGCCTTGGGTCCCCCTGAATCCAAAACCAGCATTTTTGGAAAAAGGTCCGTGTGTGCATGTGAGTGTGTGTGTGTCTGTGGACAGCATAGCTCAAAAATGAAAAGACCGTTAAATACCAAACTTGGTATCTTCCAAGGATGCGACACAAAGATTTTTAAGGAACTTTTTTCGAAAACTTTGATTTTCTCAAAAATGGCTCTAACGATTTTGATTAAAATATCCTATATTAAAGATAAATTACCTGACAAATAATATGTATATCTTGAATTTTCTGAGAATAACCTCTGAAGACTACTTTATTCTGGATAAATTTTACGAAATTTTGCATAACTGCCAACTCGTTAGAAATAAACAAAATCTTAGCGCACAAAACATGTAGAGCACATAAAAACACACACCTTATGTTATATAAATTTGTTAAGAAGAGTGGATCGTTTTTTAGATATTCCTTGTTTTTGGTTTTAGCTTTGAAAAACTTGTACTTTTCTCATACAGAAATTTGTCAACCCGTGTCCATACAAATACCTAGTAACCAGCTTTTGACTTCACTTTAACCTATTATACTCCCATATTTCACTTCTACTTACAAGGAAGCACGTAATAAGAATATTTCTGCTATTTTTTTCTCGATTGGCATGAAGTAAATAGAAGAATAAGCTTATTAACAATAATTTGTTACAGAGAAGTAGAGAAAGTTATGTGAATGGAACACATCAGTTTTTTTATTCAATTAATGCGAATTATTACGGTAGACTTGATTCTCCAAATTATCCCACAAATAAAAATCGCAAGCAGATATATCGGTCGATCTGAGAGGCCATAAGGCTGTAGAAATTTTACGTTCTTCGGAAGCATCGTATGACTTCTGCAACCTTGATTTATACGCTGTAGCACCATCTTGCTGAACATCGCATATCCTCGTTCTTCCTCCATTAGATAAGAGAGTAATAAAGTTATTTTCCGTACAAAAAGCTTCAGCTGTAGAAGAAACTACATTTTTCCAAAAAGAACTAATGGAACAACTCTGCAACGATATTGTAAAAGCTTATGCTATGATAAATGTTTCAAAATACATTTATACCTAGCAGGAAACTATTGAAAAATTTGAAGAATTCCTAAAATAAGTAATTCTTCCTCTATTGCAGAAATAGTCTTATTACTTGCTTCCTTGTAAGTAGGAGCGAAATGAGGGAGTACCACAGGTTAAAGCGATAGGCAAAAGCTGGTTGCTATGTGACTGAGGTTCCTTTGTGTGGACAGCAGTTGACAAATTCCTGTATGAGAAAAGTATAAGTTTTTCAAAGCTGAAACGAAAAGCCTGGAATATCTTAAAAACGATCGACTCCACAACAAAAATGTATATTACATAAATTACGTGTTTTAATGTTCTCTTCATTTTCTGTGAAGTAGGTTTTTGTCCATCTCTTATGGTTTAGAAGTTATGCAAAAATCCGTAAAATTCATCCAAAATAAAGTAATCTTCAGGGGCTATTCCCAGATAATTCAAGATATCTTTAATATACGATATTTTAATCAAAATCGTAAGAGCCATTTTTAAGAAAATAAAAATTTTCAAAATTTTATTCCATGTAAAAGTAATTTGCGGTGGGGGTATTTCTTGAAAAGCTTTATGTCGCATCCTTAGAAAATACCAAACTTAAATATCAAGTTTGGTTTTTAACGGTCTTTTCATTTTTGAGCTATGCTGCCCACAGACACACACACACACACACACACACACACACACACACAACGGACATTTTTTCTAAAAATGCTTTTTTTTTGTATTTAGGGAGTCTCAAAATATATATTTCCGGTGAAATCCCGGTATCGAATGTTTCGGTGCAATGCAATACCTTCTCTATAGACTATGTACATAGTTAGTGTAGAGAAAGTAAACATTGTATGGTCATTTTTGAGAAAATCAAAACGTTTAAAAAATGTGGCATGTAAAGGTAGTTGGGGTGGGGAATTTTCCTGAAAATCTTTGTGTCATATCTCGTTTTTAAATAATGGTGTCCACAGTACACACAAGCACACATACAGGCACCATCTTTTTCTAATAATCGGTTTTTTTTGTTTTGTTTTTTTTTTTTTTGGTTTTTTTGAGTCATGGAATCTCAAATGTATTTCTGGTGAAACCTCTGTATCAAATTTTTGGGTGGAATACAATACGTTCTTTACCTACTATTTACATAGTGCATGTAGAGAGAGAGTAATATGACTTTAAAGCTCTACGGAAATGTATTATTCTTTGATGCTCTAACACCGTTTTCCTAATATCGTTGGATAACATTAACGTTAGTATCCATGTCGCTGATGAAAGCTTACTTCTAAGTCAAATGAAATATACATTCTCAACTTTAAGCAAATATGCTATATTCCCATTTTCCCAATTTTGCTACCAATTTGGTTGTGTGTGTCTGTGGACAGCATAGCTCAAAAACGAAAAGACCGTTAAATACCCCACCCCAAACTACCCTTTACAGAGAAATATTTTCGAAAATTTTGATTTTATCAAAATGCCTAACGATTTTGTATAAAATTTCGTATATTAATGATATTTACCCGACAAATACAATATATATCTTGAATTTTCTGGGAATAGCCTCTGAAGACATCTTTATTTTGAATGATTTTTGCTAGATTTTGCATAATTAGCAAACCGTAAGAGAAAGACTAAAGCTTACGTAACAAAATCTGTAAAACTAGTTAAAACATACAATTTATATTATATACATTTTCTTCGTGGAGCAGATCGTTTTTGAGATATTCCTTACTATTGGTTTCAGCTTTAAAAAGCTTAATACTTTTCTCATACAAGAATTTGTCAACTCCTGTCCATACAAACAAAGGAACTTTAGTCCTATGGCAACCAGCTTTTGACTATCACTTTAACCTATGGTATTTCGCTTCTACTTACAGGGAAGCAAGTAATAAACCTAGAAGCATACCTTTTAAACAATATTTTGTTGCAGAGATGTAGAAAAAACCATGTAAATGGAATACATAAAAATTATTTTCTTTCTTCACTGCCTCCTGAATACATGAGATTAAACAAAGGAATGCCAGGTGTGACAAAATTTCAAAGATATGAACATCAGCTGCAATATAATGTTTCGAGAATATCGTTCCAGTCAGATGTCGGGTTTGGTTGAAATTGCCTAAAATCGGCGAGAGCATTGGGGGTTTAATAGTTGAGCTAAATTGTCATTGAAATTCGGTTCTTTCCAAGACCACGAGTACAATAAAAGATATATGAAACGGATGAGGACTTCCTGAGAAAGAACAGTATATGCATTATATAACTGAAACTCATACCAAGGAAGCTTTTGGAAATTTTTAGGCCTACAAAAAATATACACGACTTAATTGCTTTAACTGATCCACATTTTTGTGTTGTAAGGTTTTGTCTATCTCTTACGGTTTACCATTCATGCAAAATTCATTCCGATAGGCTACTCCCAGAAAATTCAAGATATGCATTTGTTTATGGTATACGGCATTTTAATCAAAATCGTTTAAGCCATTTTTGAGAAACTGAAAATGTCGAAAATTTTTCCATGTCAAGGGAAGTTTAGGTTGGGAGATTTCCTTCAACATCTTAGTGTCATATCCGTGGAAGATTCTGAACTTAAATATCAAGTTTGAATTATCGTGTTCACAGACACGCGCGCGCGTGTATATCTTTTTTGGGATTCAGAGAGTCTCAAAGGATTTATTTCCGGTGAAATCTTTGCGTTTGATGAAATGCAATACTTTATCGGCCTACTATGTACACATTACCTGTAGAAAAATAAATTTAAAAAAAAACACGTATTTTTCATTCACATGACTTTCTCTAGCTATTACACACCAACTTCCATTAAAAAAGATTATTCTTTTGTCTATGATGTGCTAAACGAGGCAAACATTCACAGAAGTTGCCTTATTACTTGTTTCCTTGTAAGCAAAATGGAAAATAAAGGAATACACTGAGTTAAATCTATAGTTAAATTTTTTAATTTCTGTCCTATGTGAAACAACTGAAGTTCGGCTCCCTTTGCAGGGCAGCAGTAAAATAAGAGAGATAAAACGAAACGTATCTTCCGGTTTGAGAGAAGTTAAAAATAATTTAACATTGAAACCAATACCAAGAAATATGTGAGAAACGTCAGCTCAATCTAAAAAAGTGTGTAACATAAATCATGTGCGTTAACCATATCTACGATTCCTGTGTAGTAAGTCTTTGCCTATCTCTTGCGTTTTAACGGTCATGCAAAATTCTGAAGACCTCGACCAGAATAAATAGATATTTAGAGGCTATTCTCAGAAAATTCAAAATAGACATTTTATTTTTATGTAAATATGTTAATATACGTATTTTAATAAAAATTGTTACAGGCATTTTTCAGAAAAAAACAATAAAACCTTTTTCCACGCAAAGCGTAGTTTGGGATGGGGTATTGCATTGAAAATGTTAGTGTCGCATCCTTGAAAGGTACACAGCATAAATACCAAGTGTTTTTTGCTAACGTCTCTTCGTTTTTGAGCTATGGTGTCCACAGACACATGCGAGGGCGGGCCGTTTTCTATAAGTGCTTTTTTGTTGGCTTTAGGTAATCTTTAAACATATATTTCCGGTGAAATCTCCGACACCGAATTTTTTTGGGAGGAACTTAATATCTTCTTTTCCTCTATGTACATTGTTCATATGTTCTAGAAAAAGTGAAAAGTGAAATGTGCACGTAAGCTGAAATGTGCACGTAACTTAAAATTTGATTTTTCTAAACATGTGAAACTTTTTGTTCTGCATCGATTGACATGCTATAGCCTAACTTTAACAGGCTTACTACAAGGGCCGCTTTTTCAACCTTCGATAGGCTACAAATAAAAGAACAGTTCATAGAGAACAATTATTTTATTACTAAAAGTTTTGTACACTTATGGTTATCTTTCAACATAATCACTGAAAAGATTGAGACATCTATCGTATCTGTGCACAAGCTTTGCAATACCCACTTCAAAAATTTTGCTGCCAATGATTTCAAATGAGCATTGATGTTGTTGAAAAGTGCTGCCCTCCTAGCCACGTCTTCAGTTCAGGGAAAATGTGTAAGTCGGGGTGCCAGGTTAGGACTGTACCGCGGATGATCGAAAATGTCCCATTGAAATTGTTCAAGGAGCCGATGGGTTGTGCCAGCAGTGTATGGACGAGCGTTGTCATGGATAAACACAATTCCTGAAGTCAGCATTCCTCTTCGTTTGTTTTGAATGGCTCTCCGCAAACGTTAAAGTACGAAGATCTTTAAACCAACGTTAATGCTCATTTGAAATCATTGTCGGCAACATTTGTTGAAGCTGGTATTGCAAAATTTGTGCAAAGGTACGATAAATGTCTCAATATTTTCGGTGATTATATTGAAAATGAACCGTAAGTGTAAAAAAATGTTAGTAATAAAAGAATTATTTTTTATGAACTTTTATGGTCTATCGGAGGTGGAAAAAACGGCCTTCTTATTCATTGCTACTTTAATCTTAAAGAGTGTTAAATCCTGTTTATCGTGAACTCATTATAAATACTCGAGACCTAAAGGTGCTCCAGCTATATTTATATCTCGACGCGACAGAAGAAAAGCTCATATTAATTCCATGAAAACAAAGCCGCTGTAGAGGCGAATTCCCAATGCTTAAGCATTGTATCCGCAGCCTTAGAGAACAATTGAGCCTGTTAGATGGCAGCTCAAGTGTTTTCATTAACATAAAGCTTGTGGGCGTACAATAAACACACAAGCCCTCTCCACCCAAGATAAAGGGAGGCCAGGGTGTCTAATAAAAGAGATACGCGTGCGGTACAACTTTATGGGCGGGAAGTGCAAATAAGAAACCTCATTTTTATAACGCAAGAAAAAGCTAAATTTAGAATTGCAAGTTGAAATCGGCTTCTATTTCAACCTATCTTTATTTCCAGGGATAACGTGAATCGAAATGATACGATTTTCATAATTTTTTTTTCTTCCATTTTAATGTTTTAAATGCAGATGAATATTTTGAATCTCCCGCTCATTATGGTATAACTTTCACAGAGGTAGACTAATT
Organism: Hymenopus coronatus; assembly: GCA_030762935.1. Classification (NCBI taxonomy): domain Eukaryota; kingdom Metazoa; phylum Arthropoda; class Insecta; order Mantodea; family Hymenopodidae; genus Hymenopus; species Hymenopus coronatus. The sequence continues at coordinate 127,454,965 of CM060890.1, forward strand.
GTAAATAATTTTAAAAATTGTTTAAAATTATCCTGCGTAGTACTTTTACTTTCTCTACACATACATAGAGTATTCGATACAGAGATTTAACCGAAAATACATGTTTTGAGACCTACTGAATAAAAAATAGAATTTTTAGAAAAATGTAAGTGTGCGTGTCTTTGGTCAGCATAGCTCAAAAACAAAAAGTCCGTTAAATACCAAACTTGGTAGTTATGTTAAGTATTTTCCAAGTATGCGACACGACGATTTTCAAGAAAATCGCCCCACCACCTAATACCTTTTACATGAATTTTTTTTCGAAAATGTTGGTTTTCTCATAAATGGTTCCAACGATTTTGATTAAAATATCGTATATTAAAGATATTTACATAATAAATAAATGTGTATCTTGAATTTTTTGGGAATAGCATCTCAAGACAACTTTACTCTGGATGAATTTTGCTGGATTTTGCATAAGTGATACACCTTAAGAGATAGACAAAAACTTACTTAAAAATATACAGAGCTCGTTAAAACACACAATTCAATTTATACACATTCTTTCGTAGAGTTGAGTATTCATTGTCATTTCAAAATATTTATACTTTTCTCATACGGGAATTAGCCAACTTCTTGTCATGCAAACAAAGGGACCTCAATCACATAGCGACCACCTTTTAAAATTTTTGATTATCGATTTGACGTATGGTCCTGCCTTATTTCCCTCCTACTTTCAAGGAAGCAAGTAATATGTTCCATTTTCTCGCTTAGCACGAAGTAAATAAAATAATACAATTTTAACAAGAATTAGTTCCAGAGAGGTGGATAAAGGCATATGAATGGCACATCAGTTTTTAATATTGTGTTTGAAGGCAATTTAAGGAGAAGTAAGACTGCTATACAAATGCCCCAATATCTCAGAAACTAATTGACACTATGGGCTGAAACTTTTTTCCACAGATTTGTTACTAAAAAATCTGATGTGTACCATTCACATGACTTTCTCAATATCCCTGCAACAAACTTATACTTCTACTTACTTTATGCTAATCAGAAAAAATTAGCAGAAATAGTATTATTACCTGCTTCCTTGTAAGTATAAGCGAAATAAGAGACTACCATAGGTTAAAGTGATAGTCAAAAGCTGGTTGCTCTGTCAATGAAGTTCCTTTGTTTATATGAATCGGAGTTGACAAGTTCCTGTATGAGAAAAATATAAGCTTTTCATAGCAGAAACCAAAAATAAGGAATGTCTAAAAAACGACGAACTCCACGAAAAAAATTATATAACATAAATTGTGTATTTTAACGTGCTCTACATTTTTTGTGTAGTAAGTTTTTGTCCATCTCTTACGGTTTAGCAGTTATTCAAAATTACGTAAAATTCATCCAGAATAAACCACTCTTCAGAGGCTATTCCCAGAAAATTCAAGGTATACATTTTATTTGTCAGGTAAATATGTTTAATATACGAAATTTTAATCAAAATCGTTAGAGCCATTTTCGAAAAAAGTTCCATGTAAAGGTTAGTTGGGAGTGGGGGGATTTTTCTCAAAATCTTCGTGTCGCATCCCTGGAAGATACTTAACTTAAATACCAAGTGTGGATACACGGACACACACACACACACACGCGCGGATCTTTTTATGAAAATGCTTTATTTGGATATTGGGGACCCTAAAACATTTATTTCCGGTGAAATCTCGGTATCGAATTTTTGGGTGGAGTGCAATACCTTATCTATACACTATGTACATAGTGCGTATAGAGAAAGTAATAGGTATTATTTTAAAAAGGTGTTTATGTATATGGATTTGTTAATTTTTAAAATTCATGAACAGAAGTATTCTAATTTTTATCAATCAACATAAAAATATTGCTGAATATAGCTTGAAAAGTGCTGATGTGTAACACACTCATGCCTTTCTCTAACTGTTGTACCAACAAACTTCTTACTCAAGCTTATTCTTCTTTCTACACAATGCTATTCGAGATAAACATTAGCAGAATGTTCTTATTATTCAGTTCCTTATAAGCAGAAGGCAACTAAAGGATTGCACTATACTAAAGTGATAGACAAATGTTTTAAAAACTGTTGTTTTGAGATTATAATTGCAAATCGCTTCTTTGCTTGGCCAGGAGAAGAACAAATGACAAACGAACACTTTTGTCATAGAAAAGTATAAGTAAATCACAGTTGAAACCAATAACAAGGAATATCTCGAAACGGTTACCTCCACAACAAAAATGTAAATGTGTGTTTTAACGAGAACTACATTTTTGTGCTGTAGGATTTTGTTTATCTCATAGGTTTAGCAGTTAAGCAAACTTCGGCAAAATTTATCCAGAATAAAGAGGATTGCAGAAATTTTCCAGAAAATTCAAGATATACATTTTAATTTGGATGCAAATATCTTTAATATACGGGATTTTAATCAAAATTGTTAGAGAAATTTTTGAGAAAACCAACATTTTCGAAATTTTTATATGTAAAATTTAGTTTGGGTAGGGGAATTTTTCTCAAATTCTTCGTGTCGTACCCTTATAAGATACTAAACCTAAATACCAAGTTTGGTATTAAAGGTCTATTTTGAGCTATGCTGTCCACAGACACACATACACAAACACCCAAGGACCTTTTTCTAAAATATCTGACGTGTTCCATTCACAGGCTTTCTCTACATCTCTGTAATAAATTATTGTTAAAAAGCTTATTCTTCTATTACTTCATGCTTATTGAGATAAACAGTAGCAGAAATGGTCTTATTACTTAGTTCCTTATCAGCCGAAGGGAAACAAACCGACGGTCTTATGTATTAAAATGCGGTTGATATAGATTGAAATTCGTTTCTTTGCGTGGACAGGAGTTGACATATTCCCATATGAGAAAAGTATAAGCATTTTAAAGCTGAACTAATAACAAGGAGTATCTCAAAAATGGCCAACTCCACGAAAAAATGTATATGACATAAATGATCTACGATCTACATGTTTTGTGAGGTAAGTCTCTCTCTCTCTCTCTCTCTCCCTCTCTCTCACTCTCTTTTATGGTTTACTAGTTAGGCAAAATTAAATAAAATTATCAAGAATAAAGAGGTATTTAAAAGATATTTCCAGAAAATTCAAGATATAATAAATATCATTTTATTTGAAATATAAATATCTTTAATATTCAGTAATCAAAATCGTTAGAGCCATTTTGATTACTGAATATCAAAATTTTGGAAATGATTTCCATGTAAAGAGTAGTTTGGGAGCGAGGGTTTTTCCCAAAATCTTTGTGTCACATCCCTGGAGGATAGAAAATTTAAATATCAAGTTTGGTATTTTAACGACTTTTCGTTTTCGAGTTATGCTGTCTACATACTCACGGACACACACGCGCGCGGACCTTTTTCTAAGAATGTTTTTTTTTGTATACAGGGGACCCTGTATCTCCAGGAAATTCTCGGTATCGAAGTGCAATACAATAACTTCTCTATACACTATGTTCATGTATATGTAGAGAAAGTAAAAATTATGTTAAATAGTTGCTGAGATAATGGGTCAAAGTTTAACATTGGCAAGCTTGGGCATTTCGAACCCCCTTAAGTCAGAAATGTGTAAAGATACCCGACAGTGGAGTAACGCGGCACAACAACGCCCTTCTCTCCCTACGGAATTAATTACGTAAAATTCCAGGAAGACAGTGATGCTGGGAGAGAGAGAGAGAGAGAGGTGGAGGGGGAGGGAGGAGCAACTAGGGCTACTGCCTCTGTAGGGAGGAAAAAGAAATAGCTGCGGTCATTTCCTGGTGGAACGTCGATAACTTGCCCACGGTTTTTCTGTCTAATCGTAACGACGTAACCATTTAGTACGATCGTACGAACAGAAAGGAGAAATCAGCGATGGAATGAAACAAAGTAAGAACATGGAGGGAGAGTATAGCAAAGACAGTAAAGAGTAAAAATAACAGAGGAAACAACGTGAAAGAAACTCACATACCGGAAATACGAGGAAAAAAACTCAAAAAGAGGCGAATATCGACTGTTAAAAACAATACTATGTGACAAATGAATTGACATACAACAGATAATAAACTGGAATCAAAGACTAAAAAAGACGGGCAAAAATCATAGTGAATACATATGCCAGTTAATATGATAAGGAGGATGATAGTGGCAATAATAATAATAATAATAATATTAATAATAATAATAATAATAATAATAATTACTGCCCGCCTGCGTACTGCGGTGGTAGCATGTCTGCCTCACATTCAACAGTCGTGAGTTCGAATCTCGCTTAGGGTGAGTTACCCGGGTGAGGGTTTTTTTTCGGGGTTTTCCCTTATCCAGAGAAGATGAAGGTCGAGTAACTTTAATCTCCATAGACCCCAATATCATTTGAGCAACATTTCACCATTTTTATTCATCTTCCGATATGATCAACAAGGTTAAAGTACGTTAAACTGAAGAAAAAAAACATTTTTTTGCTTATTTTACAGTCGGCTTACCCTCCCGTATTTAGGACTGATACCCCCCGAGATCTTGCAAGCGGATTCCTGTAGGGGAGCCAACGGCACAGAATGAGGAACCTGGAACGAGTGGTCGGCCCGTAACCAGGCATGAGCATGAGGTAGTGGTTGATATGAAATGAAAGCGAAATAGAATATAGGAAAGATGGAGTAATTGGTGAAATGATGGGGGGGGAAACCAGAGGACGCGGAGCAACCCCGCTCAGAAGCCGCTTCGTCCATCACAAATCCTACATGCGGGGGTCGAACTCGGGTCGCCTAGATGACAGGCGAAAGGTCTAACCAATCTGCCACGGCGTCGCAATAATAATAATAATAATAATAATAATAATAATAATAATATTAATTACCTTCCTCCTAGGACTGACACCCCCTAGGACTTACAAGCGGATGCCTAGGGGTCAGAAGCCTGTTGGTGAGCCAACGGCACGAAACCACAAAATGAAGAATTTGGAATGAGTGATAGCCCGGCATGAGCATGAGAAAGTGGATGATGTGAAACGAAAGTGAAGCAGACGATTAGAAAGGTCACAATGGAGAAATTTGTGGAATGAATGGCGGGGAAAACCGGAGGATCCGGAAAAAAGCAGCCTCAACGCCGCTTCACCCACCACAAATCCCACATGCGGGCGCTAGGGATCCAACTCGGGCCGCCTAGGTGGGAGGCGAGTGGTCTAAACACGACATAAACACAGCCATAGTGTAAGGTGCGTTCAAAAAGAAACGAGCCAGAGATCTCATTACCGAAACCAGTACCTGTATGTTAAAGTATTGGCCCTGGCTGTTGAGACACTTGTCCCACTGTGACACAAAACAGTGAATGGCTGTCTCATAAAATTCTCGGGACTGCGATGTAAACTAGTTCCGCACGTACAGCTGGACGTCGTCGTCCGAGGTGAATCGTTTGCCACTCAGAGCCTTTTTTAAGGGGAGCAAATATGGCGTAATGACCGCAGAAGAGGTCTGGACTTTGTGGAGAGTGGTCGAGAACCTCCCATTTGAATTTCTGCAGGAGTGCCGCGGATGTGTTAGCCGTATGAGGATTTGCATTCTTGTGGAGCAGAATGACCGCAGGGTGAGATTGCCTGGTCATTTTGATTTGGTCGTTTGGCAAGGTTGGTCAAGGTTTGCGAGTAGCGCTGGGCATTCACTGTTGCCACTGAAGGGGTCATCTTGGTCAAAGGAGAACCTTTGCTGCACTCTTGTGGATGACCTAGATGGTAGTGACCGTGGATGCTTCCACTGCAGACTTTGTCGTTTTGATTCTGGTTCGAAGTGATGACACCATGACTCATCTCGTGCCAGGAACTCATTCCCTTCCCTAGCATAGCGCTGCAGATGACCCAGACAGTGGGTCATTCGACTGGCTTCCTGGTGTGGTTGAAGACTGTGGGGCACCCATTGGGCAAGTGCAGTCATTCCTTCAGATTGGTGTGAACACTTCCGACCTCGGCGGTCCTGGGTAATGAGTACATCGGTACAGCAGTGTGGTGCTCCAGACCGTGCATCATCAGCTAACACCCGTCGTCTCCTGAAGCGCTTGTGCCACGACTTGACCCTTGCAAGGGACCTGCAATGCTTGCCGTGCACTTGTGACATTCGTCGATGAATGTCCGTTCCGCTGTCAGACAACAAACATCTCTTTACTCTTCTTTTGACGCCTCCATTTCACTGTTGCAACGTTGGACGATTGATGCATGCTGCTGCTAGCTGTGCATAGTCACGTCACATGTACGCGTACCCTCTAGCGACAGGCTGTGAACTCCCAAGCTCTGGTCGGAATCACATTTCATTACACACACCACGATATTACCACCCTGTCATCGGTTTGCGCATTCCAGACTCCGGCTCGTTTCTTTTTGTACGTCCCTTATAATTACAATACCAATAGTAATATACACGATTCAGCGTACAATGTAATAGATTTCTTCAGCAAGTAAGTAATTAAAACATATTTTATGTTTCAGTCGCTTATTCATATATTTCACTCTATTTAAAAAGTAGTTGCTGGCTTTTCAGACCTTCATCATTTTTTCATCAGTATTCTGATGTTCAAACAAATCATCCTGCTCCAGAACCGATCACCCATCAATCTATGACCCTCTCCTGTCCTCTTGGCTTGGCTCGCTTCCTTCTATCACCAAGTGACCATTGGGAGCTGTTCTGGGCCACCTACCTTCATCCATTTTCACTTTCTCTACATGTACATAGTGTATAGAGAAGGTATTGTATTGCACCCAAAAATTCAATGCCGAGATTTCACCGGATATATACGTTTTAGGGTCCCCTGTATCCAAAAAAAGTATTTTCAGAAATAGCTCCGGGTGTATTTGTCCGTGTGTCTGTAAACACGATAACTCAAGAACGAAAAGTCGGTAAAATACCAAACCTGGTATTTAAGTTTAGTATCTTCAAGGGATGCGACACAAATATTTTGAGAAAAATCCCCCCACCCCAAACCACCCTTTACATGGAAAAAATTTCGAAAAGTTTGATTTTCTCAAAAATGGCTGTAACGATTTTCATTAAAATATCGTATATTAAAGATATTTACCTGAAAAATAAAATGTATATTTTGAATTTTCTTAAAATAGCCTCTGAAGACTACTTTATTCTGGATGAAATTTTCAGAAATTTCCATAACTGCTAAATTGCAAGAGATAGAAAAAAACTCAATACAAAAATGTAGAGCACATTAAAACACACACTTTATGTTATATACGTTTTTTGCTTGGAATTGGTCGTTTTTAAGGTATTCCTTGTTTTCGATTTAGCTTTGAAAAACTTATACTTTTCTCATGCAGGAATTTGTCAACTCCTTTCCATAGAAACAAAGGAACTTCAGTCATATAGCAATCAGTCATTGACTGTCGCTTTAACTTATGCTACTCCCTTATTTCGCTTCTACTTTCAAGGAAGCAAGTAATAAGACCATTTCTGCTATTTTTCCTGAATTAGCATGAGGTAAATAGAAGCATAAGCTTTTTAACAATAAGTTGTTGCAGATATGTAGTGAAAGTCATGTGAATAGAACACATCAGATTTTTACTTTTTCTTCTTTTTACATAGTAAGTACACCGAAAAATCGATATCAATATTTCACCGGAAGTACATGTTTTAGGACCCCATGAGTCCAAAAAAGGATTTTTTGAAAAAGGTGCGTATGCGTGTGTATCCGTGAACAGCATAGCTCAAGAACGATAAAAACCGTTAAATACCAAACTTGGTACTTAGGTTTGATATCTTCCAAGGGTGCCACACGAAGATCTTAAAGAAAATCCTCCCACCCCAAATTACCCTTTGCATGGAAAACAACTGGAAAATTTTTGATTTTCTCAAACCTGGCACTAACAATTTTGATTAAAACCTCTTATACTTTAGATATTTACATGCCAAATAAAATGTATATCTTAATTTCTCTAAAACACTTAATTCTGGATGATTTTTATTGGATTTTGCATAACAGATAGACCGAAAATTACTGCACAAAAATTGTAGGTCACAATAAACCATACAGTTTATGTCATATACATTTTTTTCATGAAGTTTATCGTTTTTGAGATATTCCTTGTTATTGGTTTCAGCTTCAAAAACTACTTTTCTCATATAGGAATTTGTCAACTCCTGTCCATACAAAGGAACTTCAGTCACATGGAAACCAACATTTGACTATCACTTTCACCTATGGTGTTTTCTTATTTCTCTTCTACTCACAAGTAAGTAACAAGATTATTTCTGCTAATTTTTTCTCGATTTAGAATGTAGTAAAAAATAGAAGCATAAGTTTTTTAACAGAATATGTATTTGTCAGGTAAACATCTTTAATATACAATACTTTAATCAAAATCGTTAGAGCCATTTTTAATAAAATAAAAATGTTCGAAAAAAAGTTCCATGTAAAGGGTAGTTAGAGGTGGGGGGATTTTCTTGAAAATCGTCGTGTGGCATTCTTGGAATATATCAAACTTAAATACCAAGTTTGGTATTCAACCGTCTTTTCATATTTGAGCTATGCTGTCCACAGACACACACACACACACACACATGGACCTTTTTCTGAAAATGCTTTTTATGGGTTCAGGGGGACTCAGAAAATGTATTTCCGGTGAAATCTCGGTATCGAATTGTAGGGTGGAATACAATACCTTCTCTATTTATTATGAGCAAGTACGAGGTTTAGCTGTCTCAAATATCTGTTTCCGAAATATCGTTATCGAACTTCCTCTACACGCATTAAGTGGTAGAGAAAGCAAAACCTGAGTAAATTAACAATATTATAAGAGAAACGACCGCTATTTTACAATATGAAATAGGCAGCATATGAATGGAATAGTGAAAGTACGAGATGATAATATATTATGTAACGAGGCGAAATACTTTCGTTGCACATTTTATTGAAAGTGGTGTTTGAATAGTTAATAGTGTTGTCATTCAGACCCTGCTGTGGTATAATTTCTTGCTATGAAGTTAGCAGAGCTATTGGCAGCATCTGTTCACAATCTACGTCATGCAAATGGATGGTGGAACTAGGTTATGAGAAAATGGCAGCTGTTAACCTTATAATACAGACGAAGCTAAATTGAACACAAAGGGTCAAGTCACAAAAGAAGCTTTTAATGAAGCACATTATTATTATTGATAAACGACTATTATTTCATATCCCAAACGCTGATGGCTTTAATCATACCAAATTGTAAAATATCTTGTGCTACACTCACATGACTTTCTATAGCTACTCTACAAACTTCTTATAAAGAATAGTTCTTCTTTCAACACCATGCAAATCGAGATAAACATTAGCAGAACTGTATTGCTTAATTCCTCCAAGTAGAATGGAACTAAGGAATGCACTAGGCTAAAGTGAGCGTCAAATGTTTTTTTAAACTGTCGTTATACGGTTGCAATTGCAAATCGCTTCTTTGCCTAGCCAGGAGTAGAACAAAAGAAAAACGGAAAAAGAGAATATACTGAAAAAAGTATAAGTACTTCGCAATTTAAACTAATAACAAGGAACACTTCGAAAACAGTAAGTTCCACGAAAAAAGCGTATATGGCATAACTTGTGTATTTTTACAAGACCTACATTTTTTGTTAGTAAGTTTTTGTCTATCTCTTATGGTTTACTAATTATGCCAAATTAAGCAAAATTCATCCAGAATAAACAGGTCTTTAGAAGCTATTGCCTGAAAATTCAAGATACACATTTTCTTTGTGATGGAAATGGCTTTAATATGTGGCATTTTAATCAAAATCGTTAGAGCCATTTGTAAGAAAAACAAAATTTTCGAAAATTTTTCCATGTAAAGGGTAGTTAGGGGTGGGGGATTTTCTTGAAAATCTTTGTGTCGCATCCTTGGAAGATACCAAACTTAAATACCAAGTTTGGTATTTAACGGACTTTTTGTTTTTGACTTTTTCTGACCACAGGCACACTTACATACACTAAATTTTTCTAAAATATTTCTTTTTGGATTCAGGAGGTCTCAAAGATGTATTTCCGTGAAACCTCAGACCATTACTTGCTTTTCAGTCATCTGATGATTATTTTATTCAAATAAATTGGAATTAAATTCCCTTCAATAAAAATCTGATGTGTTCCATTCACATGATTTTCTCTAGATCTATGCAACAAATGATTGTTAAAGAGCGTATGCTTCTATTTACTTCATGCTAATCGACAAAAAATTAGCAGAAATACCTTTATTCCTTGTAAGTAGACGCGAAATAAGGGAGTACCAAAGGTTAAAGTGATAGTCAAAAGCTGGTTGCTATTTGACTGAAGTTCCTTTGTTTGTATGGACAGGAGTTGACAAAAACTATAAGTTTTTCAAAGCTGAAACTAAAAACAAGGAACATCTTAAAAACGATCAACTCCATGAAAAAAATGTATATAACATAAATTGTGTGTTTTAATGTGCTCTACATTTTCTGTGTAGTAAGTTTTTGTCCATATCCTATGGTTTAGCAGTTACGCAAAATTCCGTAAAATCCATCCAGAATAAAGCAGTCTTCAGAGGCTATTCCCAGAAAATTCAACATATAAATTTTATTTTCTTGTAAACATCTTCAATATACTTCATTTTAATCAAAGCGTTAGTGTCATTTTTTTGAAAATAAGAAACTTCGAAATTTTTTCCATCTAAAGGGCAATTTGGGGTGGGAGATTTTCTTTAAATTCTATGTCATCTTTTGGGAGTCCTGAACTGTAACACCAAATTTAGTATTTAGCGTTTGTTTGAGTTTTGCTGCCCACAGGCATACATAGATATTGACCCTTTTCCTAAAAGATCTTTCTTTTTGGATTCAGGGGGTCTCAAAAGATGTATTTCCGTGAAATCGCAGATAATTTCTTGCTTTTCAGTCATCTGATGAATATTTAATTCAGATAAATTGGAATTAAATGGTCTTCAATAAAAATGAAAAGAAATTATACTTAACATATAAGAAATTGATAAATTTCCTATACAATGTCCGAAAATTATTTGCATTAGGAATTATTAGTCCTCCACATTTTTTGTTAGAATGCAATATACTATGTTTACTGTACAAACGAGCTAAAGAAACAAAAAGAGCGGAAGACCAGTATCCGAATAAAAGAAGCCACACTGCGCGAATATACCACGGTTTTTGGTAGGAACATCTAGATGTAAATTCGTAACGTCCGAAATTGGAGCAGATCGCACGAGCCGAAGCCTTGATACGGACCCGCAGCATTACAATATGTCCGCTGGGTGAAATCCGTTAATTCCTCGACAGGATTATGAACTACAATGGGATCTCTGGCTTATGTGGATATGAAGCAAACAGGGTGGCAGCACGTGACTTAGCAGCGAATCATACAAGTGAGAGAACCACATACCCTCAACCATTTGGACGAGAAATAGAATTAAACCAGCCCCTTTCGATTAAGATCCTGCGGAATGTTCAAACCACTTTTCGTTTCCTTTTACTGTCACTACTTAATTCATAGGTAGAAAAATCTAATGTGTTGCATTCAAAAAGCTTATGCTTCTATTTACTTCATGCTAATCGTGAAAAAATTAGCAGAATCATAGGTTAAATTGATAGCCAATAGCTGGTTGCTATGTGAATGAAGTACCTTTCTTTGTATGGTGTACGAGTTGACAAATCCCTGTATGAGAAAAGTATAAGTTTTTTTTAAAGCTGACACCATAATCAAGGAATATCTCAAAAACGATCAACTCCACGAAAAAAAAAAAATTAACATAAATTGTGTGTTCTAAAGTGCTCTACATATATTGTGCGGGAAGTTTTTCTCCATCTCTTACGGTTTAACAGTTATGTAAAGTACCATAAAATTCATACAGAATAAAGTAGTCTTCAGAGGCTATTCCCAGAAAATTCAAGATATACATTTTATTTGTCAGGTAAATATATTTAATATACGATATTTTAATCAAAATCATTAGAGCCATTTTTAAGAAAATCAAAATTTTGGAAATGTTTTCCATGTAAAGGGTAGTTTGGTGTGGGGGGATTTTCTTGAAAATCTTCTCGTCGCATCCTTGGAAGATACCAACATTAAACACCAAGTTTGGTTTTTAACGGACTTTTCGTTTTTGAGCTATGCTGTCCACAGGCACACACACACAAACACACACACCGACATTTTTCTAAAAATGTTTTTTTTGGATTCATGAGGTCTCAAAACATGTACTTCCGGTTAAATCTCGGTATCGAATTTTTGAATGCATTACAATACCTTCTCAATACACCATGTACATAGTACGTGTAGAAAAAGTAAAAATGCATATGACATAAATTGTGTATTTTAACAGATCTACATTTTTGTGTAGTAAGTTTTTCTTTCTATTTTTACGGATTACTACTTAGTATGTAAAATCCTACAAAATTCATCCAGAATGAACAGGTCTTCCTTTAAAGAACAAGATATAAATATCTAAAATATACGGTATTTTAATCAAAATCATTAGAACCATGTTCTAACAACAGTTTCTAACATTTCTAGCTTGGGTTTCAGAATTATACTAAGCTTGAAAATGAAATCCTTGAATGATACTAAGCTTAAATCATTTTAGTTTCTGATTTCTATACACAGACACACACGGAATGTTTCTAAAAATGCTTTTCTTTGTACTTAGGGGACCTGAAAACGTATATTTCCTTTGAAATCTCGGTTTCGAATTTTTGGGTGAAATAGCTTCCCTATGCACCTTCGAAGTATTATCCATTAATGCGTAGTTTAGTGCGGGAGGGTTTAGTATTTGACTTTTGATTTTTAAATTACGCTGCTCAAGGACACACAAATGCAAATAAACCCATTTTCTAAATTACTTTACTTTGATCCAGGGGACTTTATGTGAAAAGTTAACTTCATATTTGAAAGTGGATGAAAACGCTTTCATTACCAAAAGTGAAAGACATAAAAAACAAATAATAGTTATACCAGAACTGAATATATTTTTCTCCATCTAAGGGACAATGTCTAGTTCCATCTACGATACTTGCAGCAGTCAAATATTTTGGAGTATCAATGTGCAGTGATAAGCTGCTCCAGAATGAAAACAAAAGACAAAGAAGATCGAGTCACAGTGTATTCACATAGTATAACATTTGGCCTTTAAATGCGCTATGTTCCGAATCCCTAGAATAACATGGATTATATAGAGTCTTTATTGAAGGAATAACGTGCTTTCAAAAGGGCAGAATATACTCGAGGAAAATAGTGACATTAAAATCCTCTCTCTATAACCTCCTCTACTAGACCCGAGTCTCTCAAACTTAACTTTTAGTATGAAAAAACTAAGGCAGTGCAATAGAAAAGTTTGTTGCTTTGTCACAGAGGTCCCTTGGTTTGTATGGACAGGAGTTGACAAATTCCTATATGAGAAAAGTATGGTTTTTTAAAGGTGAAACCCAAAACAGGGAATATCTCAAAAACGACATACTCCAGGTGCTCTACATTTTTGTCTATCTCTTACGGTTTTGCAAAATTCCGTAAAATTTATCCAGAATAAAGTAGTCTTCATAGGCTATTCTCAGAAAATTTACAATATAAAATTTATTTTTCAGGTAAATATCTTTAATATACATATTTTAATCAAAATCGTCAGAGCCATTTTTCAGAAAATCAAAATTTTGGAAAAAAGTTCCATGTAAAGGGTAGTTTAAGGTGGGGAACTTTTCTCAAAATCGTCATGTCGCATCCCTGGAAGATACTAAACTTAAATACCAAGTTTGGTATTTTAGCGACTTTCCGTTTTTAAGTTATCGTGTTCACAGACAGACACACACACACACACACACACACACACACACACACACACACACACATACAGACCTTTGTCAGAAAATGCTTTTTTTTTTTTTTTAAATACAGGGAACTCTAAAACTTACAATTTTGGGTGGAGTGCAGTACCTTCTCTATACACTATGTACATAGTACGTATAGAGAAAGTAAAAAAAACTGTAATATTAATATTTACGAAGTTATTGATATTTTATTGAGTACCAAAATGTTCTAAAACTACGCAGGATTATTTTCAAGATTTTGTTACTTTCTCTACACGTACTATGTACATAGTGTATAGAGAAGGTATTGTAATGCATCCAAAAATTCTATACCGAGATTTCACTGGAAATACATGTTTTGAGACCACCTGAATCCAAAAAAAACATTTTTAGAAAAATATCCGTGTGTGTGTCTGTCTGTGTATGTGCCTGTCGGCAGCATAGCTCAAAAACAAAAGACCGTTAACTTGGTATTTAACTTCAGCATCTTCCAAGGATACGACACGAAGATTTTCAAGAAAATCTCCCTAACCCCAACTACCCTTCACATGAAAACATTTTCTAAAATGTTAATTTTATAAAAAATGGCTGTAACGATTTTGATTAAAATATCATATATTAAAGATATATATTTGACAAATAATATGTATATCTTGATTTTTTGGGAATAGCCTCTGAAAACTACTTTATTCTGAATGAATTTTACGAAATTTTGTGTAACTGGTAAACCGTAAGCAACCATCTTTTGCTATCACTTTAACCTATGTTCCTCCCTTATTTTGCTTGTACTTACAGGGAAGCAAGTAATAAGACTATTTCTGTTAATTTCTTCTCACTTAGCATGAAGTAAATAGAAGCATAAACTTGTTAACAATAATTTGTTGCAGAGATATATCAGATTTTTTTTTATACTTTAAAATTAAAGTTATAGCAAAATATGCGGGAGATTTGAAATTTTCATATGCAATTAAAACATTAAAGTGGAATGGAAATCCCATTTCGACTCGCCTTGAAACACGTTAGTCGAGAAATCTATACCTGAAGTTTTTGAATAGATTCCCATACTGGCTCTTATCTATTACAGGTGGATAGGAGAGAAACTGAAATGTTGAAAAGTAAGGCAACGTAAAAGATTAACAAACACTTATGAAGCTATGAGGTTTGTGAATCAGCAGCCAGAGGGCTTTATAGACCTAGCCTCACTCCAGCAAGAGCCCCGCTCCCCCCTCGGCGCACTTGTGTTCCAAGGGCCATAGAATTATTGAAGAATCCCGTTGAATTCCTTCAGGGGATTCGAACATCGATTTCAGCGCCGCCTGTACTTTGCCTCGGAACAGATATTTTAGCGAAGCAAAAGAAAGTAACATACTTGCAGCCCCAGGGTGTTCTTCAGGGGGGTGCAATAAGGGCGCCGTATTGACAGTTCGTGGGTTGAACCCCCATGTAAACTGTAGGCTACAAACATGCATATTTCGGAAGGAAAAAAGCTTTTTCGAGCTCTGAACGCCTTTCCCAAATTTCCCTTCCTCTTTCATTGCTTTGGGCGATATCTTCTCACCTTCGGTTTAAGTAATATGGTGTTCAAATACATTTAACTTAGTTTTGAAACGGTAGGATATATTTTTACTTGCTCCACCACGAAAAAAATCTGATGTGATCCTTTCACATGACTTTCTCTAAATCTCTGCAACAAATTATTGTTAAAAAGCTAGTGCATCTATTTACATCATGCTTTTCAAGAGAAAATTAGCAGAAATAGTCTTATTCCTTGTTTTCTTGTAAGCAGAAGCGAAATAAGTGAGTACCATAGGTTAAAGTGATAGACAAAATCTGTTTGCTATGTGACTGAAGTTCCTGTGTTTGTATGGACAGCAGTTGACAAATTCCCGTATGAGAAAAGTATGTTATTAAAGCGAAAACCAAAAACAAAGAATATTTCAAAAACACTCCACGAAAAAATGTATATATAACATAAATTGTGTGTTTTAATGTGCTCTACGTTTGTTGTATGGTAGGTTTCTATCTATCTCTTACGGTTAAGCAGTTATGCAAAACTCCGTAAAATTGATCCAGAATAACGTAGTCTTCAGAGGCTATTCACAGAAAATTCAAGATATACATGTTATTTGTCAGGTAAATATATTTAATATACGATATTTTAGTCAAAATTGTAAGAGCCATTTTTGAGAAAATCAAAATTTTCAAAACAAGATCCATGTAAATGTAGTTTGGATTGGGGGGGGATTTTTTAGAAAATCTTCGTGTCGCATCCCTGGAAGATACTAAATATAAATACCAAGTTTGGATTTTACCGATTTTTCGTTTTTGATTTATCGTATTCACAGACTCATGGCCATACGGACACACACACACACATGAACCTTTTTCTGAAAATGCTATAAACATATATTTCCGGTGAAATCTCGGTATCTAATTTTTGGGTGCAATACAGTACCTTCTCTATACACTATGTACATAGTACGAGTAGAGAAAGTAAAATGAAAATGGAGTTTTATTTATGGACGATCTTTAACTTCTCAGCGCTTCATTCTATCGGACTTGAAAGACCGCATAATTTTGCTCAGAATCCTCTTTATCTGGCTTGATGCTTTTTTATGTGTCGTAAATCTGTGACACCGGAATAAAGGCTTTACTTCATTACCGAGGGAAACCATGCTAAGGATTAATACCCCCGAAAAAATCCATCGTCCGCCGCCGGGTTTGAACCCGGACCTTAGGAATATTAAGCTAGCATGGTAACCATTACACCACGGAGGGTGACTCTCTAGCACGTATGCACAATATATATATAGTAGATAGAGAAGGTATCGTATTTCACCCAAAAATTCAATACTGATAGCCAAAGTGTTTTGAGACCTAGTGAATACAAAAATATAAACAAATTAGCGAAAATATGTGTAAATGTTGTGTGTGTGTGGGAGGGTAGCAAAAGTCAAAAATGAAACTTTGGTTAAATATCCCCCAACTCAACTACCCTTTACATGGAAAAAATTTCGAGAATTTTGATTTTCTCATAATTGGCTCTAACGATTTTGATTAAAATATCATATATTAAAGATATATACTTGACAAATAAAATGTGTATCTTGGATTTTCTGGGAATACCCTCTGAAGATATTCTGGATGAGTTTTATGGAATTTTGCAGAACTGCTAAGCCGTAAGAGTGGTAAAAAAATTAACGCACAAAAAATGTTATAACACACAATTTATGTTATATAGTTTTTTTATGGAGTTAATCGTATTTGAGATATTCCTTAATTTTTAATTTCAGCTTTGCAAAACTTACACTTTTCTCACACAGGAATTTATCAACTCCTGTCCATACAAACAAAGGAACTTCAGTCACATAGCAAGCAGCTTTTGATTATCACTTTAAACTATGGTACTCTGTTCCTGCTATTGTTTTCTCGACTAGAATGAAGTAAATAGAAACATTTGTTCCTTAACAATAATTTGTTGCAGAGTTTTAGAGATAGTCATTGAATGGAACACATCAGATTTTTTAAATAGGATGTTTTATTCCACACGCTTTCTTATACAGCAAGTTGGGTTTAAACGCTAGGCTGTAGGTGTTAGACCGCTTTTGCGCGGGTGAGTCATTTCGCGTCGTTGGGAAGCCTCGTGATGTTGTTGACCAGTTAGAACGCGTCTCAGAGATACCAGAGTACATAGCTGGTATGCATGCACGAAACCATTCCAGCTAGATATCTGGCTGGCCTTTGTGAGAACACCCTACCAGGCGTTCTCTGCCTACAGTTCATGCTCCAGTGGTCATTTTGTTCTCTGCCAAAAAATCTCACTTTACGACAAAATAGTAGAGACAAGGCCTTTCCGAACAATGGGAACGCTTCAGTGTAGTTTACCCTATATAAACCCACACATTTAAAATCATATTGTTGTGTTGAATGCGCTTCTACGAGTCAAAATCTGAAGTGTTGCATTCACTTGAATTCCTCTACATCTCTGTAACAAATTATTGTTTATAAGCTTATGCTTTTATTTACTTCAAGTTAATCGAGAAAAAATTAGCAGAAATACTCTTATTACTTGCTTTCTTGTAAGTAGAAAGGAAATAAAGTACCATTGCTTAAAGTGAAATTCAAAAGCAGGTTGCTATTTGACTGAAGTTCCTTTGTTTGTATGGACAGGACCAACCATATTGAATATTTAAAAATCTGATGTGTACCATTCACATGACTTTCTCCATATCCCTGCAACAAATAATTCTTAAAAAGCTTATACTTCTATTTACTTTATGCTAATCAGAAAAAAATAGCAGAAATAGTCTAATTACTCGCTTCCTTGTAAGGGACAACCGTAGGTTAAAGTGATAGTCAAAAGCTGGTTACTATGTCAATGAAGTTCCTTTGTTTATATGGATAGGAGTTGACAAGTTCCTGTATGAGAAAAGTATACGTTTTTCATAGCAGAAACCAAAAATAAGGAATGTCACAAAAACGACGAACTCCACGAAAAAAATGTATATAACATAAATTTGTGTTTTAAAGTGCTCTACATTTTTTGTGTAGTAAGTTTTTGTCCATCTCTTACGGTTTAGCAGTCATTCAAAATTTAGTAAAATTTATCCAGAATAAACTACTCTTCAGACGCTATTCCCGGAAAATTCAAGATATACATTTCATTTTTCAGGTAAATATGTTTAATATCCGAAATTTTAATCAAAATCATTAGAGCCATTTTTGAGAAATTCAAAATTTTCGAAAAAAGTTCCATATAAAGGGTAGTTGTGGGTGGGGGGATTTTTCTCAAAATCTTCGTATCGCATCCCTGGAAGATACTAAACTTAAATACCAAGTTTGGTATTTTACCGACTTTTCGTTTTTGAGTTATTGTGTTCACAGACACACGGACACACACACACACACACACGGACCTTTTTGTGAAAATACTTTTTTTGGATATTGGGGACCCTAAAATATATATTTCCGGTGAAATCTCGGTATCGAATTTTTGGTGGAGTGCAATACTTTCTCTATACACTATGTACATAGTGCGTATGGAGAAAGTAAAAAAGAGACTGTCTAGCATTATATCTTTAATTCGTAACTTGAGAGATTCTATCCCAATGGAATACGTGAGAAGTATGTATTTTGCTTTCTTTGAATCTGTGCTAACAAAGTTAATGAAATTTTTGGTCTTCAAAAGAAAATTATTAGGATAATTAAAAAAGTTCCTATATAACCCCATGTAGACACCTATTTATTGAGTTAGGCATTTTAACTATTTAGAATCTTTATATTTTAGATGATTTAGTATATCTAGCATGCCTCTTGCCATAGACATATTTTGAGGATGGATATTCATAGTTATAGTACTAGATACAGGTCCAATGTAAGCATTCCACATTATCGACTAACAAAATCTCAGAAAGCTATAAGTACTTAGGTATTAAGTTGTATAATAACTTGCCTTATAGTGCTAAATGTTTAAACATGCAGAATTTTAAGTCCAGGATATATACATGGTTAGTCAAACATCCTTTTTATTCTATACATGAATATTTTAATAATACATTTTGTGATCTTGTTTTGTAATTTATTATGACAAGGTTATTGTACTGCTTTCAACAGACATTGTCAATGCCTGTATAGTGCTTTTAAACAAAATAAAAGTGAAGTGAAATGAAGGAGTTGACAAAAAGTTTTTCCAAGCTGAAACCAAAAATAAGGAATACCACAAAAACGACCAATTCCACGAAAAAAATGTATATAACATAAATTGTGTTTTTTAACGTGCTCTATATTTTCAGTGTGTTAAGCTTTTGTCCATGTCTTACCGTTTAGCAATTATGCACAATTCCGTAAAATTCATAAAGAATAAAGTAGTCCTCAGAGGCCATTCTCAGAAATTTCAAGCTATACATTCTATTTGTTAGGTAAATATCTTTAACATACAGTAATTTAATCAAAATCGTTAGAGCCATTTTTAAGAAAATAAAAAAATTCGAAAAAAAGTTCCATGTAAAGCATAGTTTGGTGTAGAAGGGGATTTTTCCAAAATCTTCGTGTCGCACCCCTGGAAGGTACTAAACTTAAATGCCAAGTTTGGTATTTTACCGAATTTTCGTTTTTGAGTTATCGTGTTCACAGACACGGACACACACACTCGGACCTTTTTTCTGAAAATGCTTTTTTTGGTTACAGGGGACCCTAAAACATATATTTCCGGTGAAATCCCGGTATCAAATTTTTGGGTGAAGTACAATACCTTCTCTATACATCATGTACATAGTACGTGTAGAGAAAGTAAAAATATAACAAATTGAAAAGAAATTTTGATGTACTGCAGTCACATAATTTCGTCTATCTATTTTTCAAAAATCTATTCTTATAAAAGTTTAATCGTCCATCTAGTTCAAGAAAAACGATATAAACATTAGCAGAAAGTATTTATACTTCCTCTAGCCTCGTATGTACAATGTTATACATATGGTATAAAAAGTGAAATAGGTATTTATCATACAAGTGGTAAAAGTCGTACTTTATATTCTAAGTAAGCCGCTTGCAAAAAATGGCCGTACTTACTCACTACCCACAATATAAAACAATTTTACCATGTGTGTCATACGCTATTTTTAGACAGTTCTCAATATTTATCGGCATATTGTGTTACGCATTTCACATAGATTATACTTAACGGACTGAGATATTCAGTTGTTGCCTTGCTTAGCATCAGTGCTGACAAATAACGGACGCAGTGTAGCAGTTGCAATTTTGCTCTCTCAAAATAATTTCGTATGGTTCAAAAGATTCCATGTTCATGACTTTCAAGTCATCCGCCATACGAGCCTACTTCAATGAGGCCGTGGACGCGTAAACCAAAGTTGGCTACATTGCAGTTTTCTAATTTTATGCCACTGAGTGACAGAATTTTCTATTTTTAACAGTACTGGCATATGGTACATGACCTACGTTCAGCATTAACTGTCTAAAAACTCTTATGTGTTCCATTCACATAACTTTCTCTACATCACTGCAACAAACTATTGTTAAAAAGCTTATTCTTCTATTTACGTCAAGGTAATCGAGAAAAACTTTGCAGAAATAGTCTTATTACTTCCTTGTAAGTAGAAGCAAAATAAGGGGGTACAATAGGTTCAAGTGATAGTCAAAAGTTGGTTACTAGGTGACTGAGGTTCCTTTGATTGTATGGACACGAATTGACAAATTCCTTTATGAGAAAAGAACAAGTTTTTTAAACCTGAAACCAAAAACAAGGAATATCTCAAAAACAATCAACTCCTCGAAAAAATGTATATAACATAAATTGCGTGCTTTAATGTGCTCTACATTTTGTGTGTGGTAAGTTTTCTATCCATTTCTTACAGTTTAGCAGTTATGCAAAATTTCGTAAAATTCATCCCGAATAAAGTAGTCTTTAGATGCTATTCTCAGAAAATTCTAGATATACATATTATTTGGCAGGTAAATATCTTTAATATACTATATTTTAATTAAAATCCTTACAGCCATTTTTGAGAAAATCAAAATCTTCGAAAAAAATTCCATGTAAAGGGTAGTTGGGATGGGGGGATTTTCTTGAAAATCATAGTGTCGCACCCTTGGAAGATACCAAACTTAAATATCAAGTTTGGTATGTAACGGTCTTTTCGTTTTTGTGCTATATTGTCCATAGATACACAGACACACACACGCACACACACGGACCTTTTTCCAAAAATGCTTTTTTTGGATTCAGGGGGACCCAAAACATATATTTCTGGTAAAATCTCAACAAAGAGTTTTTGGGGAATGCAATACCTTCTCTAGCTACTATGCACATTGTGAGATAGAGAAAGTAAAAATACTTTATTATACTCAGTGAATTCTCAAAACACACATTTCGATACGGAATGTTTGTTTAGAATGCAATCCTTCCTTTACTTAAATAACAACACTTTATTTACTTATTATATATACTCTATGTTGGTTGCTGAGATCTCTTTCTGTACCACAAAGGAGGTTTTTCCCTGTGAGAAAGTCGCAAAGCCTGGCCGTGTTTGTCTTGCGGGAGACCCACCCTACAGCTAATAACATCTGCACGAAACGCCGCGGTCAAACCCACTCCAGGGATCGATGCTAGGAAAATGCACTGCTTTTCTACCAGCTCAGTGCAGTGCACTAGTACTTCATCAGCGCTCTCCATCAGGAATCATATCCGATACAACCACTTGCCAGTTTTCACGCATACCAAATAAATAATGCAATAGATAGCATCAAGCAATTATTCAACAGCTCCTTCCCTTTCTAAATCACACACAGTCTGTACAAGTAGGCAGGGTGAGCATTTCATTCCACACCCAATAATTCTATACCGACATTTCCCCTGAAATATGAGGGCCATCCAGAAAGTACGGCACGTTTTGGCATAACTAAATGATAACAAAATATATCAACATACTAGGAACGGCTGTTAAGTCCCGGGCCTCTCAATCAAAACCGCAATTATTTTTTTGCTTTATTTCCCAACATAATCTCCAGAAAGTCAGATACATTTGTCATATCGGTGTTCTAATTTAATTAAACCATCTCTGTAGAGCGATTTATCAAGGTCCTCAAAATAGATGTTTACCGCATCAATGACCACCTCGTTGCTGTGAAATCTTCGTTCTCCAAGAAATTTTTTGAGGTTTGGGAACAAGTGGTAGTCACTGGGTGCTAGATCTGGCGAATAGGGTGGCTGTTCAAGCAATTCGAATTTAATTCACACATTTTCTCATTGGAATGACTGGAAGAGTGGCCGGAGCATTATCGTGAAACAAGATTTGTTTGCCAAATGAGATCCTTTTCTTTTCACCTCATCACTCAAACGTTGCAGTAAGTTTACATAGTAGTCACCAGTGATACTTTTATCCTTTTCCAAGTAATCAATAATAAAATTCCCTGTGCATCCCAGAAACACTCGTCATAATCTTGTTAACTGGCAAAATTGACTGCCTTTTTTGGAGTTGGCTCACCAGGCGTAATCCACTGTTTTCACTGAGATTTACTTTCTAGAATGTAGTGATGCATCCAAGTGTCATCCATGGTAATAAGCTGTCTTAAAAATTCACTGGGATTTTTACGATAGAGCTACAAATTCTTAACAGAAACAGGTTTTCTTTGATCAGGTGTCAACGAACGCGGCAACCATCTTGCACAGACCTTGTGAATGCCTAAAACATTACTTAAAATACTACCTGCGCGTTGTTTTGATATGTTTACAGCCTATGCTATCTCAAACAACATTTCTACGGTCTTTCAGTAATAAACGATGACTTCTACAGGGCGTCCAGAGCGAGGCTCACCACTGGTGCTCGTACGTCCCATTTTAAACTCTTGAGACCGCTAATTAGCCTCGTAATAATGATAATTATTCTATTAATTATCTAGATGTATATAAGTAAAGAAAATTAACATTTATTCAATTGTATACATAGGAACCAAGAAGTCAGTTGTTGACTTGAAAGCTACACAGAATCCTGACGCCAGACTGGAGAGAGGGGTGAGAAGTTGCCTCTTTTGTGTAAGTCACGTATTATTTCCTTACACGGGGGCAGTCCAGTGTAAAACCCACGAGGGGACATCTGCTTTATATTCGTAGTATCATGTGGTTATTATGACGTATTCTGGGAGATTCACAATGGTTTTTGGGTCACAATGGTGTCATTTTGGCGGACTTTCTATCCAATTAAGAAGAAGCCACCATGACACCGTTTTTAGTATAAAAGAAGTAAGGTTTGACACATCGTGGTCGTTTTGCTAAGAATTTGCCCGTGAGAGGCAACGTTGTTTGTCAAGAATTTGCCCGTGAGAGGCAACGTTGTTTGTCAAGAATTTGCCCGCGAGAGGCAAGGTCGTTTTGTAAAAAAACTCTGTTCACTAAGTAATGACGTGCAACTGTAAAACTCTGTCCGCGAAGTAAGATTGTTATGAGAAGAAACTGTTAGTGAATTAAAGTAACGTCGCTCACCTATTTAATAGTCGGCTCGTGATTACTTGAGAGTGAATTGTGCCATGTACTTAACGTAGAAACAGTGTAATTGAGAGTACGTGTGAGTGAGTGGTAAGAGTACCAGTCAGCAGAATAACAGTGTACAGCAAAGTGCTTGTTTTGAAACTCCTTATAGAATAAATAACAGTAAAAGTTCACAAGTGTTTTCTTCACATTTAAAAGATCACTCCTACAACTCCTCCCACTTGCCAAATCCACGCCAGAGAGAGTCAATGATCGTGCAAGACTGAGCAACGCCGTGGCAACCCATCCAAGAAGAGCTTCAGTACGTGAGTGTAGTGGAAGGTGATTTGAAGTGACACTTAGGTACGCCGCACATAAGCACCCACGTTGAGGCGTAAAACGCCAACAACGTATAAAAGAAATTCCCCTTAAACTCTTCAACACACCTTTTAATCACTGAATACGAAGGGGCAGAGTCTTTTAATATACTGTCCATTCCCTCCTTGAACTATACGATGGTACCGTCCAACTGGCCTAGTGGCGCCATATCTGCGTGAGGTCCGGGACTTATCAGCCGACCACCGAAAATCTTTATTTACCAAGTAACAGTACCTTACTTTATTTCTCAACGTAAACACGATTCTGTCAAGACATTTATTGTCACGTGGTACCAGTTTTTCAATGCCGACGATATACTTTTCTACCGTCAAAGAACTTATTCGTTTTTTTTTTTTTGAACACACAAAATGTTCGGCCAATCGAATTTTATAGGCAAATAACGCAAGTGAATGGTTATAATACAATGAACCAAGTCTTTAATGAGGAAATGGTGCATAATTTATGAGTAATCAAAGATGACCGAGTGTGAACGAAAAAGACCGGAATGGAGGTTTCATCAATACTGTAGGTTTTATTACTATTATCATCATCACCATTATTATTACTTTCTCTACACGTACTATGTACATAGTGTATAGAGAAAGCATTGTATTGCACCCAAAAATTCGACATCCAGATTTCACCTGAAATTTATGAATTCAAAAAATCATTTTTAGAAGAAATGTCTATTAGCATGTGTGTGTGCGTGCCTGTGGGCAGCATAAATCAAAAACCAAAAGTCCGTTAAATACCAAGTATCAACCAAGAATGCAACAGAAGCTTTTGAAAAAAATTCGCCACCCCAAACTATCCTTTACAGGTAAAAAATTTCGAAAATGTTGATTTTCTCAAAAATGGCTCCAGCAATTTTGATTAAAATCACTTATATTTAAGATACTTATGTGACTAATATATGTATATTTTCAATTTTCTGGGAATAGCCTCTGAAGACATGTTTATTCTGGATGAATTTTGCGGAAGTTTTCATAACTGATAGACCGTAAGATATAGACCAAAATTTACCACACATAAAATATAGAGCTCAATTTATGTTACATACATTTTTTTTCTTTGAGTTAATCATTTTTGAGAGATTCTTTGTTATTAGTTTCAGCTTTAAAATACTTATACTTTTCTCATACAGGAATTTGTCACTCCTGTCAAACAAACAAAGGAACTTCAGTCACATAGCAACCAGCTCTTGACTGTCACTTTAACCTATGGTACTCCCTTATTTCGCTTCTACTTACAAGGAAGCAAATAGTAAGACTATTTCTGCTAATTTCTGGTAGTTTTTTCTCAATTATCATGAATAATTTGTTACAGAGACGTAGAGAAAGACATGTGGATGGACACATCATATTTTTACAGGTATATTGGCTAGAGGCCTTACAGTTTATTAAGCCAAGACCTCCACATCCCCTTGTTTACAAAAGGTGAAATAAATTAACTAGTAAGGTCCAGCAGAATAGTTAGGAATCTGTGTGAAGTATTTTATGCCATAGTTGGTACCGAAACAAGCGTATCTACTCAACGTTGCAGATGTTTCAGTCCCCTATACTTGGGACTTCCGTGCCTGCAGTACTTGAATATGTAACAGTTTAAGTCAATGGGAAGACCAAAACTCGATTCGTGTGCGTGTCGCCTGCTACGATCGAAGCTTTGAAACTTTTATGGGTCCATATTGTACTTTTATAAGTATGGAGGCAACAGCTGACTGCTGTCTAAGTGTTCACTTTTAAAGTCTAGGGTGACATCGATGTGTTTATAAAGTGTAGGGTGAAGTCGTGAGTGATGATGCAACTGTCAACCTGTGATGTTCAACATCAGGCCTTGATGTTTATATCTGCGTACATTTACCACAGACAGTAATTCATTAGAAAACTTTATGTGTTCCATTCACATGACTTTCTCTACGTCATTGCAACAAATTATTCTATTTACAACATCTAATGGAGCAAAAATTAGCAGAAATAGTCTTATCACTTACTTCCTTGTTAGTAGAAGCGAAATAAAGGGGCCATAGGTTAAAGTGACGGTCAAAAGCTGGTTGCTCTGCTACTGAAGTTCCTTTGTTTGTATGGACACGAGTTCACAAAGTCCTGTATGAGAAAAGTATAAGTTTTTATAGCTAAAACCAAAAACAAGGAATATCTAAAAAACAATCAACTCCACGAAAAAATGTATATAACATAAACTGTGTGTCTTAAGGTGTTCTACATTTGTTGTGTGGTAAGATTTTGTCCATTTCTTACGGTTTAGCAGTTATACAAAATTCCGTAAAATTGACCCAGAGTAAAGTAATCTTAAAAGGCTATTCCCAGAAAATTTAAAATAAGCATTTTATTTGTCAGGTAAATATGTTTAATATCCGAAATTTTAATCAAAATCGTTAGAGCCATTTTTGAGAAAATCAAAATTTTCGAAAAAAGTTCCATGTAAAGGGTAGTTGGGGGTGGGGGGATTTTTCTCAAAATCTTCGTATCGCATCCCTGAAAGATACTAAACTTAAATACCAAGTTTGGTATTTTACCTACTTTTCGTTTTTGAGTTATCGTGTTCACAGACACACGGACACACACACACACGCAACTTTTTGTGAAAATACTTTTTTTGGATATTGGGGACCCTAAAACATATATTTCCGGTGAAATCTCGGTATTGATTTTTTGGGTGGAGTGCAATACTTTCGCTATACACTGTGTACATAGTGCATATAGAGAAAGTAAAAAGATGGAAAAACAAATCTCTCATTTTAGCTCCATACACTTTTTCTCCAACTGTAGAATTTTGGAAGATCCCTAAAGGTATCTTTTTCATACATGATGTCTTTGTTAGACGTGAATTGTTTTCCACAGAGCCAATTCTCAAGTTTGGAAAATAAAGTGCAAATCTGGTGAATACCCTGGTTGTTATGGTGGTCGATTCTTAATTCTCCAAATTTCAACATCGATACTGCGCCTTGCAGTGTCTTTTTTTTGGCAGATGAGGGTGTTTTACTTTCTCTACACTTACTATGTACATAGTGTATAGAGAAGGTATTGCACTCCACCAAAAAAATCGATACCGAGATTTGACCGGAATACATATGTTTTAGGGCCCCTTTATCTAAAAAAAGCATTTTCGGAAAAAGGTCCGAGTGTGTGTGTCCCTGAACACAATAACTCAAAAACGAAAAGTCGGTAAAATACCAAACTTGGTATTTAAGTTTAGTATCTTCCAGGGATGTGTCACGAAGCTTTTGAGAAAAATCTCCCTACCCCCAACTACCCTTTACATGGAACTATTTTCGAAAATTTTGATTTTCTAAAAAATGGCCAACGATTTTGATTAAAATATTGTATATTAAAGATATTTACATGACAGATAAAATGTATATTTTGAATTTTCTGGGAATAGCCTCTCAAGACTACTTTAGCCTCGGTCAATTTTACGGAATTTTGCATAACTGCTAAACCGTAAGAGATGAAGAAAAACTTGCAACACAAAAAATGTAGAGCACCTTAAAACACACAATTTAAGTTATATATATTTTTTTTCGTGGAGTTGATCGTTTTTTACATATTCCTTGTTTTTGTCTTCAGCTATGATAAACTTACTTTTCTCATACAGGAATTTGTCAACTCTTGTCCATACAAACAAAGAAACTTCAGTCACATAGCAACCAGTTTTTGATTATTAGTTTAGCCTATAGTACTCCCTTATTTCCCTTCTGCTAACAAGGAAGTAAGTAATAAGACTGCTAGTTTTTTTCTCGATTAGCATGAAGTAAATAGAAGTATAAACCTTTCTAACAATAATAATTTGTTGCAGAGGGTTAGAGAAAGTCACGTGTGGAACACATCAGATTTTTTTCTTTTTTTCTCTGTTCAACAGGTGCAATAACGTTGCATAAGTATCTCCATTTATCTTCTTTCTTTCTGCAAGTGATTAATGTAGACAATTCCGCGAGCATTACTAAAAATGAGGCCATTACCTTGTTTGCAGATTTCACTAACTTTTAGGCCGGTTCTCCTATAAAAACCCACCGTTTTGATTGTACGTTTTGGTCTGGAGTGTAGTTGTGTATCCATGTTTTATCCACAGTTGTGTATCTATGTAGAACCTCATTAGGATTGCGATAGAAAAGTGCCAAACAGCTTTCGATCACATGAAATCAAAATCACGCGATTGCGTTTATATTTCAATGAGTGCAAACGCGTTACCCTCTTGCCGAAACCATTGTCAGACCTAATTTTTTATGCAAAATTGACTACAATGTCCTGTGGCCTCTACTACTTCGCGAACCTTGTTTCGTCGATCATTCAAAACCATATCCTGGAAGTCCCTTCTACTGGACGTGTGGAAAGCTGTTCTTCATTTGTGGATGTACGGTCACATTTAAATTCATTTATCCAATTAAATTATTGCAAACACAGGAGCAGGTGTGCCATGGACTTCATCCAACTTCGCTTTTAGCTCTTTCGGTGTTAAGCCTTTTAAATAAAAGTGCATAATCACCCCACGGAATTCTTTTTTTCCATATTTCTAAATAAGCATAAGATTGTTGATTCAAACGCTTATGGCAACGAAACCATAATGAATGTGGCATCTAGTAAGAGACGACGGTTGCTGCGAGTGCAATTGTATTTTCCAAGGACACCCCTAGTACCTTATTTAGTACCAACCAAGGTGGCGCAACGCTAACGTGAGTGAGTTGCGTTCGTTCGGTCCCGAGTTCATACCCGTCGATCGCGCACACTAACTGGGATGTTTCTTGGTTCCTCTCCATCACTTAAGTTTATTTTCCACGACTTCGTTTCTGTTATTCCCTTTAATATGAGTTTCCTTGACTTTTATATATGTTCGCAAGTGCCAGAGACCAGGTGAATATAACAAACCAAGCTTTATCAAGTTTTTACAGCCTTAAAATGGATCCGTCACCTTGATGATATTACAGATCAAGCTGGCATATTTGTTGTAAAAGTAGATTGAAAATAAAAGCACCGACTTTCTCTCCTATAGAGAGAACCATACTATACACTGCTACACATGTACAGTGCCTAACATAAGTTTAAGACCACTAGCTTATTTAACTTAAAACGTTCCTGATCTTTGAACTTTGTTACAAATATATCAGTTAATTTTTTAAAAATAAGTTGGTCTCTTAGGCGTTTATTTATGTAAAGAATATTGTGCTGAGAGATTCAGTTTTTGAATTACGAATTTTTTACTAAAATTATTATTGAAAAAAGCCAGCATTTTATATTGCAGATTAATTTGTAGACACTAAACCAATTTGTTGACCGTAGTGTTAATTTTTTTCCAGAACTGTATAAAGCCTATGAACCTTTTGGCGTGCTAAAAAGAAATCTCAAAAGTATTCCTATCATTTTAAATATTTTTTTCATAGTTTTTCAAAAAGGAAAAAAATTACCTAAAAATGACATGTTCATGGAAGGCTATTTTTTTTTCCGATCGAGCTATCGAGGCCAAACAAGAAGCAATGTGTAGTTCAGCTTTCACTCAAGAGATGGGACATAAGATGTTTGTTTCCTATTGCATTTGTTGACAAACAAAACAGTATATGCTATTGTGTCTGAGAAAGCAAAAGGTTGTGTGTGACAATGGGGAAAAAAAGTGTGTCAGAAGCATTAAAGTGGCAAATTATTGATATGCCACAGATGCAATAAACCTCACAGAGAAATATCATCAGCATTAGGTATCAGCAAAACATACGTGACAAACACAATAACAAATGTTCAAGAAGAAGGTGCAGTGGCTGACAAAGCACGCTGCGGTCGGCCTCTGTTCGTGAAGACCGACTCATGGTTAGACTGTTGAAGAGGAACCGCAAGAGCTCGCTTCCCGAATTAAAGCGGGAATTTGAAGATTCCACGCATAATACTGTGAGAAACAGTGACGATTTCTCGACGACTGAGGGAATATGGACTTAATTCTTTTGTCTCTCTTAAGGAACCATTACATGGAGCATTGGGGCGAGGTTATATTCAGCGAAGAGTCTCGGTTTCAACTGTACAGTTCCCGAAAAGTTAGAGTTCGAAGGACACCCACTGAGAAATTCCTCCTTGAGCGTCACGTACCAGCTGTTCAGGGAGGAGGCAACGCTGTCATGATCTGGGGTTGCATATCTGCTGAAGGTATGCACAGAAGCTCCTCCACGGTTACTTCGTCTTCCAGCAAGACATAAATCCAGGGCAACAATGAATTGGTTTGTTGAAAAAGGAATTTCATTGTTGCCCTGGCCAACTAGAAGTCTGGATCTTAATCCAATAGAAAACCTGTGGAACATCATCGGCGTCCGGGTAGCTGCCCTCCAGCCAAGAAACATCCGGGAACTGCCTGAGAAGATCTCGGAAGTACGGAATGAAGTTACGCCCCATGAATGCAGAAAACTGGTCCAGAGCATGCAAAAACGTGTTCGAATGTGTCTTAAACATAAAGGAGGTCCTATTGATTACTAAACAAACACATTTCAGTGTTAGTGCGTGCTTTTAAAAATTATACTTTACATGATTTTAAATTTTTGAGAAAAGTTACATGAATCTGGCAAAATCAAGTGGAATTGCCCTAAAATATAAGAAACCTGAATGAAACTTTCAGTGTTGTTAAAAAGCAGTCTCTTTTATGCATTAAAATTATTTTTGGTGGTAAAGAATAACATATTCACTTTTTTTAATTAAAATTATTGTATGTGTCAAGCTGGTCTTAAAACTTTTGTTAGGCACTGTATGTATGACTACGCCTGCGACCGTAAGCGTCTAACATGTGTATACGGCTTGCTTTGTAAGTTATGGCTGATTGTTGGTATCTATTGTTACATACATGCGTTAGTTTTTTGTTAGTGTTTAATGTCCCCTTTTACTACTATCGTACCATGGGCGATTACCTGATGATACATGGAATGCATATGGTGCACCGGTGCAATGCAATGGCGGGTGAAATCGAAAAACTGCTTTGTCCACCACAAGTCCACATGCGGTCACTTGGGATCGAACCCGGGCCGCATTGGTGAGAGGCGAGTGGTCTAACTGCGCGGCCTACTAGTGAACACCTGTTCCGCCGTTAAGTTCTTTTGACATTGCAGATATAATTATTACGCTTCTTAAATCTGAGCTGCGGTGGTTTTGCACGTGCGGCTGTTTCTAGAAGTTTCCAGTGACGTAACTAACAAATATAAAAAAGGGCAACGAAGTCCTTCCGGTGTGCAGTTTACATTGGATATGCAACAAGGGCCACAGTAAACGAGTTCGACAAGAATGTGGTAGAGAGGTGTATCGTTGCCGTAACGAACGTCGAAAATAAACTACGATAGAACTATTATGAAATATTTATTTTTGAGCAGGCTGTAATCAGTTTGTGAAAAAATAAAGAGTTGTTACTGGAGAAGAAAATAGTTTTTCTTATATTAGGTACACTTACTTGCAGTAAAAGTGGACTATTCCCCTAGAAGACAATAGTAAAATTTACAACTTCAGGTAACCAAACTTTAACTCTTCCCAACCGATATCGGTTCTCTATATGAATGATCTTTAAAACAATTCAGGAATATACAAATAAAGTTATATTTGACGTGAAATGAAGAGGTGATTGCATGTTTTACGCTACGACTGGTACATACGGAAAAACTAAACAATCACAGCATAAAATTAACAACATAATTCGGCTTTCTAGAGGAAGGGATATAAACAGATTTAATATGTTGCTAAACTGGACAGTTTCACCCTTACATTCATTATGGCTTTCGCCAGCAGCATGGAAACATAGGTTAAAGCTATTACTATTATCAAAGGGAGTAAATGATGTTAAAACAAATGGTAGTGTAACTTAAAAATTCAGGAGTTATTGTAATGTTACTTTTCGGTAGTTAGGGCTGACTATATCTATACTCGGAAAATAGTGGTAGTGACATTTATCGAACGGTGCGAGTTTTTGTCAGTACTAACATAAACAGCTCCGTTCCACAGTAGGTCACATTTTGTGTGCGTATGTATACGCAGCTACGAACAACATTTAACAATATGGTTTCCGCATTCGGAAAACGAATATCGACTATATTTATGCCTGTTATTTACTATAAAATTCTGATGTGTTCCATTCACAAGACTTGCTCTACATTTCTGAAAAATTATTGTTAAAAAGCATATACTTCTATTTACTTCATGTTAATCGAGAAAAAAAAAAAAAAAAAACCCAGCAGAAATAGTCTTATTACTTGCTTCCTTGGAAATGGAAGGGAGTACTATAGGTTAAATTAATGATAGTCAAAAGCTGGTTGCTATGTGGCTGAAGTTCCTTTGTTTGTATGCACAGGAGTTGACAAATTCCTGTATAAGAAAAGTAGAAGTTTTGCAAAGCTGAAACCAAAAACAAGGAATATCTCAAAAACAATCAACTCCACGAAAAAAATGTATTTAACATAAAGTGTGTGTTTTAAATTTCTCGACATTTGTTGTATCGTAAGTTTCTGTCCATCTCTTACGGTTTAGCAGCTATGCAAAATTTCGTAAAATTGACCCAGAATAAAGCAGTATTCAGAGACTATTCCCCGAAAATTCAAAATATACATTTTATTTGTCAGGTAAATATCTTTAACATATGATATTTTAATCAAAATCGTTAGAGCCATTTTTGAGAAACTAAAATTTTCGAAAAAAGTTCCATTTAAAGAGTAGTTTGGGGTGGGGGATTTTTCTCAAAATCTTCGTGTCGCATCCCTGGAGGATACTAAACTTAAATACCAAGTTTGGTATTTTACCTACTTTTCGCTTTTGAGTTATCGTGTTCACAGACACACGGACACACACACACACATGGAGCTTTTTCTGAAAATACTCTTTTTGGATACATCGGACCCTAAAACATATATTTCCAGTGAAATCTCGGTAGCGAATTTTTGGTGGAGTGCAATACCTTCTCTATACACTATGTACATAGTACGTGTAGAGAAAGTAAAAATCAAATCTCAGACCTTTCATTAATTTCAGATTTGTTTTGTATACTCTACGTGTAATGCACATTGCATATAGAGAATGTATTATATTTTCAGTGAAATCTCGATATCAATACATGTTTTGAGACACTTTGATACAAAAAAATGCATCTTTAAAAAAAATCTTTTAATGGTATATGTCTGCTCATAAAGGAAAATTTGATTGTATACCAAACTTGTTATTCAACTTCAATATCTTCCAAGGATATAATATGAAGATTTCCAAGAAAACCCCTTCCCAACTGCCCTTTACATGAACACTTTTTGAAATGTTTATTTTCTCGAAATAACATGGATAACATATTTTCATGACAAGGGAAATGTATATCTTCAATTTTCTGAGAATAACCTCTGAGAACCTCTTCATGGTGAGTAACTTCTGTACAACTGATGAACAAAAACTTATATTGGATAAGTAGAGTCAGACTGAAAAATTCAATGCCGTAGCCGGGATTTGAACCATGGATCTCCCGATCTCTAGCCGGTTGCTCTTCCACTGAGCTACAATGATAACATGCCAGCATAACATTGACTTTCTCAATTGACATGCAATTGACTAAAAATGGCAATAATAATTTTGATTAAAATATCGTATATTAAAGATATTTACCTGACAAATTATATGTATACCTTGAATTTTCTGGGAATAGCTTCTGAAGACTACTTTTGTCTGGGTGAATTTTACGGAATTTTGCATAGCTGCTAAACCGCAAGAAATGGAAAAAATCTTAAAATACAAAAACTGTAGAGCACATTAAAACACATAATTTATGTCATGTATATTTTTTTCGTGGTGTTGATCGTTTTTTATATATTCCTTGTTTTTGGTTTTAGCTCTGAAAAAATTACTTTTCTCATACAAATTCCTGTGCATACAAATAAAGGAACTTCAGTCCCATAGCAACCACCTTATGGTTGTCAGTTTAGCCGATGGTACTCTTATTTCCCTTCTACATACAAGGAAGCAAGTAATAAGACTATTTCTGCTATTTTTTCTCGATTAAAATGAAATAAATACAAGCGTAAGCTTTTTTAACAATAATTTGCTGCAGAGATGTAGAGAAAGTCATGTGAATGGAACACATCAGATTTTTTTGTACTCAGGGGATTCTAAATCATGTATTTCCGGTGAAATCTCGAGATCGAATTTTTAGGTGGAATACAATACTTCTCTATCCCTATGCACACTGTATATACGGGGCTAGAGGAAGTAAAAACTCGCTTGATATTTATGTATGTTATTGATTATTTACATTAAATATGACACTTTCCATTCATTTCAGATATTCTTAGACACACATTCATCTAACAAACATTGCAGCACAAAGTCTATGAAGTTCATTTTAAAGGTCGCACCTGATGCTAGCCTTCATCTGCTGGCTAGCTACCAACATAAGAAACTCAATCTAGCAGAAAAGTGTTCTAATTTGGTGCAATACATTACACCAGTCTGTCCAGGGAGCAAGGATCAGATGAGCATATTCTATTGGAAAAGATTTAATTATCACCTAAACTGATAATAAATGAATCAGAAAACTTCTTGCCATTTCATATCATACTAAATCTCTGAATCACTAGGCGTTTGGCTCTGCCTCAAAAACGTGCATCAGTATTCCATTGAGAATTACACGTCCTTTGTAAACAGTCCCGGGTTCGATTCCCGGCTAGGGTGTGGAAATTTTCTTTATTCAGAATTGTTTACTACCCCTACAGAGTCTGGAATTATACATGTGAGAGTAAATATGTGTGTGTTTATAGACATAAAACGATCAACCAAATGAACATAACCTACAGAATCAGAGAAGTTGTTTCACAAGTCCCCCATATGAACATACCAGTTAAAGGGAGCTATACAAATGAAAAAAATTAACAAAACTCTGATGTGCTCCATTCACATGACTTTCTCTACATCACTGCAACAAATTAAATGTTTCTATTTACTTCCTGCTAATCGAGAAACATTTAGCAGAAATAGTCTTATTACTTGCTTCCTTGTAAGTAGAAGCGAAATAAGGGAGTACCATAGGTTATAGTGATAGTCAAAAGCTGGTTGCTATGTAACTAAAGTTCCTTTGTTTGTATGGACCCGAGTTGGAAAATTCCTGTATGAGAAAAGTATAAGTTTTTCATGGCTGAAACCGAAAGCAAAAAATATCTCAAAAAGCGATTAACTCCAAAAAAAAAAAAATTAAAAAAAATTAAAAAAAACTAAAAGTATATACATGACATGGTGTGTTTTAACCTGCGTTTTACATTTTTTGTGGTAAGTTTTTTTTTATCCCTTACGGTTTAGCAGCTATGCAAAATTCCGTAAAATTGACCGAGAATAAAGTAATCTCCAGAGGCTATTCCCAGAAAATTCAAAATATACATTTTATTTGTCATGTAAATATCTTTAATATATTTGAATCAAAATCGTTAAAGCCATTTTTTAGAACGTAAAAGTTTCGAAAAAAGTTCCATGTAAAGGGTAGTTTGCGGTGTGGCGTTTTTTCTCAAAATCTTCGTGTCGCATCCCTGGAAGATACTAAACTTAAATACCAATTTTGGTATTTTACCGACGTTTCGTTTTTGAGTTATCGTGTTCACAGCACACGGATACACTGACACACGGACACACACACGGACTTTTTTCTGAAAATACTTTTTTTGGATACAGGAGACCCTAAAACATATATTTCCGGTGAAATCTCGGTATCGAATTTTTTGGTGGAGTGCAATACCTTCTCTATACACTACATACATAGCAGGCATAGAGAAAGTAAAAATTAATTACTTGCATCCTTGTAAGTAGAAGCGAAATAAGGGAGTACCATAGGTTAAAGTGATAATCAAAAGTTGGTTGTTATGTGACTGAAGTTCCTTTGTTTGTATGGACAGGAGTTGGCAAATTCCTGTATGAGAAAAGTATAAGTTTTTCAAAGCTGAAACTGAAAGCAAGAAATGTCTCAAAAACGATCAACCCCACAAACAAAAATGTACATGACACAAATGGTGTGTTTTAACCTGCGTTGTACATTTTTTGTGGTAAGTTTGTGTTTATCCCTTACGGTTTAGCAATTATGCAAAATTCCGTAAAATTCATCCAGAATAAAGAGGCTATTCCCAGAAAATGGAAGATATACATTTTATTTGGTAAGTAAATATCCTTAGTATTATTGACATTTTAATCAAAATCGTTAGAGTTATTTCTGAGAGAATCAACATTTTCGAAAAAAGTTTAATGTAAAGGGTAGTTGGGGTGGGAGGTTTTTCTTGAAGATCTTCGTGTTACATCCTTGCAAGATACCAAACTTAAATACCAAGTTTAGTATTTAACGGTCTTTTCGTTTTTGAGCTATGCTGTACACACACACACACACACACACACACACACTTTTTTCCAGAAATAATTGTTTATATTCAGGGGTGGCCAAAACATATATTTCCGGTGAAATCTCGGTCTCGAATTTGTGAGTGCATTACAATATCTTCCATATACACTATGGACATAGTACGTGTAGAGAAAGTAAAAAAAGACACTTCAAACTTTAAACCCTTCAAGACATTATAGTATTTGAAATAGAAACAAATAAAAAAGTCACATACTGGTCGACGAATAACGAGCTTTTATAAAATATTGTGTAATTTTGCAGAACAGCATTTTGGAATGTTACTAATTAGCCAAAAGTGGTCGGATTTATATCTGAAGATCACGGCGGCCATTTTATTGGTAAATGTCTACTGATTACACGATCGCCAAAGATCTGGGAAATAATTATTTTGCAGGGGTGTAGATACGAAGCACCTGAGAAACAGGACATCATTGATTACCTTTGGCCTTCACGATTTCGTCTTATCACCAACAGAACAGTTTTCTCAAACTTCCTGGTCAAATTCCCATAATTAGGAATGAAGTATGGGCCTATTAAAGTTTCTAAATATTCTTATACCTTGAAAAAAACTCCTCTTGTTTTCATAATGCCTCTGAATCAGCTGTATTCTATCATTTATTAATAGAGCCTTGATTTGTAACTTACAAATTCTTGTAGCAGTATGAATAAAATGACCTATGTTTAACAGAGCTGTTTAGTTTGTTACGATGAATTGATATATAAATTGGTGGTAAATTTAAACTCACTAGAGTATTCAATGTGAGACACTAAACCAAAAACTGTTCGTGTTCCAATCACATGACTTTTTCTACCTACTCTGTACCAAACTTCATACAAAAGCTTGTTTTTCTATCTCCTTCCTGCTAATCAAGATAAACATTATCAGAAATGATCTTTCTATTTAGTAGCTTGTAAGTAGAAGACAAATAAGAGAATACACTACACGCAAACGATAGTCAAATATTTTAAAAGCTCGTTTCTATGTGGTTGAAATTTGACTCTCTTTGATTGTCCAGGAGTGAAATAAGAGAAACCAAAATTTTCGTATTTTTTCATGTAAATGGTAGTTTGGGGTGGGGAATTTTCTAGAAAGTCGTGTTGTATACTTGAAAGATACTAAAGTTAATAACAAAATTGGTATTTAACGGTATTTTAGTTTTTGAGTTATGCTGTCCAAAGATACATACATTTACGAACGTTTTTCTAAAAATGCCTTTCATTTTGGATTCCCGGACTTCGAACACTTTCCAGCAAAGTCTCGAGACAGAATTTATGGGTAGAATACAATGCCTTCTATACCTATTATAGGCATAGAAAGTGTAGAGAAAGTAAGAACCATAGGAAAATCTTTCTTGAGGTGTTAATAAAGTCAAACAAAGCAAACATTATATAAAGACATTCTGTTTAGTTTGATCATTACAGAGCAATGCAGCATTAATGCAGCCAATAACCGAAAGAGGCATAAAATACCATTATGAGCCATAACATATTATGGTATAAGTGCAGTCGAAAACACGGACACGTGCTGATGCTGCCGATAACCTATAATGGTTTTCCATATTTATATTGTCAGAAGTTTTTTATATTTTTCACACCATTCCTGTTTAACACAAACTATTTTTTGTTTGAACTCAAATCCGACAAACACGCATTAGTCTATGAACAAAATATAGGTCTAGGCGAACGGCGAAAAGGGAGATGTACGTAAAAAAAATTAACTTGGGTTGCTGGAAGGCATTCTTTGGAACTACGGTGCAGTGTATGATATGACGTCTCATATTGGTTTATGTCAAAAGACTAGTCTCAAGCATTAACCAGGGAATGTAGATCCGTTTCAGGCTTGAGAGTAAAAGAAAATGGGGAGGGAGTAGGACAAGCTTTACGTAGTGTGTTAGAACCAGTTAAAAGACGTGAAAGTAGCAGGTTAGTACGAGGCGTGTCCGGAAAGTAGGTATCGGTTTGGAGAAAAGGCAAATATTTGTTTTCACATTTATTTTTACATTACTTAACCTATTTTTCGACATAGTTGCCATCACTGTTCAAGCATTTTTCATGGCGTATAACAAAATTTAGTATGCCGTCTTAAAAGAAAGCTGCCGCCAGTGAAGACAGCCACTGCTGGACACCGTGTTCACAAATAGTTCTTATTGTGAACCTGCTTCACTTGTTTAAACAAACCATCAATGATAACAGAAGGCCACCCACTTCATGCTTCGTCATGAACATTGGATAGTTCATCATTGAATTGCCTAACCCACATTCTCACCATTCCGTCTGCTATTACATTTTCACCGTACATTTTTACAGATTCTCTCAAATGTTTTGAACGATCACTAACTGTAAACACAACACGATACGGCTGTATTGGAGAGACACTGAACCAGAGAGAGTAGTGCGCATGCGTAGAACTGCGACACTGTGAATTATATCGGTATGATTCCATGCACATGACTGTACAAAGGAATGGCAGTTTAAAGCGAATGCCCTGAAGAGGAAAGTTTTCTCAGCCTCTCGACTCTGCTAGCATTAAACCAAAAGATTTACGACCGTTTTCCACGCCGGAGGATGCTCTTCGTGACCGGCAGCTTTCAACTAGGAGCCAGAACACGTTTCCAGGTGAGGAAGGGGTCCTTATATCATGGGGAGGGGCGGAGCAT
Source organism: Hymenopus coronatus (assembly GCA_030762935.1). NCBI lineage: Eukaryota > Metazoa > Arthropoda > Insecta > Mantodea > Hymenopodidae > Hymenopus > Hymenopus coronatus. Next base: position 127,494,116 of record CM060890.1, read on the forward strand.
AAGGTTCCAAGAACAAACTCTTTTGTTGGGTGCTCGCCGATTAGAATAGTGCACTCGTAAATATGCAAATAGTTCTAACTGAATAAACCGCTGTGGTTTTATTTTCATCCTCAACTTGTGAACAAAACTGTTGCTTTATAGGAACCACAATTTATATTAATCTGAAGATGTATACACTTCAAAATACGGTTTAAAATATCGAAGTTTTATAGGTTCTAGTGCATTAAGGGCAGATTAAACAGATGGATCAGTAATCAGAAATTTATAGGAGCTACATTGAAGAAATTTATCCCAACTAGTAAACAAAATATAAATTATTTTTCTTTCATAATTCAGAATTTTTGCTTGCAAGACTATTTAAATATTAATGTTTGTTCTGTAAATTCTACTTAAAATCCAATATTAATTTCTGTATACGAACTATGTACATACTGTATAGAGAAGATATTGCACTCCACCAAAAAATTCAATACCGAGATTTCATAGGAAATATATGTTTTAGGGTCCCCTTTATCTAAAAAAGAGAATTTTCAGAAAAAGGTCCATCTGTGTGTGTCCGTGTGCCTGTGAACACGATAACTCAAAAACGAAAAGTCGGTAAAATACCAAACTTGGTATTTAAGTTTAGAATCTTCCAGGGATGCGACATGAAGATTTTGAGAAAAATCCCCCCAACTAAAACAACCCTTTACATGAGACTTTTTTAAAACAATTTGGTTTTCTAAAAAATGGCTCTAACGATTTTGATTAAAATATCGTATATTAAAGATATTTACCTGACAAATAAAATGCATATTTTGAATACTCTGGGAATAGCCTCTAAAGACTACTTTATTCAGAGTGAATTTTCCGGAATTTTGTATAACTGCTAAACCGTAAGAGATAGACAAAAACTTAAAACACAAAAAATGTAGAGCACATTAAAACACAAAATTTATGTTGTATACATTTTCTTCTTGGAGTTGATCGTTTTTTAGATATTCCTTGTTTTTGTTTTCAGGGTCGAATTTGTCAACTCATGTCCATACAAACAAAGGAACTTCAGTCACATAGTAACCAGTTTTCGACTATCGCTTTAACCTATGCTACTCCCTTATTTCCTTTCTACTTACAAGGAAGAAGGTAATAAGACTATTTCTGCTAATTTTTTTAGTTTAGAATGAAGTAAATAGAAGCATAAGTTTTTAAGAATAATTTGTTGCAGGGATATAGAGAAAGTCACTTGTTTTGCAAACGGAAGGGTCCACCTGGGTAGTGTGGTGGTAGTGTCTGTTTCACATTCAACAGGTCGCGATTTCGAATCTCGCTTAGGGTGTGTTACACGGATAAGCTTATCTTCAGGGTTTTTCCTTATGCTGCTCTATGGACCTCAAAAGCATTATTTCACTAATTTCATCCATTGCCCGATATGGCCATCGAGGTTAAAGGACGTTAAACTACACACACACAAAAAAAAGTAAGAGGAGTTTTTTATTTAAATCTTTTGATAGCTAATCGGCTGGCATTCAAATTCGGTTCTCTTTCTATGAATAGGAGTAAAACAAAAGAGAGATGAAACGGATGAGGGGAATTTCAGATGTACATTTCATTTACCATGTAATAATCTTCACTATACGGTAATTTATAAATTCGTAACAGACTTTTTGATAAAATCAAACATTCAAGAAAGATATTGTTAAGTTGTTTTTTCACATAAGGTGTGCGCAAGACATTTGTTGGTTTTGTAGAGTGAGACATGACCTTATGGCTTATTTACGGAAACATGCGAGTAAATTAAGGAATTTAAGTGTCTCGGCAATTTTTCCTGGTAGCTAAGTGGTTAGAGCGATCGGCTAGAGACCGGGAGATTCTTGGTTCAAATCCCGGCTATGGAATTGAATTTTTCAGTCGGGCTCTATCAATGCTATAAATGGAAATATTTTTCTCAATTAAAATATTTGATGTGATTCATTCACATGATATTTTATGCATGCAACAAACTATAAAAGCTTCTTCTACTCTCTATTTCAGCTAGACGAGACAAATATTCAGTCCCTTGTTAGTAAAATTATAATTTAAAAACCCTATGTGTTCCAGTAACATGACTTTCTCTATACCTCTGAAATGAATTATTGTTAAAAAGCTTATGAGTCTATCTGCTTCATGCTAATCAAGATTAATGTCGGCAGAAATTCTCATTATTTGATTTCTTGCCAATAGAAGGTAATAATCGAATGTTTTCCATTCACAGCTGTTTGGCAAACAAACCTTTTGTTCAAAACATTAATCTGTTATCTAGTTCATACTAATCAAGATAAACATAAGCAGAATTAATCTTATTACTAGCTTCCTTGCAAGTAGCAGAGAAATAAGACAGTGAACAGGCTAAAGCGATAGTCTCTTTCTTTAACAGCCAGTGAAACAAATGACTGTGTATGTGGGTGTGGTTTTGGCAGCATAGCTCAAAAACGAAAAGGTCGTAAACCACTGAAGCTGTTATTTAAGTTCAGTGTCTTCCAAGGATGCGACTTGAAGATTTTAAAGAAAATTCCCCACCTTCAACTACCCTTTACAGGAATTTTTTTTGAAAAAGTTGAATTTCTTAAAAATGGCTAACGATTTTAATCAAAACATCGTTTATTAAAGATATATGACAAAATGTGTGTCTTGATTTTTCTGGAAATAGCCCCAAAAACAGCTTTATTCTGTATGAATTTTGAGGAATTTTACATTGCTGGGGGAACCGTAAATGTAGAAATTGTTAAAACACATAATTTATGCTATTTGTGTTTTTCGTGAAGTTGACCGTTTTTGAGATATTCCTTGTTGTTGGTTTTAGTTTTAAAATACTTATACTTTTCTCAAACGGGACTATGTCAACTCATGGCCATACAAACAAAGGAACTTCATTCATATGGCAACCAGCTTTTAAAACATTTGACTATCGCTTTAGCATATGCAACTGCTTTATTTCCCTTGAACCGACAAGAGAGCAAGTAATAAGTTCACTTAAGCTTTCAACAATAATAATTTATTTTGGGGATGTACAGAAAGTTATATGAATGGAGTATATCAGATATTTTGTTCCAAAAATACATTTTTAACAATATACACAGTTTATAATGGATCTGTAGGGATAAATCAATGCAAAGTATTTTAATATTGCACAGCAGGGAATTTTAAAGAACACAGAAAGTGTAAAGCAATCAAATTATATTTTCTATAATGATTTTTCTGCCAGCTACATTGTTCATGGTACGTGCTGCAGCTATGGTATTCCATTCAAAAATTCATAAAAACATTTCACCAAAATCATGTTTTGAGGTCCCCAGAATTCAAAATATCACCCGTTTATGAAAAATGTCCGTAGGTGTGTTAGTTCCTACAGTAGAACTCAAAAATGAAAAGTCGGTTATATAAGGAACTTCATATTTAAGTTCAGCATCTTCCAAGAAATGTTTGATTTCCTCAAAAATGGTGACGATTTTGGTTAAAATATCATAGTTAAGTGTAAAATATTTTTATACTACTTAAATGTGTATCTTAGATTTTCTGGGAATAGCCTCCAAATTCTTGTTCATTTTTGCATAACAGTAAACCGTTAAAGATAGAGAAAATCTTATTTTACAGAAATGTAGATCTCGTAAAAGCACAATATTTTGTAGATGTATTTTTTGTATAGTTACCTAGTTCAAAGTATTATCAATGATTTTTTTTAAACTTTCCAATAGTTATACTTTTCTCAAATGGGAATTCATTATTAATTTTTCTTTCTCCTAACTAAAATACAGAGAAGGAGATATCACACCATAACTTACCAACTAGGTTATTGAATATTTAAGTATCGTTTTAGCCTAATTTATTCCCTTATTTCTCTTCTACTAATAAGGAACTAAGTAATAAAGTCATGTGTGTTAATACTTTTCTCAATTAGCATGAAGTAGTTAAAAGAGTAAGTTTTAAGAATAATTTGTTTCAGAGTATGAGTAAATAAATGTAGTATGCTCGTGATAAAAGGTATGGCATTCCAAGCACTATAGATATTTTAAGATAACTTATGGGCTAAGATATCTCTGGACTGAAAGCTGATAGAAAAAAGTGTTCAATTTGGATATGGGAATATTTGGGTAAAAATCTGATGTATTACACTCACATGACTTTCTCTACCTGCTCTACAATACTCCTACAAAAGATTATTCTTCTTTGTACACAATGCTAATCAAGATAAATGTTAGCAGAATGTTATTACTAGTTCCTTATAAGTAGAAGGGGATAAGGGAATGCACTATGCTAAAGTGATTGTGAAATGTTTTAAAAGATATCGTTATGCGATTGTCATTGCAAATCACTTCTTTGCTTGGCCAGGAGTAGAACAAAAGAAAAACAGACACTTTCTGTGTGAGAAAAGTTTAAGTACTTCACAATTGAAACCAATAACAAGGAATATTTCGAACACGATTACCTCCGCAACAAAAACGTTAAGGACAAAAATTATGTGTTTTGTCATGAGGTACATTTTTTGTGTAGTGCGTTTTTTTATCTCTTATGGTTTAGCAGTTAAGAAAATTCAGCAAAATTCATCCAGAATAAAGAGGTCTTCAGAGGCTATTCCCAAAAAATTCGAGATATACATTTTATTTCGGATATTAATAGCTTTATATATCGGACATAAGTAGCTTTAATATACGGGATTTTAATCAAAATAGTTTGAGCCATTTTTAAAAAAATCAAAATTTTCTAAGATTTTTCCATGTAAAGGGTGGTTTGTGGTGGGGGAAATTTCAGAAAATCTTCGTGTCGCATCCTTGGAAGATACTAAACCTAAATACCAAGTTTGGTATTTTACGGTCTTGCTGACCACTCGACCACGGAGGCAGTCAGTTAGGTTTTATCAAAATAATTATTTAAATTAATTTGGTAATGTTTAAGCTACAGCCAGTTTCATGAGAGAACTCTCTGAGCCTATATCCTAAATGTAATTATTAAATCCTGAAATTTTAGCTGGATTTCTCTATATAAGGAAAAAATTGTCAATTCTTGCTATAACGTATCACTAAACTCGAGCAAAGATCTTTTAAAATAAATTTAATAACACCTTTTTCTAACACAAGTATAAATACTGATATCACACTTCTACATGAAATCTTGTGGAAAATAAAGTTTAAAAAGTATTTAACCTAATCTGGTAGAGTATGAATACTTAGATATATTAAATGATGAAAATTAAATTAACATAACATACATATTCTAGACGTTCTCGGGCTTCAAACCAGGTGTAATGGTGAATAATCATCTACGTTTCGGGAGCGTGTATCTCTCCCATCATCAGGAAACGTCGATGATTCATCATTACACCTGGCTTGAAGCCTGAGAACGTCTAGAATATGTTCGTCGCCAGGAAAGCTTCTGATCCTATTTCATAAAAGACATATCTCACCGACGTTAAATCTATTATATTCATTATCTTTTCTCTCTCAAAATAAATTAAGATATTGGATTGAAAATGTTGGGAATAAACGCGAATGCATCTTAAGTTCATTGTTCTATTTTATTCAATAATTGTATTTACGTCGAAAATTATTTATTTCTGAATTATAATACATTTAGGTTAAAAAGTAAACAACAACATTACTAACCAAATTGAGATCGTAAACATCAGTGGGATGTTGCTTTAGGAACGTTAAATTCAATTTAGTGATCTTTAATATTTTAAGAAACTGTGTCATTTGCTCTACACGACACTATTAGTCAAAATAGCTGTTAAAAGCAAAAATGGAGAAACCTTATGTGCATTAATTTGAAAATACAGAAAAAGAAAACACGTTACGAGTACAGGAAAATTGTCATATTTATCAGCAGTACCAATTTGTAGAGAAAAACTTGTCATTCTCTTCTTGAAGGTGCAAGAATTGTAATTTTTTCGGGCAATGTGGTACATTCAGTTACAAAATACTAAATACATTGTGTCTATAATGAAATATAGGAATATATCAAATTAAAGAGGAAATAATGATTAGTATTACAACATAAAAGCTACAAAATATATTTTTATTAGTTTATATAATAATTTCTAGTTAAAACGAAGCAAAATAAAATGAATGATTTTTCTTATTCTCAGAGAGTTATGATCGGATTTAAAACTTCTGTACCGGACTATAAACTATTAAAGCCACGTGTAACTGGTTAGTTTTCCTGATATTTTCTTATCAGATACACCACAGTGAACATCTAAAATTAGATTGACATTTTATGTTAAAAAAATAAACGCAAACATTTAAAAATGCGCCAATAAAGACACTAAAGCGATTGAAGGCACTTTTTTTTTTTCAGGTTCCCGATCATGTTTAACTCTTTGTAGCATAAAATAGATTTCATAATTATGGCTGAGCATATGCTGTTCTCTGATCTTTATACAACATGAAATATTAACGAAAAAAAAAACCTGATGTGCACCATTCACATGACTTTCTCTATATCCCTACAACAAATTATTCTTAAAAAGCTTATAGTTCTATTTACTCAGAAATAGTCTTATTACTTGCTTCCTTGTAAGTAGAAGCGAAATAAGGGAATAGCATAAGTTAAAGTGATAGTCAGAAGCTGGTTGCTATGTCAATGAAGTTCCTTTGTTTATATGGATCGGAGTTGACAAGTTCCTGTATGAGAAAAATATACGTTTTTTAAAGCAGAAACCAAAAATAAGGAATGTCTCAAAAACGATGAACTCCACGAAAAAAAAAATGTATATAACATAAATAGTATGTGTTTTACGTCCTCTCCATTTTTTGTGTAGTAAGTTTTTGTCCATTTCTTACGGTTTAGCAGTTATTCAAAATTCAGTAAAATTCATCCAGAATAAACTACTCTTCAGAGGATATTCTCAGAAAATTCAAGATATACATTTTATTTGTCAGGTAAATATGTTTAATATAATACGAAATTTTAATCAAAATCGTTAGAGCCATTTTTGAGAAAATCAAAATTTTCGAAAAAGGTTCCATCTAAAGAGTAGTTTGGTGAGGGGGGATTTTTCTCAAAATCTTCGTGTCGCATCCCTGGCAGATACTAAACTTAAATGCCAAGTTTGGTATTTTACCGACATTTCGTTTTTGAGTATCGTGTTCACGGTCACAGGGACCTTTTTGTGAAAATGCTTTTTTTGGATATTGGGGACCCTAAAACATATAATTCCGGTGAAATCTCGGTATCGAATTTTTGAGTGGAGTGCAATACCTTGTCTATACACTATGTACATACTGCGTTTAGAGAAAGTAAACATTAATTAAAATCCGCATAATTTTCAAATATATTAAACAACTGCCAATCTGTGGATGATGGGGAGTACACAAAATATTGACAATCCCGATAGAAGCATAAACAAGTTGAATGTCGTTAGAAGAGGTTGGCTTTAATGCGGAATATTCGGCCGACATAATTTGGCTGCAAGCTCAAGCGCTGTCTCTGCAGGTCTGCGCAAGGGCGCCCTCTTTTGTTTGTCAGCCAGCTGGAGTGCCTGCGCCAAGGTCGCGCGGTTACCATGACGACGATGCTATGTGGCGCCAGTTCGAGCATCCCAACTACTTGTCAACTGTTTTTCGGGTCACACAGTACTGCCAACCTACACGCGATATGCTGCATGAAAAAGTCAACAAAGCACTTCACATGCGACACACGTCTAATTATTTATCTCACTGCGCGCAAACAGACGCTGGTGTCAACTGTTTATTTCTGGCAAAACCGTAGGTGACGTAGTTTATAGATTCAACACTTCAATTCTACCACAGGTGTAACAATAGCACTCCACGCAATAATAAATAAAGCTCCATTCACAGACACGCCTTTCGTGATCATGGCTACCAACTTCATACAGGGGTCCATTATGTGCACACAACAAGTGCTAGCAGCAGTGTGACCACACTAACAGCAGCAAATTCCGCCAAAGCCAAAACAGTTCTACCAGTCCACGATCACCAATACTAAGTGCTACCAACATTCAGCCCTTGAAGCAGCTACGGATACAACAACACACCTCGGATGCCTCTGCAAACAAAAAGCTGGGAGATCCTAATTCAACTGTATCAAAAAATTCACTACTTTGTCAACATCGATGTTTCTGTACCAACTTTCCTTCACACACAACAGACACAAATGCAGGCTTACCAACAGTTATATTACTCAAGCTTGTGAGAAACCTGTAGAGAAAAGGAAAGACGTGAAAAGTAGTGAAAAAAGGAGTGTAATAAAGTATAAGGAAGAAGAATGCGTGGTGGAAGTGGTCTGCAAGTGAGGATAGTATAATTATATTTACAAGAAGAAGGAGCTGTGATAGTGGTGCTTTTTATTTTTTTATTGTTTTATTGTTTTCTGACAACATAAGGTACAACAAGCATGGATTCGGTGAATATGCGAGACAAAAGCAGACATTTAAACACATGGACACCTTTATTTGTTTCTTTTTTTCGGTTTCCTGTGTGCAAATATTTTTTTCAAGGCAGTGCAAAACCAAAACAAGTGACAAAAACATCTCTGTCTTATACTTAAGTAGTGCTTGCAGTTGGCGTGAGTGGGCAAGGCAGTCCTTTCTCAGAATCTCTTATTTTTTTTATTACTTTTTTATTTTTTTGTTTTGCGTAGCACAGAAAGACAGACACAGTTATCTGAAAAGAAAAAACACAGCCGGGGCAACAAAGCAGTATAACAATGGTATACTTGGAGGCAAACAAAAGAAACACACAAAACACACAAACATACAAAAGAAGCCGTGCGATATTTGATACTCGGACGTCTATCGCGCGTGTTCGACTGGCATGTTACCTCTTCCTGATTCTTCTGGGACGCCGGTAGTCGCCGTTGAGGGTGGGGTCGTCGAACCCTCCACCCCCGCCGGCACCGCCCCCTCCGCGGCGGTACTGTCCACCACCGGACGGCATCTTCTTGGTCTTCTTCCCCTTCCTGGCCGATGCTGTTTGGATTTGAGGCGGCTGTGGAGGTTCGATGTTCACGTGGTGGCAATTATTGTCCGCGGCGCTAAGGTTGGAAGAAGCGGAACCGGGGCCACCCATTCAGGGGGGGTTGAGAAGAGAGGGAGAGAGAGGGGATGGGGGAGAGATAGGATGTGTCTGTCTAGCTGTGCTCACGGCACTGGTTCGGCTCACAGTGTGGCGGCTTCTCTCAACCTAGCGCTACCACCTCGCAAATCGATACCCTGCGATGCTGGCGCGCGTGCCCTACTGCCAAGGTCTCCCTTCACCGCTTTCTTAACATTCACACAATTATTTTATTGCGCTCTTTTCAAAACAGCTTTAAAACCTCTGTACTTTCTACCCTCAAATTGTCTTACATTTCACCCAAAAATTCCGTACCGCATCTTAATATAAAGATACATTTTATTTTATTCCTAAACAGCACGATTATTTCACTGCGCTCTTTTCAAATCACTGCTCCTATGTTTATAATCTCTTTACCTTTTTACGCTCAAATAGCGCTGCATTTCACCCAAAAATTTGGTACCACTAGCTTAATATCTATATTATTTTATTACAAAACGGCACAATTTTCCATTACGCTCTTTTCAAAGCACTGCTACTATATTTATATCCCATTTATCTTCTACTTTCAAATTGTCTTATATTTCACACAAAAAATGGGTATCGCGATTTTAAAATAAGGGTACCTACATATCCTTTTTACAAAATAGCACAATTATTTCACTGAGCTCTTTTCAAATCACTGCTCCTTATGTTTATAATCTCTCTACCTTTTACGCTCAAATAGTGCTGCATTTCACCCAAAAATTCGGTAACGCACAAAAGAGCACAATTATTAATTTACGCTCTTTTCAAAACAGTACTGCAATGTTTATATTCTCTGTACCTTTTACCCTAAAATAAAATTCGATAAAGTTATATTATATAAAATATTATTTTATGCATATTATATATTTTATATCTTACATATTATTTTAATACAAAAGTGCACAATTATTCCATTACGCCCTTTTCAAAACACTACTGAAATATTTATAAAAAGCGCAATGGAATAATTGTGCACTTTTGTAACAAAATATGTATCTTTATATTAAGATTGGGATACCAAATTTTTGGATGAAATGTAACACTATTTAGGTAGAAGGTATAGAGGATATACACATAGGAGTGTTGATTTGAATTCCCTCTACCTTCCGCCCTCAAATAGCTTTACATTATACACAAAAACTCGGTACCGCGATCTTAATATAAAGATATATTATTTTATTACTAAACAGCACGTTTATTTCACTGAGCTCTTTTCAAATCACTATTTCTATGCTTATTATCTCTTACCTTCTACGATCAAATAATGTTGCATTTCACCCGAAAATTCGGTACCGCGAAATTAATATATTATTTTATTACAAAAGGGCACAATCTTTTCAGAGCACTACTGCAATATTTATATTCTATTTATATTTTACCTTCACATTGTGTTATATTTCACGTAAAAATCAGTATCGATCTTAAAATATAGGTACCTATTTATTTGTATTATAAAATAGCACAATTATTTCACTGAGCCCTTTTCGAATCACTGCTCCTCCTTTTATAATCTCTTTACCTTCTACGCTCAAATAATGTTGCATTTCATTCAAAAATTCGGTACCACGAACTTTATATATACATAGATTATTTTATCACAAAAGGGCACAATTATTCCATTACGCTTTTTCAAAACACTACTGCTAGATTTATATTCTATTTATCTTCTACCCTCAAAAGGCCTTATACGAGTATTTCACCCAAAAGTTCGGCACCGCGGCCTTACTATAAAGATACATTATTTTATTACTAAACAGCACTATTACTTCACTGAGTTCTTTTCAAGTCACTGTTCCTTTACCTTAAACGCTCAAATAGTGTTGCATTTCACCCAAAAATTTGGTACCGCTAACTTAATATAAAAAGAATTGAGGTGTTCCAATCACATGACTTTCTCTACATCTCAGAAACAAATTATTGTAGAAAGCTTATGCTTTTATTTCCTTCATTCTAATCGAGAAAAAAATCGCAGAAATAGTCTTTTATTACTTGCTTCCTTGTAAGGAAAAGCGAAATAAGGTTAAAGTCTAAAGCTGGTTGCTATGTGACTGAAATTTCTTTGTTTGTATGGATAGGAGTTGACAAATTCCTGTATGACAAAAGTAAGTTTTTTAAAGCTGAAACCAAAAGCAAGGAGTATCTAAAAACAATCAACTCCATGAAAAAAATGAATATAACGTAAAATGTGTGCTTTAAGGTGCTCTAAATTTGTTGTGTGGTAAATTTTTGTCCATCTCTTATGGTTCAGCAGTTACGCAACATTCCGTTAAATTCATCTAGAATAAATTTGTCTTCAGAGGATATTTCCAGAAAATTCAAGATATGTATTTTATTTGTCAGGTAAATATCTTCAATATAGGTATTTTAAACAAAGTCGTTAGAGCCATTTTTGAGAAAATCAAAATTTAAAAAAAAAATGTTCATGTAAAGGGTAGTTGGTGATGGTGGAGTTTCTTAATAATCTTCGTGTCGCATCCTTAGAGGATACCAAACCTAAATACTAAGTTTGGTTTTTAACAGTCTTTTCGTTTTTGAATTATGCTTCCCAAAGGCACACAAACACTTCTATAAAAATGCTTTTTTTTTTTGACTCAGGGGTTCTCAAAAGAAATCTCAGTATCCTATATTTGGGTGCATTACAATAGCTTCTCTATACACTATGTACATAGTACGTGTAGCAAAAGTAATAAATATTAATTTATTCCAACCTCTACTCTTGACTGACACACAGCTAAGATGGAAAAAATTCAAAACGCTACTCTGTTCACACTCTCTGCCTTATCTACCTTCAAATAATATAACATTTCGCCAAAACTTTGTTATGGCAATCATAATATACAGATATATATATATATATATATATATATATATATATATATATATATATATGTTGTATTACAAAACGACACAATTATTTCATTGTATTTTTTTTAAAAACATATTCCTATTGAGACCGTTAATTAGCTGCTCTATAAAAAATACTGTTAGTTATTAATTATTTAGCTCTGTATAATTAAAAATTACAACTGCTTATTAATGTATTTAACAGAGTAATTTCAGCTTGGAGAGGAAATGGAAAGCTGACGCCAAGATAGTAGAATGGTGTGAGAAGTTCTTTGTTAGAAAGATTTCTTTTGTCCAGTCACGTACAACCGGGTCACGCCCGGGGTAAACCTTAAAATTCGGAAGAGAGTAATTTTACCTTGTACAACACGTGTCACGTGAGTGTTGCAGTGCACCCTGAGAGAAAACTGAATTTTGGGTAATATTTACGTCAATTGCGCGGCCTTTCTGTCCAATCAGAAAGAAGCTGCCATTACGGTATTTTTAGTATATAAAGAGCCCAAGAAGGCACATCGGGGCTGTCTATTGCTGTCATGCTGTCAGATTTCAGTCTGAACGTCTACTTCTGCGCACAAAGCTAATCACGGAAACTTAGTAGTTTCCAGCACTCCAACTGTATTTAAAGTCAGTGACGTGTGTTAAATAATACTGTATAAAGCATAATCAAGGAAGTAAATATAATTACGTGTGATCAACCAAGTATGAGAGTTCCTAACAAGTGTTTAATTTAATTGTAAAACAAAGTGCTTGTCTCGCATCTCCTAGTAAAAAAAAAAAATAAAATAAAATAAACACCAGGAAAGTTACGCAAGTCTTCATTATTATAAGATCACTCCCTGAAGTACCCCCAGTAGCTGCACCACCCCGAGAGAGTCAACCATCGTGCAGACTGGGTAACGCCGAGGTAAATTCAGCGGTAGTGGATACACATCACCAGGTACGTGGGTCTACTCATAGGTAGTGGAGTGAGTCTTGCCAACGTCATCAATCTGGGCTCGAAGCTGAGAGCTCAGCATCTGGTGCTTTGAATGTGGTGATCAGGAGAGAATGCCACAACAATAAGGCCACCGTATACGGCACCCAACAATAAGGACACCACACTGTTAGAATTTTCTGTACCATTTATCCTCAAACAGCATTGCATTTCACCCAAAAATTCAGAACTGAGATCTTAATGTAAGGATATATGTTATTTTATCATAAAAGGTTACAATTATTTTATTGCTCACTTTTCAAATCACTACGCCTATGTGTATATACTCTCTATCTTCTACCCTCAAATAGCCTTACATTTCAGTAGTGTAACAAAGAGGTCACTTATTTTATTGCACTATTTATAAACATAGGAGCAGTGATTTGATAAAAAATCGCAATAATAATTGTGCTCTTTTTACTTTCTCTACACGTACTATATACACAGTGTATAGAGAAGGTATTTCATTCCACCCAAAGATTCGATACCAAGATTTTACCAGAAATACATGTTTTTTGGTCCCCCTGAATCCATAAAATACATTTTTGGAAAAAGGTTCGTGTGTGACTGTGGACAGCATAGCTCAAAAATGAAAAGACCGTTAAATACCAAACTTGGTATTGAAGTTTGGTATCTTCCAAGGATGCGAAACGAAGATATTAAACAAAATCCCCCACCCCAAACTACCCTTTATATGGACAAAATTTGGAATGTTTTTATTTTTTCAAAAATGCCTGTAACGATTTTGATTAAAATATCGTATGTTAAAGATATTAACCTGACAAAGTGTATATCTCAATTTTCTGGGAATAGCCTTTAAAGACTACTTTATTCTGGATAATTTTACGGAATTTTGCATAAGTGCCAAACCTAAGAATTGCACAAACATTTACCACACTAAAAATTTAAGTACGTTAAAACACACAATTTATGTTATATACATTTTTGTCATAGCAACAAGCTTTTGACTATCACTGTAGCCTATAGTACTCCCTTATTTTGTTTCTGCTTACAAGGAAGCAAATAATAAGAATATTTCTGCAATTTTTTTATCGATTAGCATGAAGTAAATTGAAGCATAAGTTTTCTAACAATAATTTGTTGCAGAGATGTAGAGAAAGTCATGTGAATGGAACACACCAGATTTTTCATAAATACGAACCACCTAAAAGCTTCACCTTAATAATTCTGTTGAAATATAAGGACTCATAGTATTCTGGGGAAAGTTTGCGGTGATCGAATGGATACAATCGTTTAATTAAGTCAGTTATACGAAAGTATAGAGGTAGTGTGTAAAATGCAAACACACCCAGCTTGTACACCCTGTTCTATTCAGGGGTAACCTATGACGTAACACAGAAATTCACTGCAACGCACGGGCTAAACTTCAAACAGAACGCATATAATGGGTGGGTCGAGGAAAGATACTGAAAAGAATATAAATGTTGCTAGAACTGGGGCACTCTATTGCGTGGGACTATTCTAACTAAAAGCAACTCAGTGCCACGCCTTGGTATAATTAGGGTACAAAAACATCGCCATATAAGGTAGAAATATTACTACCTCCATATTTTATATTGTGGTTTTAATGTTAGAAGAACATTAGCAATTCATGAGCGAATTTATTAAGATTTGAATTTAAAGTAATAAGCAATATTAAAAGAATGCGGCAGTGCTTAGCAACGTTTTTTGTTTTATTGTTTTACTTTCTCTATGCGTACTATGTACATAGTGTATAGAGAAAGTATTGTATTGCACCAAAAAGTTGATACCGGAAATAGAAGTTTTAAGAACCCCTGAATCCAAAAAAAAGTATTTTTAGAAAATGTCCGTGTGTGCGCGTGTGTGTGGTCAGCATAGCTCAAAAATGAAAAGTCCGTTAAAAACCACACTTGGTATTTAGGTTTGGTATCTTCCAAGGTTGCGACACGAAGATTTTCAAGAAAATCTGCCCAAACCTAACTACCTTTTACATGGAACTATTTTTGAAAATGTTCATTTTCTCCTAAATAACTCTTTAACAATTTTGATTAAAATGTCGTATACTAAAGATATTTACCAGATAAATAAAAATGAATTTTCTGGGAATATTCTCTGAAGACTACTTTATTCTGGATGAATTTTACGAAATGTTGCATAGCAGCTAAAGCGTAAGAGATGGACAAATACTTACTATACAGAGAATATATAGCACGTTCAAACACACAAATTGTGTAACATACAGTTTTTTCGTGGAGTTAATAGTTCTTGAGATATCCGTTGTTTTTGTTTAAGTTTTCAAAAACTTTTCTCAGACGTGAATTTGTCAACTCCTGTCCATACACATAAAGGAACTACAGTCACAAAGCAACCAGGTTTTGACTTTAACCTATGACACTCCCGTATTTCGTTTCTGCTTACAAGGAAGCAAGTAATAGGACAATTTCTGCCAAATTGTTCTCTATTAACTTGAAGTAAATAGAAACATAAGCGTTTTAATAATATCTTTTTGCAGAGATGTAGAGAAAGTCATGTGAATGGAGCACATCAGATTTTTTTTAATACAGCTCAGGAGGCTTGATGAGACTCCCGTTAGCCCGCTCGCCTCCCACGTACCCGGGCAAGATTTTTTTTTTTTTTTTTAATTTCCGGAGTCTGGTCAGGACTCCGGCGCTGTATTCCCCTTTTCCAATTTCCTAACCTTTTTAACGTGTTTACTGAGCTATTACCGTTTTTACTTTCTCTATACGCACTATGTATATAGAGTATTGAGAAGGTACATCAATGCACCTAAAAATTCGATACCGAGATTTCACTGGAAATACATATTTTCGGTCCCCCTAAATAAATAAAAAAGCATTTTTACAAAAAGGTCCGTGTGTATGCGTATGACTGTGAGCAGCATAGCTAAAAAATGAAAACTCCGTTAAAAACCAAACTGAGTATTTAGGTTTGGTATCTTCCAAGGATGAGACAAGAAGATTTTCAAGAAAATTCACCCACCCCCTACTTCCCTTTACATGGAATTATTTTCGAAAATTTTGATTTTCTCATAAAAGACTTTAACGATTTTGATTAAAATATCGTATATTAAAGACATTTGCCTGACAAATAAAATGAATATCTTGAATTTTCTGGGAATAGCCTCTGAAGACTGCTGACTTTATTCTGGATGAGTTTTACGGAATTTTGCATAACTGCTAAACCGTAAAAGATGGACAAAAACTTACCACACATAAAATGTAGAGCACGCTAAAACACACAATTTATGACATATACATTTTTACGTGGAGTTGATCGTTTTTGACATATTCCTTGTTTTTTGTTTCAGCTTTGAAAAAACTATACTTTTCTCATACGTGAATTTGTCAACTCCTGTCCATACAAACAAATGAACTTCAATCACATAGCAACCAGCTTTTGACTATAACTTTAACCTATGATACTCCCTTATTTCGTTTCTGCTTACAAGGAAGCAAGTGGTAAGTCAATTTCTGCTAAATTTTTCTCGATTAGGTTGAAGTAAATAGAAGCATAAGCGTTTTAATAATATTTTTTTTGCACAGATGTAGAGAAAGTCAAGTGAATGGAACACCAGATATTGTTCAGGAGGCTTGACTGGACTGCACCGCTGTATTCCTTTTTCCTCTATTTTCCCTAAATTTCCGTTGTTTAGCTTTTGCTTTTTTGATTCCAAATTCACATACATACATTAACAAAGACACTAATACCCAAGCCCAAGGCGGTACTCGAACCCAAGTGAGCGCGGAGCCATGGGGACCGGCTTGAATTCTATCCTAGGCTATTCAAACTGCACAGAATATATGTTAAGTTAATATCTTTAATATACGTTATTTAAAGCACTGTCGCTAAAGCCATTTTGATAAAATCAAATGTTGGATTTTTTGGTGGACGGAGCGAGGTCAGAGATTTTTGTGCTGGTCCTGCGGTTTCCACCGCAATCCATCCCACCAATTTCTCCTTTATCACCTTTGTATTCATAATCCATATACTTTCGTATCGTATACCATATACCTCCTAGCATTCATGAAGGCCGACGGATTTTTTTCGTGCATAAAAATGCTTAGCTTAAAAGTGCTCCTTTGAAAAGGAAGTTAAACCGATGGTCGCGTGTCATAGATTTTTTTTCGTAGACGGCTCACCCTCCCCATATGACACCCCCCTAGGACTTACAAACGGATGCATAGGGTTCGGAAGCCAACGGCAGGAAACCACTGGAACGTGCGGACAGCCCATAGCCAGGCATGAGGGTGAGAAACTGGATGATACGAAATCCAAGCGAAATGGATGATAGGAAAGGTAATGATGGAGTAATTTAATGGAATGAGTGGCGGGGGAAACCAGAGGACCCGGAAAAAACCTGCAGAGATGCCGCTTTGGCCACCACATGCTGTCGATTGTGATTATATCCGGGTCGCTTAGCTGGGAGGTGAGCGGTCTAACCTCTCGGCTACGGCCTGTCGTAGATTTATGGCATGTAAAACAATTGCAATACTGATAAAGAGACCTCTGAAAAACATTTACATTCTTTCCCGCCCACTACAGAATGCGGCACTAAGAACCTGACCAGTTAAAGGGTGTCTAATTACTTTTTTCCTCCGTTCATACCAGTTATTGGGCTCATACCTGTCTTCCTCTTTTTACTTTCTCTACACGTACTATGTACATAGTGTATAGAGAAAGTACGGTATTCCACCCAAAAATTCGATATCGAGATTTCACCGGAAATAGATGTTTTGGGTCCCCCTGAATCCAAAAAATGCATTTTTATAAAAAGGTCCGCGCGCGCGTGTATGTATGTGTTTGTGTGGATAGCATAGCTCAAAAACGAAAAGACCTTTAAATGCCAAACTTGGTATTTAAGTTTGGCATCTTCCAAGGTTGCGACACGAAGATTTGCAAGAAAATCCCCCCAACCCCAACTACATTTTTCGAAAATTTTGGTTTTCTTAAAAATGGCTCTAATAATTTTGATTATAATGTTAAATATTAAAGGTATTTATCTGACAAATATAATGTACATCTTGAATTTTCTGGGAATAACCTCTGAAGACCACTGTTTTTTGGATGAATTTTACGGAATTTTGCATAACTGCTAAACCGTAAGAGATGGACAAAAACTTATCTTACAAAAAATGTAGAACACATTAAAGCACACAAATTATGTAACATAAAGTTTTTTCGTGGAGTTGATCGTTTTTTAGATATTCCTTGTTTTTGGTTTCAGCACACGGAATTTTTCAACTTCTGTCAATACAAACAAACGAACTTTAGTCACATAGCAACCAGCTTTTGACTATCACTTTAACCTATGCTACTCCCTTATTTCCCTTCTACTTGCCAGGAAAGTAAGTAATAAGACAATTTCTGCTAATTTTTCTAAATTAGCAAGAAGAATAAGCTTTTTAACTATAATTTCTTGCAGAGATGTAGAGAAAGGCATGTGAATGAAACATATCAGATTTTTATAGTATTTAACGCCCGCGTTTACTGCTCTGGCACCGCAGGTGATGACACTGATGATACATGAAGATGGAGCCCCGGTGGATGTGATGGCGGGGGAAACCGGAAAACTCGGAGAAACCCCGCCACTGCGCCGTTTTGTCCACCATAAATCACACATGCGGTCACTTGGGATCGAACCCGGGCCGTCTAGGTGAGAGGCGAGTGGTCTGACCACTCGGCCACGGCGCGGCCCCCTTCGAGTACTCTACTCTGGTCCGCAGCCCGTCTGCTCCTCAACAAGCATCGGAACTAGGCAGTAATTTTCAAAACCTGGGGGGGGGGATATTATTGCTCCATATAAGGTAAGCAGATGGAGAAGACGAAGAACCTTTAAGGTATTATTTGAGAAAAGAACAAATATTAATATAATATTACTTAAATAATAGTTTACATACTGAATTATTGTTACTGATATTATTATATATAATAACTTCTTTCCGGGAAAAATTACACCACAGTAAGGTATGACGCTGATTATAGTTTTTAACTTTCTCTAGCCCCATATGTACAACGTACATAGGGATAGAGACGGTATTGTAATGCGCCCAAAAATTCGATACCGAGATTTCACCGGAAATACATGTTTTGGGGTCCCCTGAGTCCAAAAAAAGAGCAGCTTTAAAAAAAGGTCCGTGTGTGTGTGTGGACAGCATAGCCCGAAAACGAAAACACCGTTAAATACCAAACTTGGTATGTAGGTTTAGTATCTTCCAAGAATGCGACACGAAGATTCTCAAAAAAATCCCCCAACCACAAACTACGCTTTACATGGAAAAAATTTCGACAATTTGGATTTTCTTAAAAATGGCTCTAACGGTTTTGATTAAAATGCCACATATTAAAGCCATTTTTATCACAAACAAAATGTATATATTGAATTTTCTGGGAATAGCTTCTAAAGATCTGTTTATTCTGGGTGAATTTTGTTTAATTTGACATAACTAGTAACCGTAAGAGATAGATAAAAAGTTGCTCTACAAAAAATGTAGATCTTGTTAAAATACACTCGTATGTCATATTTTTTCGTAGAGCTTGCCGTTTTCGAGATATTCCTTGTCATTAGTTTCAGTTGTGCAGTACCTATACTTTTCTCCGACGGGTGTCCGTTTCTCTTTTGTTCTACTCCTGGTCAAGCAAAGACCAGGTTTTATGTCTCTTGTTTTACCGTAGGCCATGCAGTGAACCGAACTTCAAATTTTTTCACATAGGACCGGCTTTTAAAGGACTTGAATACCTTTTTAGTCTAGTGTATTCCCTTATGGTCCTTATACTTTCAAGGAAGCAAGTAATAAGACAATTTCTGCTAAAGTTTACCTTGATTAGCATGTTGTAGATAAAAGAAGTCTTTTGTAAAGAAAGTATTTGTGTAACATCTAGAGAAAGTCATGCGAATGGAACACATCAGATTTTTTCGCTAATGCTCCTTTACCTTTATTATTCCAGTAATTTCTAATATACTGCTTATGCTTCTAAATCTGTCCTTTGCCTGGCTGCATGTCTTATTGACTTCCACCTTTTGAGAGATGCGCCTGATGTGCTGCTTGCCCACATGACCGCCGAGTCAGAGTAGTTGCCGACAGTATTTAGCTCAAGGGATGCCTTCTGCGGTCAGGCAAAGTAGTTCGCATTTGCTGTCTGTCGTTCAGGGCTTGAAAATACTTAATTAGACATCACACCCTGACTGAGGAAGAACCAGCAGTTCTGAGAAACTGTTGCAGTTATCAAAGCCGCCTTCAAACTTTATTCTATGTTGTATACGAAATACCACACGCCTCCGCCAATCCTTTGATACTTTTGAAGCAGTGCTCCATTCAGAAGTTCCTGTTCCTAACGAGCTGAAGTCACCTGGTTTGAGCGGATGTTTCTTAACGTTTCCTTCACTGCTACTTGGTAGAAGTTTCAAGTTTTGCAAATTATTTATATTGATGGATTTCTAATAATAATAAAATAATAAGATAGTAATAAAATAATAATGAAATAATAATAATAATAATAAAATAATAATAAAATAATAATAAAATAATAATAATAAAGTAATAAATTAATAATTAAATATTACAATAAAAATAACAGTAACAAAAACAACAAAAATAAAAACAAAAATAAAAATAACAATAATAATAAAAATAATAATAAATTAAAAAAAATAAAAAATAATAATAAAATAATACTACTACCACCACTAATCATCATCATTATGAGGATGATGATAATAATAATAATAATAATAATAATAATAATATTAAACAATTACATGTTATACCATAATGCCTATTCTGGCTCAACATAGGTGACGATTTCTATTAAATTGGATATTACCATCTCCTTCGGGATCTATAGGTTTATATACATTTATAATTTTGAGGATACAGCTGGGATCCATTCTATTTACTTGACACAGGTATTCTAATATGTATCTGTCAATTTTTATACAATACTTGTTATTCAAAGTTCCTCACGGATATCCGAATTTTGTATATATATTTTACATTTTACTTCTAATGGCCTCAGTAATATTATTTCTGCTGACTTTATACAGGTGTTTCAAAAATACGGGGCATAATTTCAGGTATGTATTTCCCACATGCAGACAATCAAATTAGTTCATTATAACATGTGTCCGGAAATGCTTCATTTCCGTGTTATGGCCTTCACAACATTGAAATTCACAGGAACGTTTTTCTTTCCGCAGGTTGTTGTCATTACAGAAGATGTTCAAAATGTCCACATCCTGCTTGAATACAGACCTCACATAGATGTCTCATTGACCTGCGAACACGATCCCAAACTCCAGGAGTATTGCGTATGTCCTCGCAACTTGCCACAATTCGATTCCGAAGGGATTCCAAATCCGGCACCGGAGACGAACAAACCAATGATTTTAAATGGCCCCACAAGTAGAAATCGAGAGGGCTCAGATCAGGTGAGCGTGGAGGCCAAGCAATTGGGCCACCTCTACCTATCCATCGATCAGGAAACCTTCGATCCAAGTACCGGTGAGCCGTAAGACTGAAATGTGCAGGAGCGCCATCATGCAAGAAGTGAATGTGTTGATGATTGATCAGTGGAGTGTCTTCGAAAACGTCAGGTTTGGTGTTTTCCAGGAAATTTGTGTACGCCTGCCCCGTAAGTCTGTTTACAAGTACATGGGGTCCAACTAATCGATCACCAATGATACCGGCCCACATGTTGAGGGAGAACCGCACCTGGTGATGAGATACAACAGTTGCACGTGGGTTTTCATGCGACCATACATGCTGATTGTGAAAATTTGTTATGCCATCTCTTGTGAACTGTGCTTCATCTGTAAATAATACGACGGCAGAAAAGTTCGGATTTACACCACACTGCTGCAAGAACCACTGACAGAACCTAACTCGTGCAGGGTAATCTGCTGGTGACAGGGCCTGTACTCGTTGCAAATGATAAGGATACAATTGATACTCGTTCAACTGTCTCCAGACAGTCGTATGAGGAACATTGACTTGCAACGCTAACCGTCGTGTGCTGATAGAAGGAGTCCTGTCCACAGCCTCCAGAATCTCCTACTGCACTTCTGGAGTTGTCGATCTTGTTCGTCCCCTTCCCAAACCAGGAGAGGTGAATGTTCCATACTCGCACAGACGGGAATGGAGACGTACAAATGTCTTCCGATCTGGACATTATCGCTGTGGGTACCTCTCCTGGTACAAACGACGAGCCAGCGCAGCATTGCCGTCCGCCTTACCGTACATGAAGTGTATCTCTGCCAGCTCTTGATTTGAATACATGTCGCACAGTCTTAACGCCTAAAGAACACTGAATGTAACCTTCCTCAGAATGAACTATCAGAGCGCCCTCCTAATGTCTTCTTTGACGGCAAAGACCTGCGGAAAGAAAAACGTTCCAGTGAATTCCAAAGTTATGAAGGCCATAACTCGGAAATGAAGCATTTCTGGACAGGAACTATTTTGATTGTCTACAGGTGGGAGTTTCAATGTTGTAAAGGCCATAACTCGGAAATGAAGCATTTCCGGACACATGTTATGATGAACTATTTTGATTGTCTTCATGTGGGAAATACATACCTGTAATTATGCCCCGTATTTTTAAAACATCCTGTATATTATTAATTCATTATTAACAATATTGACAATATCTATCGTTGCTATTGTTGTCGTTATTGTCTTTTTATTTTTTTTTTCTGCTGTAGATATTATTTTCTGTATTTTATTACTCTTATTATCATTATTATTCATACTGTCATTATTGCTGTTGTATTTTCATTTTATTATTGTTTTACACAACTCAAAAACGAAAAGACAATTACGTATAAAACTTTGTATTTGTATTCAGTATCTTCCAAGATATATACTTTAAAGTAGAATCTCTGTACCGAATACTATCATTTACGAGGAAAATTTTTTCGACAATTATCTTAAGAAATGCTGTTGATTTTAATTAAAATAACGTGTATTTAACACATTTCCATTACATGTGAAAAGTGTATCTTGCATTTTCTGGGAATAACCCCTGAAGTCATTTTTTCTCTGGATGGCTTTTGTATAATTAATAAACCTGGAGTTACTGTCATACTATCGGACTGGCCGGAGAAAGCTTCCCTCTGGGGATCCTTGGAGAACCATATGAGATGGAACAGGAAAGGCTGATCAGCAAGTGCCAAAAGGAATTTTCCACCAAACACGTCCGAAACCACCCAACATTGCAAAGTCCCTAAATCTACCTTAAACAAAAAAAAAAAAAAACTGATGTGTTTCATTCACATGACTTTCTCTATATCTCTGTAAATTATTATTGTGAATAAGCCTATCTTTTATTTATTTCATGTTAATTGGGAAAAATTAGCAGAAATAGTCTTATTTCTTGCTTTATTGTAAGTAGAAGTGAAATAAGGGAGTACCATAGGTTAAAGTGAAAGCCAAAAGCTGGTTGCTATGTGACAGATGTTCCTTTGTTTGTATGAACAGGAGTTGACAAATTCCTGTATGAGGAAAGTATAAAAGTTTTTCAAAGCTGAAACCAAGAAAAAGGAATATCTCAAAAACGATCAACTCCACGAAAAAAATGTATATAACATAAATTGTGTGTTTTAATGTGCTCTACATTTTTTGTGGGTTAAGTTTTTGCCCAGTTCAAGATATACATTTTGTTTGTCAGGTAAATATCTTTAATATACGATATTTTAATCAAAATCATTAGAGCCATTTTTGAGAAAATCAAAATGTTCAAAAAAAGTAAAAGTAAAGGGTAGTTGGGGGTGAGAGGATTTTCTTAAATATCTTCGTGCCGCATCCTTGTAAGATACAAAAACTAAATACCATGTTTGGTATTTAACGGCCTTTTCGTTTTTGAGCTATGTTGCCCAGATACACACACACACAATCAGACAGACACACACGGACATTTTTTTAAAAATGCTTTTTTTTTTTTTTTTTGGATTCAGCGGGTCTCTAAAACTTGTATTTCCGGTGAAATCTCGGTATCGAATTTTTGGGTGCACCACAATACCTTCTCTATACACTATGTACATAGTACGTGTAGAGAAAGTAAAACGATTATTCTTCTATCTACATCACGTAAAACGAGAATAGTTTGCCTTAATACTTGCTTCCTTGTAAGCAGAAGGGAACACATCAGGCTAAAGCGATAGGCAAATACCTTAAAAGCCGATCGCTATGTGAACAATTGAAGTTCGGTTTGCGTTGAAATTTTCAAAAAAACAAAAGAGATGAAACGAAAGGCTACCAGTGTGAGAAGATGCATAGTGTAAACTGAAGCCAATAACAAGGAACATCTCGGAAATGGTCAACACTGCAACAAAACATGCAAATAACAAATTTTTGTAGTAAGTTTTTGCGTAATTATTACGGTTTACCAGTAATGAAAAATTCAGCAAAATTCATTTAGAATGAATAGTGCTTCAGAAGTTATTCCCAGAAAATTCAAGATATATATATTATTTTTAATGTAAATAGCTTTAATATATAACATTTTAATCAAGATCGTTAGAGCCATTTTTGAAAAAAAAAAAAAACACAATGTTCAAAATCTTTTCCTGTAAAGGGTAGTTTAGTTGGAGGTAAAGGGATTTTCTTGAAAATCTTCTTGTCGCATCCCTGGAAGATACCGAACTTAAATACTAAGTTTAGTATTTAACGGCAATTTAGCTGTTAAGTTATGCTGTACACAGACATACGTACTCGGACCTTTTTCTAAAATGCTTTTTTTGGGCTCAGAGGACCTCAAAACTTGTAATTGCAGTGAAATATCGGTATCAATTTTTTTGATGGAATACAATACTTCCTCTTTACACTATGCACATAGTACCTGTAGAGAAAGTAATATTCAGTTGTATTCCTATTGAATGTCATTAGATTTTAGTCGAAGACAACTGTCGACGTTTCTGTGACTAAAACTGAATTATCATGACTGGTATCTAGTATAAAGCGGAAGTGGCATGCGTGTAGCGGTACTCTATTGTTAGGGGAGCATTTTCAGTTGACTAGGGATTATTTCTTTTAGAAACGCACAGTAATGGCTACCAAACTTTGAACATTAAATAGCGACAATGTCACCATAATCTAATGTGTTACATTCGTATACATTTCTCTACCAAGTATGCTTTGTTTTCACATAGCCGCTGAAGACTATGTTCTGTAGGTTTTGCAATTCACGAAACATTTCATGTCGGATTTTGGCCGCGCCGTGGCCGAGTGGTCAGACTACTCGACTCTCACCTTGAAGGCCCGAGTTAAGAACCTAAGCGATGGCATGTAAAATTTGTGGTTTTCCTCACCAGGTGCTCCAGCTTCATTCCATGTATCATCAGGTCATCGCCTGCGGTGCCATAGTAAAACACTATCGTAAAATTTCTTTACATTTTTGCAAAAAACACTTATGTTTCTATTTACTACATGCTAATCGAGAAAATATTACTTGCTTAATTATAAGTAGAAGCGAAATAAAGGAGTAACATAGGTTAAAGTGATAGTCAAAAGCTGGTTGCTATGAGACTGAAGTTCCTTTGTTTGTATGAACAGGAGTTTATAAATTCCTTTATGTGAAACGTATACATTTTTTTAAAGCTGAAACCAATAACAAGCAATATCTCAAAAAAGATCAACTCCACGAAATATATATATAACATAAATTGTGTGTTCTAACGTGCTCTACATTTTCTGTGTGGTAAGTATTTGTCCATCTCTTATGGTTTACAGTTATGCAGAATTCCGTAAAATTCATGCAGAATAAAGTAGTGTTCAGAAACTATTCCCAGAAAATTTAGGATACACATTTTATTTGTCAGGTAAATATCTTTAATATACAATATTTTAATCAAAATCGCTATAGCTATTTTTGAGAAAGTCACAATGTTTAAAATAAATTCACATAAAGGGTAATTGTGGGTGGGGGATTTTCTACAAAATCTTCGTGTCGCATCCTTGAAAGATACTTGACCTAAATACCAAGTTTTATATTTAACGGGCTTTACGTTTCTGAGCTATTCTGCCCCCCCACACACACAGACACACACACACATAAGGATATTTTTCTAATTTTTTAATTCAGGGGGTCTCAAAACATGTATTTCCGGTGACATCCCGTTATCGAATTGTGGGTACATTACAATACCTTCTCTATACACTTTGCACATAGTACGTGTAGAGAGAGTAAGAATGTCGGACTTCACTATAAATAACAGCTTTGAGACTCGTTGAATGCAGTAATTTTTGGAACCATTTATAATTCCTCTACCTCGTACGCTCCTGTCGGCCTCCGCAGTGTAATGGTTACCATACTAACTTCATGTACCCAAGGTCCTGAGCTCAAATGGATTTTTCGGGTGTAAAAATCCGTATGGGTTTCTTCGGAAGGGAAGTAAAGCCGTTGGTCCCGTGTCGTAGATTTACAGCACGTAAAAGAACCTCGAGCCTGATAAGAGAGGCCTCTGAGCATAATCAAGCGGTCTTTCACGCCCAGTATAGAAATGGATGCTGAAAACCACAGCAGATAAAGAGCGTCCATAAATAAAACGCCATTTCATTTCGTACACTCCTAAAAGCTTTTGTATTTCATTGGATACCGAGATTTCACTTGAAACACACATTTTGAGTTCCTGGAAATCCAAAAAAAGCTCTCCAACGTGAAGAGTTTCAGAGGCTTTTCTAATAAAATTTACGTTTTTAAAATAGGGCATCTTAATAAAAATCATAGGAACCATTTTTTCAGAAAATAAAAAATTAAATGGTTCCATGTACAGTATAGTTTTGAGTGAGGGGATTTTCTTGAAAATGCAGAAGTTCCTGTTAGGTACCTAACTTAAATACTAAGTTAACTGACTGTTTTACTTATGTTATGCTTATTCTAAAATTATTTCTTGGATTCAAGTGCCTTCAAAATATGCATTTCCATTGAAATCTCAGTATAGGTTTTTTCTTTTTATAACGAACTAACTTTGTTACCTTTAAAATAAGAACTGAAGCTTTCCTGGCGACGTATTAATTCAAAATCTTCTCGGGCTTCTAGCCAGGTAAAAACTTGGCTTGACACCAACGTTTCGAAGAAGTGCAGGGTGAACCTGAAGACGAGGAAGATGCACTTCTTCGAAACGTTGGTGTCAAGCCAAGTTTTTACCTGGCTAGAAGCCCGAGAAGATTTTGAATTTGTTACCTTTGTTCATTCTACAAAGGTATATAATACTCCCAAGTTTTGAAAGCAGAATTTTTAAAATCCCATCTTTAATTACAGCGTCTCAAATTTTACGTTGTAGCAAA